>OX608079.1:70536782-71103072 GCA_951509765.1 Sphenella marginata
ACGCCGTTTGATCCTAAGGTGCACCGGCAGGCCCTCACCCTCATCCACACGAATTCGGTAAATTCCTATGTTGGCTCTCTCCCGGTGAACGCCGTTCTTCAGGCAACAACACCACCCGTTGCCGAAGAGGAGCGCGAGCTGCCTAGGGGGACTAGGGGGATGCTGGCCCAACTCCGGTCTGGATATTGTAATAGGTTAAACTCTTACCTATCCAGACTGAACCCCGACTTGCCTAATGTTTGTCCGGCATGAGGCTTGTCCCCCCATACTACTAACCATCTTTTTGTCTGCTCATCCGAGCCTACTCTTCTAACACCCATATCCCTCTGGTCCTCCCCTGTTGAAGCCGCTAGGTTTCTAGGACTTCCGTTAGAAGAGTTCGATGACAATATTGGGTGAGGTTGATACTGACTACCTAGGCAGGGCAACGTAGTGTTACAACAACAACAACAGGGGAGCGCGGGCTGCCTAGGGAGACTATAGTGATGCTGGCCCAACTCCGGTCTGGATATTGTAATAGGTTAAACTTTTACCTATCCAGACTGAACCCCGACTTGCCTAATGTTTGTCCGACATGTGGCTTGTCCCCCCATAATACTAACCACCTTTTCGTCTGCTCAGCTGAGCCTACTCTTCTAACACCCATATCCCTCTGGTCCGCCCCTGTCGAAGCCGCTAGGTTCCTAGGACTTCCGTTAGAAGAGTTTGATGATACTACTGGGTAAGAGCACGGATTTTGCAAGGGTAAATCAACAACAACCAACTTACTTGAATTCACAACCCACGTGTCGAATGGATTTAGAGATAATCTCAACACCGACGTCATTTACACAGATTTTAGTAAAGCATTTGACAAAGTTTGCCACTCTCTACTAATTCACAAGCTCGATCTGGTTGGTTTCCAACCGGGCCTCACCCGTTGGATCTCCTCCTATCTCTCTGAAAGAACTCAAAGAGTAATTTTTAAAGATTCCGTTTCTAACATTATCGATGTATCCTCTGGTGTTCCTCAGGGCAGCCATCTTGGCCCGGTTCTGTTTTTGATTTTCATAAATGATATCTGTACAACAATAAAGTATTCAAATATCTTGATGTATGCTGACGATGTAAAACTATTTAAGTCATATGCGTCCGCGGAAGATTGGTCTTTGCTTCAAATGGATTTAGAGTACTTAGTTACGTGGTGCAATGTAAACTATATGCCGCTAAACTTAAAGAAATGTAAATTTATTTGTTTTTCACGTAGAGGTATGCAGCCAGCTTCTTATGCAATTAATAACCACAGTATTGAAAATGTTAATGTTTTTGTTGACTTAGGCGTAACGATGAACTGCAAACTTAGCTTCAGTCCGCATATTGAGGCAACAGTCAATAAGGCTAGAGGTGTTTTAGCTTTTGTGAAAAGGTGGTCAAAAGAATTTAGTTACCCATATGTTACTAAAACTCTTTTTACTACCTTGGTTAGACCGATATTGGAGTATGGCTCGATTGTGTGGAGTCCGCGTTATCAAGTTAATATAGACAAGCTAGAATCAATTCAAAAACAGTTCCTACTTTTTGCCTTGAGAAACCTACAATGGGATTCAATGTACAGTCTTCCACCTTATACTAGTCGGTTAAAACTTATCGATCTCCCAACTCTTTCTAGTCGTAGGGAAATGCTTGGTGTAATTTTTATGGTAAAATTAATAAACGGACACATTTCAAGTCCATTTCTTTTAAGTGAAGTTAAATGTAATATTCCCTCCCGAGCTTCAAGACATTTCAAACCTATTTTTTTGAAGCAATGTAGAACCAATTTTCAATTGCTCGAACCCTTTCAATGTTTATGTGAAAAATATAACTCTCACTCTTGTAATTTTGATACTTCGGACTCGCTTTTTATAATAAAAAAATCTGTTCTTTCCTCTCTCAACTAATTATTTTGTTTATGTTTATGTATTTTATGTATGTATTAAGTGTAAAAGTTCATTTAAAGCATTTTTTTAAATCAAAATATCTTCAATACTATATAACCGATTTTTAAAATTGTGTTTGCATTGGATAGGTAACTAAATTACCTTCCATTTGAGATATCACATCTTTGGGTGCAAAACATATGTGCAAATGTGAAATTTAATTTTAAAAACAACTCTGAACTACACCATGCTAATTCCTTCTGCGTTGTACACACTTCGCGTTGGCGGCCTTCGGCCGCGCATATTAATAATAACCCTGGGCTACGCCATTCCACGCTATGGGCGGGATCCATGGTATTTTTGTACAGAACACCTTTCTGAATTGGCAATAAAGATAACATAAAGGGAATAAAAATACCTATCAAACGCTGAAACAATTTTCAAAATCAACGCGGTGGTTCTTGAGTATTTTCAATTTGAAAGAATGCTTCAAATGAAATTTAACCCTTACTTTAAATTTTGCACTTACACGGCTTTGCACCCATAACAGTAATACATCATATTAAAGGTTATTCAATTACATACCAAACTGGAAAAAAATTTTGAAAATCAGTTCATGGATTTTTGAGAAATTTTGATTTTTAAAAATGCTTCAAATGAACTTTGACCCTAAATAACTTTCGTTGTTGTTGTTTGCACCGAAAACAATTTACATATTTATACTCACGTTACTTATAACTTTCGATCCCACTACTTCAATTTTTAATTCTAGAGGTTGCGGTATTCTGCATTTATGCCCATGTTTTTTATGTGCAGAACACCTTTCCGCGTAGGCGGCCTTCGGCCGCAATTCAAAAAATAACCCTGGGATACGCCATTCCAACTCCGGGTGGTTGCCTGAACCGTGCAACAGTTGCTTAGCATTTCTTTTGATAATCTTTTAAAAGTTAAAACGCCATACACAAATTAATATATACGAAGAAACCATGGTATTTATGTCGAAGGCTAACTTTGCTTCAATCATCAAGATCCGTACTCCTTACGCACTTCAGATATCGTATGCTAACGTCTGATCGCCAGTTCTTTATTACCTCGATACGTCTTTGGAACTCGCTTCCCTCCAGACTAAGGCTGATAAGTAATGCGCTGCGCTTCAAAAAAGAGCTAACTAGTTTTTATAATGACTCATAAGTTTAGAATTAATTTTAATAATTTAAATTTTTTTTTTCTTTCTAAATGTATTCTAATATTTGTTAATCTTTTTTCCTTTCCATTGTGTACACAATGACCCTTTCCTATATTCTTTCTTCCTTTCAATGACTAAAATATTGATATATCTATTTAAACTAGTCTTAAAAAATGTTATTCCTGACTAGCACTATAATAAAATTTTTGTCAAATTGTTGTGCTAGGAAAATTGCTCAATAAATATAAATACAAATACAACAACAACAAAAGTTATTCAAGGCCAAAGTTCATAAAACTAACTTGCTTGGATCTAAATTCCTCTTAAAGTACTGATCCGATTTCCAAGATGGATAGGTAATTTCAATAGCTTTCATTTGATATATATCGTCAATACATATGTAACTGCAAAGAATTTCCTGAAATAACCCAATTTTCTTAAAAATGTCCCCAATTTTTAAAAAAATTAATTTTTTTTAATTTAATTGCTATATTAACTATGTGTAAAGATAATTTAGTAACATGGGAAATAATTTAAGCTTTCATTTGAAATAATATATAATATCCTGAGTTCAATCGAAACCGGGGCGAAACCGCGTATGTGCGAAAACTGGGCTACACCATTCAAAGTCCTTCCGCATTGGCGCCCTTCGGCCGCTCTTAAAAAAAAACCCTGGGCTACGCCATGCCAACTACGGGTGGTTGCCCTGAACTACACTTTTTCACTTTTTTGGCTCAGCCTAATGTGCCATTACAACAACTACATGAAAATGACAGGAAATTGTGAACTTTAACTTTGATTGCAAATATCTCGAAAACTTCTAAAAATATCTGATTCCCCCCTACAGATTATTGTTACGGATGTCAAGACGCGTCTTTTGTCACGCGTACGGATGTCAAGACGCGTCTTTTGGCACGCGTACGGATGTCAAGACGCGTTTTTTGGACGTGCATTAACATTGACGTTCAATGGAAAGTATTACAGAAATATTTTCAGTAGTTTGCGAGATATTTGCAATCAAAGTTCAGAATTTTCTGTCATTTTCACGGTTCAGGCAACCACCCAGAGGGCATGGCGTAGCCCAGGGTTATTTTTTTAGAGCGCGGCCGAATGCCACCTACACGGAAAGGTGTTCTACACATAAAAAACATGGATCGGGCCCCTAAATCAGCATTTGACCTAGGTAATTTTTTGGTTTTTTAATAAATTTTCACTGGAATATAAAATTAATTTTCCGATTTCGGATTCTTGTTATAAAAGGTCAAAACGCGTCTTTTGATACCTCTACCGACATTTTTGGATGTGTATTAGCCAGGGTTTGAATTGCTGCCTGAAAAATAGCAAAAGTTTGAAATTTTTAGCTTAACTAGAAATCAGTTTTTTGTCAGATTCGAAAAATTGCTTGTAGCCTATATTTATAGTTCAAAAATATTTCATTTTACTTCAGCAGCAAGTTGAACGGAAAAGAGCTTCAGCAATCAGCAGAAAAAAAAACTTGAGGATTTTGCTGAGGCTTTAAGCTATTAGCTTTTTGTATTCAAGTTTTTTCAGTTTTCATATTTTTCAGTTTTTTCACAGCAGAATTTATGTTTCGAATTGCTGACTGAAAGATAGTAAAACTAAATTTTTTTTGCTATTTTTCAGCAGCTATTTCAAAATTTCAAAGGGAAATACAAATAATCATACGATGTTCTGATCGTACTGGTGCAAATCCTTCATTGCTATAGGCCTTTTTGCTATACTTACATCCGAAAGACATAGTATGTACGGATGTGTATATGGAAAAACAAAAGTGAGGCGAAGTATTATTTTCTGCTTTACAGATATTACGTTAGGCTTGGGATTCAAAATATAAAAACTTTTTCCAACTGCGCCTCGCATAATAAAACCGTCTTCAGCCTATTGGGGGCCCTGGGCATATTAGGATAATGGGGTCCCAATGGCTTTGAGAGAACACTATTTTGTTAGAATTGACAAAGAAAGTAGATAAACTAGGTTAAATAGTTATTTTTATTAACAGTCACATGAAACGAATAGATATATGCTATATAGTCCCCAAAATGAACTCTTAGCATTTATAGGTTAGCGCTTAACTATCTAGGTTATTTGAAGTGGAACCCTTCTAGATCTCATGTGGGACAAATCGTTAGTCACTCCTTCAAAATCATTGCTTTTTAGCATATCCAATGCTGTGGACTTCTTCGACAAGCTGGTTAATCTCTCTTGAAACATTGTACTTAAGAAATTTTACCTTTCCCAGGATTCCCAAATTTTTTTAAGTGAACTGCTATAAATGGATCGAATTCACTCAATAATTCTATTTACATATCCTAAATAATTTCCTTTATGGACAGGTCTTAGGTTTTCATTGTCACCGCGAAACGAAAACCCTCCCGATGTCAAAAGTTGTATTTATTTTTATTGTATTTATTGTATTGTATGTCTATATTAATCCATTGCTCTTCAATTTTCGAATAATCAGTACTTTGTTGAAATATGTACCTACATACATACATAATTACTGATTTATTAACATCTTTGTAGGTTCTGGATGCATCGGAAAAGTAAATTTATTTATATTTAAAATATGCTGGTCCCTTACGAACAATATTTCTAATTTTTTTAAGTTAAATTTTCGGCAAGATCGTGTGATATTTATTCCGGGTGGTTCTACCTTCTAATGTACAGCTTTTATCCTTTTTTCATGCCACCAATGCCAGTTTTGATCCCTTTGTATGGCTTGAACTGTTCCCTTTTGTTTGAACATGTCCTATGAAGAAACCAATTGTACTCTTTGTTCCTTTACGGGTACAGTTGGACAAGTTTGCTCTCAACTCCTATAAGTATGCTATAGGCACTAAAACTGACTTATCCCAACTATACCCATATGGGACTAGTTGATGAAAGGGATGAATTGCGGACAACTCTCTTTAGAGATTATTGCACGTTTTTTTACAGGGGTAGGCCAGGCCAACACACTACCACTATATGACGGCGGTTTTTATATGCGAGGCTCAGTTGGAAGAAGTTTTTATATTTCGAATCCCAAGCCTAACGTAATATCTGCAATGCAGAGAATAATACTTCGTTATTACTTGTCTTACTTTTGTTTTTCCATACACACATCCTTACATAAATATTGTATGTCTTTCGGATGTAAGTATAGCAAAAAGGCATATAGCAATTGAAGGATTTGCAGCAGTACGATCAGAACATCGTATGATTATTTGTATTTCCCTATGAAATTTTTAAATAGCTGCTGAAAAAAAGCAAACAAACAATTTTTAGTTTTACTTAACATAGGTAAAATCACCCGCACAGCTGATACAATTTTTTTTTTGCTACACTTGAATCTTAACTATCAAACCTTGTTTATATTGGGTTTTGTTTACATCGGCTTTGTTTACATTGGCTTTGTTTACATTTTATAAACAATTGTATTTTCACATATTTGTTGATTCTTAGCCGAAGAAAAAATTTGATTTTTCAAGGTATGCCATGGATTTTTCATAAAAATTTAATTCAATTGAGTTGTCAATATCAGTTTTATTTGACAATAAAGTTTCTTCAAGCAACAACAAAATGTATAGCAGGGTTGCATTTCTCCTCCTGCTTCTACCTATTGGATATGCCTTGGTTTTACTATCTTTCAGTCAGCAATTCCAAACATAAATTCTGCTGTGAAAAAACTGAAAAAACTTGAATACAAAAAACTAATAGCTTAAAGCCTCAGCAAAATTCTCAAGTTTTTTTTCTGCTGATTGCTGAAGCTCGTTTCCGTTCAACTTGCTGCTGAAGTAAAATGAAAATTTTTTTTTTTACTTTGCTTATTTTTAGCTGCTGAATAATTTTCAAACTCAAGCAGACGCAATTTTGAAATACTTGAAAATAGTTAAGCATTTTCAAACCCTGGTACTAGCAGTTACATACGGTCGTAAAGAATCACGGTTCAATAGAATACTTGGGGTAAATGGGGTATCTACATGTTTATAAAAATCCGTGATTTCTATAACTGCGAAAACATTCATTTAGTTCACTATTTCCATCTTGTTTATCGTCAAGAGGTAAGAATGCTAAACTTGAACAAAACGTTGCAAAATTATTCGCTAATTTTTAAGTCGACCTAGTCTAAATATGTCCAAGCTGGTTCCCTGCAATCAAACCAACTAGTTGAAAACTACTTTACAACTAGTATGTGCACTAAGCCCAATTAGTCAGCCAACTGTCATATTTTCATATAAGCAACTGGTATTTTTACAATGTTGATGTCCTACGACATTTCAATTGTCAGATTTCGACCAGAACATACCAGTCATCTACTAGTATATATGTACATACTAGTTTTCATATATGTAGTTGAAATATGTATACCAGTTTCATAGTAGTTCAAAATGGAATGAAATGAACTAGTAAAATTTCAGCCCAGTAGGACTAGTATCAAACTAGTTCGAAAAAGATTGAACCTTTCAATGCATTTCGTCTCATTTCTGCTGTAACCTTGTATCTTAAAAAAAACCACTTAAATAGTTCAGTTTTGCATATTGATTCCCAATTCAAGATTCCAGATGCATTGTCACATTAGAAGGAATATTCAATAAACAGTGTCGTTACGAGGTTAAAGCAGAATTGGAAGGATATTTTAAAATTTTGATTGAAAAAGGTCAATGCAACTGAAAAATGCATATAATAGCTATAAAAATAAATAAAAACTAAAAGAAAACTTTGTTTTAATAACTTTATAGTTAAAAGAATGCATATAAGGTAATTAGAGTTTGAACTTTTTCAAACTACAACAATTTGAACATGAAAATTGTAGTTGAATACTAGTATGGAATAGACTTTTTCTGACTAGTATGATTTCAACCAGAAAATTGTAGTTGAATACTAGTATGGAATAGACTTTCTGACTAGTATGATTTCAACCAGAAAATTGTAGTTGAATACACCCATACCTCGTTATACGGCCGCTCTTTATACGGCTTTTCGTTATAACGGCCCTCTTCAATTCATGCTAATTTTCGATTTACGGCCTAAAATGTTTCGCTATAACGGCCAAAAAACCGTTTTTCCGATTTCGATATACATACATATATGCTGCCAATTTTGCGCAAGCGCAATTTCGATGCACACTATGTTTTATTTACACTTGTTTACGATCGTCATTCAGTCTTCTTCAGACTAAAGCCATTTAAAAAATATTTAGGCATATTGTCACATGCGAAGCGAATGAAAATTTTGTCGAATTTCGCCGTCTCGAATTGCGGCATGCGAATCTGTGGCGAATTCGGCAAAAAGTGGCGAATGAGTGACGAAAATGAACTTCTCGAATTGCAAGTAGCGAAAAACTTAGATTCGCTTCGCCAAATGTGTCAAAATTTGACGAATGCTTATTTCATTCGCATTTGAGAAAAAGAAGCGACAAGTTTTGTGTTTATTCATATATTTTGATAGAAAAAAGAATTTTAACCGAAAATAAAACAACATAGAAGTGAGTAAACAACTTTTGTGGGTTTTTTAATGAAATTAAATAATAGTTCCTCTAGGTCAATGTGGGTAAACGATGGCACGTTAAAAAAAATGATTACTACTGACAATCTCCGGGTGCAGATGCAACATACTCTTCATAAGTGAGTGAAGTCCATTGTACAAGACCGCATGAGGGGCGAGTAGTGGATAAACATTCTTCTTTCAAATATATGTAAATCAATTTGTTTTTGAACCAAAGCCCGTATTTGTTTCATTAAATTCAAGCGAGAGTTCCACATTTGTTAAATGGATTTAATAAGATCTGGTATAATTTTTTGTAATGTTGCTGCAGTGGCAAAACACAAACGTTTGAAGTAACGCAGGCGCACCACTATGTATTCATGCGCATCTTTTGCGCTATTGCCAATTGTTATATTCAAGTGGATGTGATTGCAAAACGCATTCTACTATTAGTAAATCACCATTGGTGCCACTGTGGGTTTTACGTTTTTTTGCACCACTACTTTCCACATCCAGCCCATCTGTATCCGAACTAGCACCACTTTTTATGATCTCGATATGAGCTGACATTTCCACTTGACGCACATCATCCTCGCTACCTTCTACAATTACACAAACATCGCACTCTTTTGCACAAATAAATAAATAAAAACATAAGCAAATGAGACAAAAATTACAGAAACGTCAAATTCGGATGAACTTTTTGAATTTGTTTGAATGGCAACATAACATGGCAGGCGAAAAAGTTCATTCGCCACTCACAATGCAAATTTTAGGTGAGTTCGCCAATCTGTTCGACTCGCCAAATGTATTCGCTTCGCAAGTGACAATATGCGTAATTATATGGAGTTGTTTTTGTTTGTATGTTTTTAATAAAATTTTTATTTAAAAAAAGTATCTATGGTCCTATTCTGGCTAGATTTTGTTTTTGTTTAGCTTTAACACAATTTCGAGTTTGAATTTTATATAATAGTATAGATAAGATACGGAATATATGTATATTTTGAATTAGGTTAATGAACTTAATGTGTTAATCGCCACAAACCCACCAATAAGTATACCAAAATATTGAGGGCGAAGAGCTGAGTCGATTTAGCCATGCCCATCCGTCCGACTCTTTGTGTGTCTGCTTTAACTCAATTTTAGAGGTTACTCGATTTAGTATGAGGCCGCCATTTAGTAATACATTAGCCATAATTTACCAATTACATATGAAGGGCTCAGAACTAAAAGGATCTAAGTGACATTTTTTTTGAAATTGAGTTACACCCATATTTGTATTTGTTGGCAAAGAGATCCGAATCATAACCCACAATACAATAAACGCCCTACCCAGATTTTTCATAGCATTTTCAAAGGGCAATAAATTTTAAACTTGAATATCTCAAATAAATTTCGGAGTCATTTAGATCCCTTTGGTTCTAAACCCTTCATATGTGATGTGTGTAGTGAAAATCATCAAGACTTGAGCACTATATCGTATAGCCCCCATACAACACATTTGTGCTGTTTAAGATACATTTTTACTAGCTTTATATTAAGACACTTTCTTATTGCCCCCTCACTTTTATAGGAAACTTTTTTCAGGATACTCCTCGATACTCGAGGGACACACTTGAAACTTGGAACATAGTTCCGAACTCGGTTTCAATGCTAGGTTGACGATCCGATAAGTGTTCCACGGATCGAGATATACCCAAAATTGAAATTAATCTTGACGAATTCCTATTGATTTTTAAATAGTTTCCCGGAAAGATTTAACCATGAAACTTGACATATAGATCAGCAATGAAATGGCATGCAATACCTTGTACACACAATTTTTTAGGTGTCGCGCTTATCAAAAAAAAAAAAACTGAAAATCGCTGAAATACAGTGGATAATTTTGCGACCGATTTCTAAGTAACTTCTCAGTGAGATACCAATTTCATTAACAAAATTCTATCAGTTCGAAAATTAATTTGAAATTGGGAATCTTGCTATCGATTTTTGACTAAGTTCCTCTTGTCCTAGGGACCTTCGACTTAGAAGATAGTATCGTATCCTATATCACAATATAACTTTTAGAAATAAGAATTGCGCTAGGTGGGCCTCTTATTGTGATAAATGTAAATCGCTGAAAAATTAGGGAGATCTCGATTTTTGAGAAATTTCCCGGTAAGCTAGAGACTGAGCGTATGTGTCAAAACCTGGTGATAATGCAATATTCGATCAAATAGTTTTCGCTAAGTGTCGATTTTTAACCGACTTTCCCATGCCTTGGACACTTGAATCTTGGCGAACAGTTCAGGGCACTATCTATTTATAATAAATAAGCTTCAGCATTTTTACTCAGCACTTTGCAGTAACTTTTCCATTATTTTATCCGCTATGACCGGAGACGTTGGTGAACCCATTGGTAGTCCTCTAAGCTCGTATTTAAAATATCGGTTTTCCTCGATACAAAATTTTAAAATTTCAATAAAAAATTTCTTTGGTATTTTAGTGTGTTTTTCTATTATGTTCCATTCTTCTTTAATAAAATCAAGTGCTAGTTGAGTTGGGACGATAGGAAAAAGTGAGACGACATCGAAAGAAATTGTTGGTTTTGCGGTCTATCTATACTGACAATATTAATTCACTTAGAATTATTGTTAACTGGTCTCGAGCTTGCTCAAAACTTACAAATTTGTAAACAAAATAGACCGCAAAACCAACAACAAAATACATTGAAACCATATGTAAAATAAATATGTACAAACAACAAGACCAAACACATAATAACATACAGACTGCATGTCTTAAGAAATTTTGTGTAAACAGTTGGCAAGAACAAACAAACAAAAGGGAATTAATTGAAGTGGAGATGAGTACATTGTGACGTCACAGGGCATAATAGTTTATTGTTAGAATTTTCTAACAGCGGCTTTGGTGCAGACACTGGTTCATATCCCAGTGTCCGAAAAGGGATCTGATGATGACCCATTGTTCAACCACTGGATCGTCATCGTATGGTCTATGCAAATACATCACGAATATTTTAAAGAATGTAACAATAAACTCTAACTATAACGTAAAGAATACAATTGATTTTAAAGAGAGGATACACAATTCACGCATTTCCGATGATGAAAAACTATTTTCTTTCGATGTCGTCTCACTTTTTCCTAGCATATTTATCCCCAGGTATTGGGCGCGACCGAAGCGGATGGGTGTGGGCATGGCTTCAGGTACCGGTCGGCTAAGCGTTCGGCTCGCTGGCGTACGGATGCAAAACGGGTCATTCTGGAAGAATAAAGTAGAAGAAACATAGGTTGGTTATGGTTAACGGCCGGACACCCGTACGCATGAGTGGCGAGAGCGCTGTGAGTTGGCGGACGCTGATGTGATTCTGGTATCACGAAACCAACAAATGTGTAAGCTAGAATTGTTTAAAAACGAAGATATATAATACGTGTATAGTAGAACACCCACAAAAAAAAAAAATTTTTTCTTCGCTCCACACGCATTTTTTGAATGAATGAGGATAAAAAATAAAATCTGTAAAAAAATCTGGCCATCTGTAGTGCAAAAATGCCATGGAAATTTGTCCTAAAGGCTAAAAATGCGCAAAAAAATGAAATATGTCTTTATTGGCTAATATCTCCTAAACTAGTAATTTTAAGAGAAATAACGACATAACGACTTTTACTTAGATTGGAGTCAGGAGTAAATTGCCCATATAAAGGTTGTACCTGCGAGTGTCCTTTCAAGGACTTTTAATAAGTCGAAGTAAATTTTTTATTTTTCATTTTTTTGTAATGGTCAAATAAAATTCTTGCAAAATTATGGATTAGATAAGCTATACATCGTTTAGTAGGATATTAACCACAGTTTAATAATAACATTACATTTTAATTTTACCAACATTTCTGCAAATGGTTGGTTGACATAAAACTGAGAAAAACTGTTTTTACATTTCTAAAAACATGCAATATGGTATAGTTCAGGGGTCAAAGTTCTAATTCTCTTCCCTCCAAATGCGTTTTCTGAAAGTTTGGGGGTAAACGACAAGATGTGTACAAAAGTCTAGCCATCTGTAGTGAAAAAGTGCCATGGAAATTTGACCTAAAAGCTAAAAATGCACTAAAAAATTGTATATGTCTTTATTAGCTAATATCTCGTAAGCAAGTGTTTCATAGAGAAATAATAACAAAGACTTTTATTTAGAATGGTATCAGGAGTAAATTGCCCTTATAAAGGTTGTACCTGCGAGTGTCCTTTCAAGGACTTTTAATAAGTCGAAGTAAATTTTTTATTTTTTTCAAAGTAATGAGTTATATAAGCTTTACACCGTTTGATAGAATATTACCCAAAGTTTCATTTTAACATTGCATTTTAATTTTATCAACACTTTTGCAATGGTAGGTTGGCGTAAAACTGAGAAATTTTTTTTTTTTAATTTTTGGAAACATGCACTATGAGATAACTCGGGCGCACAGTTATAATTTTATAGCTATGTTGAAGTAAAATGGTAAATATGTAACGGAACAAATTTAATAATAATATTAAATCTTGTGAAGTCTATAAAACAATATTAAACGTTTTCTTTCGAACAGTTTTTGTTTAAATAATCTATAATTTTTTGTAATGTTTCTCCACTGCATGCAATAAAAAAATACACTAAACACCTCTCTTCTGCTAGGAAGCGCGTCCGCATTCAAACATTTTTTTTTCTTACCTGTGTAGAACAATTTGTTTATTTATTTTCCCATATTTACTTAGTTTTATAGACTTACCAATTAAGAACACGCTTTTGTATTTATTTTCCATTGTGGTGCCTTATCAGAAGTATTTTTATTTTAAATTTCTTGGTCTAGAGGTCACAATTACACGTTTATTATGAATGTATTTCTTTTTGACAGTTCAGTACCGGTTTCTTTGCAAAACTAAACTTTTAACTAAAATATATACATATTATATTATAGAAAAAAAATTTCAACTAATTAGAAAAAAAAACATTCTTATGAAAGGTGCTTAAAAGGACATTCGCAGGAAAAAAATGTGTATGGAGAATTTACTCCTGATACCATTCTTAATAAAAGTCTTTGTTATTATTTCTCTATGAAACACTTGCTTACGAGATATTAGCCAATAAAGACATATACAATTTTTTAGTGCATTTTTAGCTTTTAGGTCAAATTTCCATGGCACTTTTTCACTACAGATGGCTAGACTTTTGTACACATCTTGTCGTTTACCCCCAAACTTTCAGAAAACGCATTTGGAGGGAAGAGAATTAGAACTTTGACCCCTGAACTATACCATATTGCATGTTTTTAAAAATGTAAAAACAGTTTTTCTCAGTTTTATGTCAACCAACCATTTGCAGAAATGTTGGTAAAATTAAAATGTAATGTTATTATTAAACTGTGGTTAATATCCCACTAAACGATGTATAGCTTATCTAATCCATAATTTTGCAAGTATTTTATTTGACCATTACAAAAAAATGAAAAATAAAAAATTTACTTCGACTTATTAAAAGTCCTTGAAAGGACACTCGCAGGTACAACCTTTATATGGGCAATTTACTCCTGACTCCAATCTAAGTAAAAGTCGTTATGGCGTTATTTCTCTTAAAATTACTAGTTTAGGAGATATTAGCCAATAAAGACATATTTCATTTTTTTGCGCATTTTTAGCCTTTAGGACAAATTTCCATGGCATTTTTGCACTACAGATGGCCAGATTTTTTTACAGATTTTATTTTTTATCCTCATTCATTCAAAAAATGCGTGTGGAGCGAAGAAAAAATTTTTTTTTTTTTGTGGGTGTTCTACTATACACGTATTATATATCTTCGTTTTTAAACAATTCTAGCTTACACATTTGTTGGTTTCGTGATACCAGAATCACATCAGCGTCCGCCAACTCACAGCGCTCTCGCCACTCATGCGTACGGGTGTCCGGCCGTTAACCATAACCAACCTATGTTTCTTCTACTTTATTCTTCCAGAATGACCCGTTTTGCATCCGTACGCCAGCGAGCCGAACGCTTAGCCGCCCGGTACCTGAAGCCATGCCCACACCCATCCGCTTCGGTCGCGCCCAATACCTGGGGATAAATATGCTAGGAAAAAGTGAGACGACATCGAAAGAAAATAGTTTTTCATCATCGGAAATGCGTGAATTGTGTATCCTCTCTTTAAAATCAATTGTATTCTTTACGTTATAGTTAGAGTTTATTGTTACATTCTTTAAAATATTCGTGATGTATTTGCATAGACCATACGATGACGATCCAGTGGTTGAACAATGGGTCATCATCAGATCCCTTTTCGGACACTGGGATATGAACCAGTGTCTGCACCAAAGCCGCTGTTAGAAAATTCTAACAATAAACTATTATGCCCTGTGACGTCACAATGTACTCATCTCCACTTCAATTAATTCCGTTTTGTTTGTTTGTTCTTGCCAACTGTTTACACAAAATTTCTTAAGACATGCAGTCTGTATGTTATTATGTGTTTGGTCTTGTTGTTTGTACATATTTATTTTACATATGGTTTCAATGTATTTTGTTGTTGGTTTTGCGGTCTATTTTGTTTACAAATTTGTAAGTTTTGAGCAAGCTCGAGACCAGTTAACAATAATTCTAAGTGAATTAATATTGTCAGTATAGATAGACCGCAAAACCAACAATTTCTTTCGATGTCGTCTCACTTTTTCCTATCGTCCCAACTCAACTAGCACTTGATTTTATTAAAGAAGAATGGAACATAATAGAAAAACACACTAAAATACCAAAGAAATTTTTTATTGAAATTTTAAAATTTTGTATCGAGGAAAACCATTCTTAATAAAAGTCTTTGTTATTATTTCTCTATGAAACACTTGCTTACGAGATATTAGCCAATAAAGACATATACAATTTTTTAGTGCATTTTTAGCTTTTAGGTCAAATTTCCATGGCACTTTTTCACTACAGATGGCTATACTTTTGTACACATCTTGTCGTTTACCCCCAAACTTTCAGAAAACGCATTTGGAGGGAAGAGAATTAGAACTTTGACCCCTGAACTATACCATATTGCATGTTTTTAGAAATGTAAAAACAGTTTTTCTCAGTTTTATGTCAACCAATCATTGCAGAAATGTTGGTAAAATTAAAATGTAATGTTATTATTAAACTGTGGTTAATATCCTACCAAACGATGTATAGATTATCTAATCCATAATTTTGCAAGTATTTTATTTGACCATTATAAAAAAATGAAAAATAAAAAATTTACTTCGACTTATTAAAAGTCCTTGAAAGGACACTCGCAGGTACAACCTTTATATGAGCAATTTACTCCTGACTCCAATGTAAGTAAAAGTCGTTATGTCGTTATTTCTCTTAAAATTACTAGTTTAGGAGATATTAGCCAATAAAGACATATTCCATTTTTAGTGCATTTTTAGCCTTTAGGTCAAATTTCCATGGCATTTTTGCACTACAGATGACCAGATTTTTTTACAGATCTTATTTTTTATCCCCATTCTTTCAGAAATTGCCTGTGGAGCGAAATTATTTCATACTTTTTCAAATCCCTTACATTCTGTGGGTGTTCTAGTGTATAGTCTGATTATAGTTTCACGCCGTAAGTATGCGACAAGATAATAAATAAGACACGTGAGTTATTATTTTTTTTCATACGGTTGCGTATGTCACCGTAAGACCGTAACGCTTTGCTAAAGGCTAATGGGCATTAAGTCGTTTAATTTAGAAAGGCATTATAGATCCTGTCACAAGGATTTAGAAAGCTATTCGGGAAAGGACAGGGAAAACTATTTAATTAAACTAAAAAAATCCTTTTATGAGGAAATGGCAAATGATTTCTAAAAGCTTTCTTCATTGGAAAAAGCTCAATCACTGAGCGGGCAGCTTTTTTACATTTTAACATTTAAAAAAACTAAAAAAAACCCCAAAAAAATAAAAAAAAAACACAAAAATTAAAAAAAAATGTATTGTTTTTAGTTGCTAAGATGAACTAGGTACGGTCTTTTTTATTTATTTCAGTTGTTCGAGATGTGCGTTACATTTGTCAGAATATATTGAAATTGTCATGCAAAACCTTAGTAATCAATTGAGCAGCCATTATTAGATAGTCACCCACGTAAAAATATATATATGCGTAAAGCCGAACTATGAGCAAATTTGTGTAATTGTGCTCGCCTATATGTGTGACACACACATTCACGAAATGAATTGTTTGCATGTATGAGAATGCCGATGCCTGCTCTAATGGTTCAGTTATGCTCGCATAGCAGGGCATAGCATACCAATACACAGCACGTAATAGAATATGTTGATTATCAGGGCTGTTCGGAAATCCGATCGGAATTGATTCCGTATCGGATTGATATTCCGATTCCGATTGAAAACGGTGTTCCTCAATCCTATCGACATCGATAAATTCGAACATAGGGCAAATCCGATTCGAACTGTCAAAACTCAGCTGTTTTATGTTGTGATATGGTTTGCATTTTAATTGGAATTTTATGAGATTGTGGAAAAACTTACAATTATTAAAATATTTTACAAAAAAGTGTGCTGAAAATGAGTTTCTGAATTGTGGCTGCAACTACAGTATCGAAGACAGAGAGCGCAATAAGGAGGAAAATATACCATCGGCTCGGCGTTAAAGAGCATAGTGAGATGTTGACCAGGCAATTTCTGTTCAACTGCTGCAAACCGCAGCATCCGAACAGTCTCCTGGTCAAAGAGAATCCGCCCCCCAGGAGCAAAAGGAGCCATCTACGCAAACACTTCGAAGAGATCCGGCACCTGATTTCCACGCCGTTTGATCCTAAGGTGCACCGGCAGGCCCTCACCCTCATCCATACGAATTCGGTAAATTTCTTTGTCGGCTCTCTCCCGGCGAACGCCGTTCTTCAGGCAACAACACCACCCGTTGCCGAAGAGGAGCGCGAGTCCCACTACAGCCGGTTCTACGTACCGGAATGACTCGGGGTTTCCCCGACCAAGGGCTGTTATTTCACTATCCCCCTGCCTAAACCGTCAGTTTATCGGATGCATATAACTTAATACTAGACAATATCAATCAAAGTATTAGATTAGATGGTTGGATAGCCCGTGCCTCCAATCCACCCTCACATACGGTCGATTATTCTGGCAGTGTTGTCATCTGGAAGAATTAGAGTGCTGTGCTTAGAATGCTGTGCTTGGAAATCTTGAATTATTTATAGGATGGTTGAAGAGGCCGAGTCTCCAATCCACCCTGACATACGTTCGAATATTTATTTATCTAAAGTCGAGTACAAGCGCGATATAAGATTTGCTGGCGGAATGGACGTGATTCCGCGCAGCGGCCGATTGGAGCTATTCGCGTGTTGGCAAACATTATTTCCAGCTATATAGTTGTATCATTTGTGCTGGGGGAATGGACGCGATTCCACGCAGCGTTCGAAGCAACAACGGTAGATTTATCATTAAATATTGAGCATTGAGCCACCGTGGTATGGAGGTAGTGTTGTCGGCCTACCACACCGAAGATCCGGGTTCGAGCCCTGGTACAGGTTACATCAAAAAGTGGTTTGAAAAAGTTTTTTCAAAACGGGGTCGCCCCTCGGCCGTTCGGAGTCGGCGAAAAACCATAGGTCCCGCCAATTTGTAGGAAACATTTCAAAGCGGCACACCACAAATTGGAAGAGGAGCTCGGCGCAAAAATCTTCTAGGAGGTTGATGATATAACTGTTGTATATCGCGCCATATATATATATATATATTGAAATCTTGAATTATTCACAGGATGGTTGAAGAGGCCGAGTCTCCAATCAACCCTGACATACGGTCGAATATTTATTTATTTAAGTCGTGTACAAGAGCAATATGAGATTATCTGGCGGAAAGAATGTGAATAGAGGGAAACAGAGACAAAAAAAAAAGTTGCAGAGAATAGGAAGACATAATCACAATTTAGATTATAGTTTAGTCGTTATAAAAAATAGTTAATTCATTTTTAAAGTGCAGAGCATTGCCTATCAGCCTGAGTCTGGAAGGGAGGAAGTTCCAAAGATGTATCGACGTAGTGAAAAATTGGCGATCTGAAATCAGCATGCGATGTCTTACATGTGCAAGCAGGACGGACCTTTACGATTGGAGAAAGACCAGCCTTCGGTAAAGATAATCAGGTTCCTCGTATATACTCGTATTAGTTTGTGTAGTGCAATGAGAGTTCTGACTTTTAACAGATTGTCGAAGGAAATGTTAAGCAGCTCCTTTGCATGGTGGGAAACATGGTCACGTCTCGTCAGCCCAAATACATACCTAGCAATGTTGTTATACACTACATTTAGTTTATTTTTGCATACATGGTCACAATTGGAGTAGTTCTCACAACCAAGGAGGAGCTTTGGTATTAGGTACGCTTTAGCAATCAGTAGTCGGATATTTAATGGAGTATAGTGCTGGGTAAGCCAAAGTGTGCGTATCATATCGTACACCTATCCAACCGAGCTGAAGATGTGATCCTTCCACGATAATGTTTTATTGAAAACAATACCAAGATTTGTAGCGGAGTCTACGTATTCAATAGTCGAATTGTTTAATGTTATTGGATCCAAGCCATTTTTTGCGAGCCCCTTTCTATGGATGATTCCTGATTCAAATTATTGGGGAATATTTTAGATCATGCACCGAACCTAGGAATTTTTTTTTTTTTTGAGGGGTAGAGGGGGTCGCACAGAACACAAAACAAAAGACCGAACTTGGAGGCAACTCATATATTCTGAGAAAAAATCGTGTTTAAATTTGCAATATTGTATGTAAGGAAGCTTCAAAATTTACCAGACTTGCTTATAATTATTCACTTTAAAGAATTAAAAACACTTCACACTGAACGATATGTCTCACCACACTGCATATTTTTAATATTTTAGCCTTCTAAAATACATAACACGAAAAAAAAAACATTCAAATAAACTGCTTTCTATTTTTGCCGAATCCCTTGTGAACAACAATGGCGGTTTGGTACTAGTTGAATCGTCAGCGAGTAATAGGAGGTGCCAGACATGTGTAAATGAATATGCACAGTTTTCAAAAACTGAAGTTGAGGACTGAGACAGGTTTTTAGCAAGAAAACATGACATGACAGGTATTTTCAGTGTAATAGCGCCACAAGTGAACATTTGGGATGAATTACTTTGGGTAATACTGCACATCCATACCTTATATCTGTGTCTACCATAACCACATGAAAATGACAGAAAGTTTTTAACGTTAATTGCAAATATATGTATATTGACCGAAATAAAATATCAGATTTCCCCCTTTGGATTGTCTTTCGATACCCGTCCCGAGATTTTTGGACTTGTTTTAGCATTTGACGTTGAATGTATGGTAATACTTTCCATCGAACGTCAAGTGTTAATACACGTCCAAAAATCTCGAGAGAAGTCTCAAAAGACGCGTCTTGACCTCCGTAACAATAATCCGAAGGGGGAAAAGCAATATTTTGTTCCTGTAAAAAGTTATTAGTGAAAAACCGAAAATTGGCCCGGGTCAGATCCCCAATTCGGGGCCCGATCCACGTTTTTTATGTGCAGAACACCTTTCCGCGTAGGCGGCCTTCGGCCGCGCTTCAAAAAATAACCCTGGGCTACGCCATTCCAACTCCGGGTGTGTGCCATAGCCGTGGCTACCGCCACGGTGATGTCCTTCCGCGTGCCACGTTTCCCACTCTTTTCTCACAGGGTAATTTGTGATTACAACAACCACATGAAAATGACAGAAAATTCTGAACTTTAACTGCTAATATCTCGCAAAATTATAAAAATATCGGATTTCCCCCTCCAGATTATTGTTACGGAGGTCAAGACGCGTCTATTTATACCTCTCTCAAGATTTTTGGACGTGTATTAACACTTGACGTTGGATGGAAAGTATTACCGTTTTACCGAATGTATAGTTTAATCTAATTTTTATAATAATTCGACTTCTGAGTATGGGTTTTGTGACCTGATGTACATTAAATTGTATTATAAATTACAATTTTACAAACATATTCGCATAATTTTCATAATATTTGATAAAGTTGTAATACAATGTAAGAAAATTTTGTTAATATTACTGGTGGAAGGTCTGGCAACATTTTTTTATCGTACTCGATAAACACGGACGAAGAAGAACTAGTTCAAATTAATCTCGTTGAAAGCTGTTTAGTTTTCGGCATTATATCTGTTCGTGGTTAATAAACGTGATAAATCTCCGCGTTTCTTAACAATTATTAAATAAAATCTATTAAATAACTCATAAAATGAAGAATAAACAAGGTATGTTGCAGTGAACGTGCCATAACATAGTTTGTTTATTCCTTCAGAGTCATCAGCAGTTGCTACTCGCTGTAACTGCAACTAATCCGAAGGCATTGTTGTTGCCAAGTGAAAAAACATGTCGGGCTTTGTGTGATAAAAAATTTAAATGTTTAAAGCGGTTATTCGCGCAAAACTCGCGCAAAAAACAGTGCGGGACTGTGTGGAAGCTGGTTTTTGTGTAATCTAATATAGTTTTGTGTGTATAGTGTTATCAAAGTGTTTTAAAATTTACACATTTTGGTTGGGAAAATTCGAACCTTCAAATTCGATTTTCTCTTAAAATATGAGTTGCCTCCAAGTTCGGGCTTTAGTTCTGTGATTTCTGGGACCCCCTCTACCCCTCTAAAAAAAAAAAAACATTCATAGGCACGGTGCACTCAATAAAACCCAACCCAAATTATTAATGCACCAGCTAGTACGATCACTAGGGCAGTTCACAATGAAGCGAAAATGCTCGCCGTTAAAGAGCATAGCGAAATGCTGACCAGGCAATTCCTATTCAACTGTTGCAAACCGCAGCACCCGAACGGACGCCTGGTGAACGAAAATCCGCCCCCCAGGAGGATAAGAAGCCACCTACGCAAACACTTCGATGAGATCCGGCACCTGATTTCCACGCCGTTTGATCCTAAGGTGCACCGGCAGGCCCTCACCCTTATCCACACCGATTCGGTAAATTCCTATGTCAGCTCTATTCCAGCGAACGCCGTTCTTCAGGCAACAACTCCACCCGTTGCCGAAGAGGAGCGCGGGCTGCCTAGGGAGACTAGAGTGATGCTGGCCCAACTCCGGTCTGGATATTGTAATAGGTTAAACTCTTACCTATCCAGACTGAACCCCGACTTGCCTAATGTTTGTCCGGCATGTGGCTTGTCCCCCCATAATACTAACCACCTTTTCGTCTGCTCAGCTGAGCCTACTCTTCTAACACCCATATCCCTCTGGTCCGCCCCTGTCGAAGCCGCTAGGTTTCTAGGACTTCCGTTAGAAGAGCCTGATGACAATATTGGGTAGATACTGACCACCTAAGCAGGGCTACGTGGCGTTACAACAACAACAACAACATCACTAGGGCAGCACACATACAATTGCACATCATCCGCGTAAATATGAACCTTACAATACCTAAGGACATCGGGCAAGTTGTTTATACACAGGACGAATAAGAGCGGTCCCAGGATCGAGCCTTGAGGAACACCCCTTACAACATTCAAGAAGTCAGACATTCGACCACCTACGCTTACTGCCTGAGATCTGCCGCCGAGATAAGACCTGATAAGGGCCGTAGCATGATTGGAGAAGTTGAACAAATTGTCCAGCTTTGTGCAGAGTAAAGTATGGTCGACAGAGTCAAAGGCTTTGGAATGGTCTAAAAGAGTAGGAAAGGCGGTGTAGTTTACGTCGATTCGTTCTCGAATGTCCTCTATCACAGATAGGAGCGCCGTGGTACAGCTTCTTTTTGGCCTGAATCCTGATTGATGGTCCGACAGAAAGTTGCGTTCGTGTACGTAGGAGGATATCTGACCATAAATGATACGTTCAACTACCTTCGATAAGAAAGGCAGAATAGCTATGGGCCTATACTCATTGTTTGGTTTAAAACAGGTATTACCTTTGCGGCTTTCCAACATTTGGGGAAGACAGGGGTCGTCAAAATTTAATTGGCCAAATAAGTAATGTAAGGGAGAACCTTGGAACATGTGCCATCAAACCCAATTGCATTTGATTTCACGGAAAGTATAGCTTGCAGAACATCGCAATCATCAACACTAGTAAACTCGAGAGGACGGGCGTCACAATAAGTACGCTCACAGTAGTTGCCAACACAAATGTTATCTGATGGGATAAGCTGGTAATTATCCGTTTCGCATTGATAGCTCTAATGGTTCAGTTATGCTTGCATAGCAGGGCATAGCATACCAATACACAGCACGTAATAGAATATGTTGATTCTTTTTTTTTTTTTAAAGAAATATTGTTAAAGCAAAATTCACCCATTATTGACTTAAACTTAGAAAAGTTATCATGAGTGTCCAAGTTGGAAAGAAGATCATCCCAGTTGAATTCCAGAAGAGAATTATTCAGACTTGGATAGTTAAAAGAAGCAAAGTTGAAATCAATAGTGTCAATACGAGTTAATGGCAAGAATTCATAAAAAAAGTATCTTAATATCTAGGGGGCCATGATGTATGCCTTGAGCTGAAATTGGACTCATGCATTTTGATATATCGCAATTAAGATTCTCAGTGACAAATATAAGATCTAGAATTCTATTGAGTTGATTGTAAAATCCATTAATTTGCTTAAGATTTATACTTCAAAAACTATCAATAAAGTATGATTCGTTTTGAGTAATAATATTGTCAGCCACTAAACCTGAGTCGGATGTATCACTCCAGCTAACATTACATAAATTAAAATCACCTAGAACGCATAAATGGTTTCCGCCTAAATTGTCTATAGATAGAGAAGTAACATTATCTACATGCGCTTTGTAAAGATTTGCATTACTATTTGGTGGAATGTACGAAGCTATTATGAAGAAGCTTCCGTTAGACCCTGATTTCTCGATGCATACGCACAGTTGATCAAGTAGCGACTCCTCGTTTGCGAGCTTAACTAAAAAGTCGCGATACATTGTACATTGTACATCCAGTTTTGACAGCGTCACGATCTTTCCGAAAAACATCATAGAGATTGATGTCAAAAAACGCACTGTCAAAAAATTCAGAGTTCAGCCAAGTTTCAACGATTACAAATAAGTCCAAAGACTCGTCCGAGCTAAACTCTTTTATTCTATTAGTTTTAGTTCTTAGACCAGACATATTTTGATAATATACTCTGAGTCCAGTGTTACAGTTATGCGAATCACTGATATTCAGTGTCACTTTGTCGGATTTTGAAGGGCTAGCTTCTTAAAAGAACGGAATGGCGTCAGTTTAACATTAGCCGGCCAAACATATGATTTCGCTACGTTGTCATAAACAGTTGAAGGTACCCCAGGTTTAAAATTGACACGCCGATGATTTCCTACTGGGGCATCTTTTTTTAGCAGCGCAATGGATCGAACTTAAATCAATGTTCGCGTGTTTTGCACCTTTTTTTATGTCTTCAGATGTAACATTAGGCCCAAACGACACCAGATGCACCCATTTGTTACGTACAGCAACACTCAATTCCGAATTGCTACTTGAGCCAACAACAACCACTGGTTTTATTATCGTCTTGTTATTATTTTTTCTTTTGCTCTTAACATCAGACCAACCAGCTTCATTGTTTACATTCGGTGATGACAAAGAAGCACCAACATATAACGCCTTATCATTATCCGCAGTAGCAGCGGCAGCAGCAGCGAGTGACTAATTCGTTATCAGAAACATCAACAACACCACTATCATTATTATCGATCGTGCAAGTGAAAGCTCTCACGCGAATATCAGAAATATTAGGAACAGCCGCAGTAGAAGAAGACGATAGAGCATTCAAAGGCGACTCGCAAGGGTCACCGACTTTTACACTGACTCTCTTAGGTTTATTGTCCAATGCATTTTTTTTTATTCACAGCACTATCTGTGGCTTTGTTTTTAGCTTTGCTGACCGGTTTTTAGTTAGCTTAAGCTATTTAGATTTTTCTGTCCACTAAATGCGTTATGAATTTCTTTTAAAGAGTTCACTGCACTATCAATTTGAGACAAGAAATCCGAAACCAGCAGTCAATGCAATTGCCACATTTAAACATCACATTTTTGCATGTCTTTATGAAATTTACAGAACCGGAGTTTGAATTAGTGCACTTAATCAGCCCAATTATAAATATCTATTCTCGCGGAATTTCGTTCTCTCGGATTTTTTTATTCCCTAGGAAAAATGCCTCCAATTCTTTTCTCCTAGGAAGCAAAAAAATTGGGGAACGGGAATTTCGAATTTTCAAAATCAGCTGTTTTACCAGTTGACATTTCATGGCGGAATTTTATTTTTGCAAAAAAGCTCAAAAGTTTAATGAATGTGACGAATTCCCATTAAATAAAGTAAAAAAATATAAAACAATGTATAGTGTTGCTTTTCATATGGTGGTGGAGGAAGTTAATGATGCAATAGAAGTGCAGGAGCATAAACAGAGGAGTATCAGAAGATTGCGCGATAGTATGAATCCGCTTGAATAGCCGCAATTCAGCTCTTCCTCAATTCCGCCAAAATCTATTTAACACTCTTAGCAATTTATGGATGTCTTTGCATCATGATTATAAGCATTTCTATTTGATGTTTATTTGTACTTTTAGACCTAAAAGAAAGAGTATTGTAGTAAAATATGAATGTAATTTAGTAGATATGAACAAATACAAATAGTTTTCCATTTGAAATACATTTAACTTACATTTTTCTGTAGCTTCCTTTTCGTGTTGATCATGAAAAAATTCAGTATAAATGGCCCTAAAATCTCTTGACTCACATTCGTGTAGCTACTTTTCTCTCATAACCGGTTTTCCCATTTTCGAACATTATTCAGAATAGGAGGAAAAAGAGAAGTGAAAAAATTCCCGACGAATTTTTATTCAGAATAAGGGGATTGGGAGAAGAGAAAAGATCTGTGCGGAATTTGTATTTAGAATTGGGCTCTATATGAATTGCATGAGTGCATATTCCGACGGCCATGAAAGGCTTCTCAGCAAAAATTCATCTGCTTTGTAGCTGCCGTTCGGAGTCGGCGAAAAACCGTAGGTCCCGCCAATTTGTAGGAAAAATGTCAAAGGGGCACACCACAAATTGGAAGAGAAGCTCGGCGGAAAAATCTCCTAGGAGGTTGATGATATAACTGTTGTATATCGCGCCATATATATATATATATATATATATATATATATTCCACACGATAGGAATTCGCCAGTGGCACATTGCCATCCACAACAAGCACACAATGACATATCGCAAAAATAAAATAAATTATTTATACTTATTGTATTAGTTTTGAGATCAGGGGAGGATTGGAAACACATCCTTTCCAACCTCCTAAGAAATGGCTCCCTGACCCGTTCTTGCATTCCGACAGCCAAAATGGAATTACATAATTGTTATGTTTTCATAAAGTGTAATTAATTTTTAAGTTTTAGTCCTAAACTGCCGTAATAATAAATAATAGTTTTCAGTTCTGCAAGAACTTCGTTCGCCTCTGCGACATTGAAATCAGATCCAGATCTGAATATATGACGTATCATGAGCAATAAAAATAAAGTGAAGCTTTAATCATTATTCCTGAGTAAAAAAATAAAAATCACAAAATAATTATTAGGGGTGACGGAATGTTTAAAAAATCAAAGATAATAATCATTTTAGAGGAAAATTTATAGACATCAAAGTTAATGATTGTTCTTGAAGAAAAAGTATAAAAATCGAAGATAATAATTATTATTGAAGAAAAACTGACAAAAATTAAAGATAACTATTATGGCTGACGAAATTGAAAAAATTAACTGGTAATTATTATGAATGAGTAAAACCGACTAAGATCAAACATAATAATTATACGCTATCAAAAATATTTAAATCGAGATATAATTATTATTTATGATTTAAATAATTAAAATCAAAGTTTAATAATTAAATTTAGATCAACAAATTGTACTCAAGTTTTAAGGATTATCTTTGATTACACTGGTTTACAGCCAAAATGCACCAGAGACGCCATAGTGAAATTCCTATGTAAAATCACCTCCTAATTCCGAAAATCAAGGTTATTTTTACTTGAATGGTACCGTTTTTGAGATATTTACGATTTACCGTTATTTCAAAAAACAAAAAAGATGGCTCCACTTAATCGTGTATATCTCAAGAACAAACTGAGCTCTTCCAAAACGGTTTGAAAAATTTGAAAGCTTATAAAATTTACTATAATCAGTACATACAACACTTTTTGCTAGGTCCTGCAGATTCAAACATATTGAACAATCATTACGGATTTTTCAAATTTTTTTTGTAAAAATATAAAAAAATGTGTACTTTGCGAGGAAGCATCTCGAAACCTTTTTGTATTTTTGCAGATATTTTTTCCCCCCTTTAAGCTCTGTTTTATTACAAAAATAATAAGCTATCAGTGAACAAAATCGATGAACTAATACAAAAGTTATAAGCATTCAAGTAAATATATCCATTTAATGCTTAAGTACCCTACTGGTACATATGTGTTAGTATTCGTATATCAGTTAGTTAGCAGGTAGATTTTCGAAAAGTTATTAGATACAAAAAGCTGTTAGTGTCGTTTTCTCAAACCTAGGACAATTTTAAACAAGAGCATATTTTTGAGGCAGGTAGTGTTTTCTTTGTAGAACTAGGGAACCTTTTTGTTTAGGTAGGCTTGAATTTTTACTGGATCTAAGTATAAATAAGAGTACATGCGCCTTGTTCCTTCATAATATCTGCAAGGCTCGCCGGATACTGTTCAGTTTATAATTGCAGTTTATAACCCGTCATTTACTTAAAAATAAAAAATGAATAAAAGGGCGCGAGAGTTTGAGTGTACAAATGATCCAGATATGTTCTGTTTCATCTGCGGTCAATTTATTGTTAAAAGTATGAGACGTGTGTTTTCAAATCCTTTGAAAGTTACATACTATAAGTGTTTTGGAATTGAGCCTAAAAACCATGGACACCGAACACTGTGTGCACCACATGCCGAGTCGAATTGATTTCTTCGGAAACCGGAACAAAAAGGTACGTTGTAAAAATTAGGAATTTGTTCCCTTTTAATGCATAGCTGACTAATTTCTGAAACTATCTATTTAGGCGACGTGTGAAATTTATTACACCAATGAAGTGGAGGGAACCAACTTGCCATTCAACGGACTGCTATATTTGTACTACAAAAGTACTTGGGGTTGGAAAGTCCAGAAAAGTAACCTATGCGAGCGTATCTACAGTGTCATTACCAGAACTAATTTCAACAGAAGCTACATTGCCAGAATCAAATTTAACTTTAGTTCCGGCTCCAGTTTCATTGTCAACAGTAGTATCTGATTACGCGGCATCATGTTGTACTGAATTTCAAACGGAAAACGAAAGAAATTCTTTGTCACAAGCACAACTCAATGATTGGATAAGGGATTTGGAATTGTCAAAGGAAAAGGCCGAACTACACGCCTCTCGAATGCAACAATTTAAATTTGTTTCATCCGATGATAAGGTAACATATTATAGAACTCGTCACGAAGAATTTTCCAAGTACTATACGAAGGAGGACAGTGTTTGTTACTGCAAAGACATTGCTGGTCTATTCAAACAATTTGGTGAACCATATGATTCAAAAGAGTGGCGATTGTTCATAGACGGCAATAAATTAAGTTTAAAGGCCGTATTATTGCATATTGGCAACCAAAAGCCATCTATCCCGATCGCGCATGCAGTAAATACGAAGGAAACATATGAGATAATGCAAAAATTGCTCAAGTTAATCAAATACGAAGAACATGATTGGAAAATATGTGCCGATCTTAAAGTCGTTGGAATGCTAGGTGGTCTACAAAGTGGATACACAAAATACTGTTGCTTTCTATGCAAATGGGATAGCCGAGCTCGTCAAGACCACTACATCATAAAGGATTTGCCAGAACGAATCGAGTTTCAAGTTGGGGTAGATAACATAAAATACTCTCCACTTATAGAGAAAGAAAAAATAATTCTACCTCCGCTCCACATCAAGCTCGGCCTTATCAAAAACTTTGTGAAGGCTTTGGACAAAGAAGGAGAAGCTTTTCATCATTTGAAAACAATCTTCCCAGAGATTTCAGAAGCAAAAATAAAGGAAGGGATTTTTGTGGGACCGCAAATAAGGAAAATGATGACCAATAAAGATTTCAAAGAACTATTGTCACCAGTGGAGGCAGCAGCGTGAGATTCTTTTGAAAAGGTCGTTACTTCTTTTTTAGGCAAACACAAAAGTTCTAACTACGAGATGATAGTGAACGACTTAATCAAAAACTAGTGCTTGTTGACATTTTATGTAAGCAATCGAAAGGCTTTAACGTAGTGCATTTTAATGCTCGCAGTCTTAATGTTGATAAACTTGATCATGTAAGAAATATTTTTGCAGATTCTGTTGTAGACATTATATGTGTTACGGAGACCTGGTTCAATCCCGATGTACCTAACTACTCATACAATATTGCCAACTACAAATTACTAAGATTTGATCGAAAATTTAAGAGAGGAGGAGGGGTTGCAATATACTGCAGATCCAACCTGAAAATAAAATTGCTAGTAGAATCGACAATTTCTGAAACTGAATTCATAATATCTGAAGTTTCCGATGGTGTTGTTAATGTATTAGTATCATGCGTATATAATCCTCATAAGTCATGTGCGTTGGATATGTTTTTTGTTGAATTGTCTAAGTTTTTGATAGATTATGAGCATTTTGTGATTTGTGGAGATTTTAATGTTAACTTACTTGTTGATGACTCTTACACCAAAAAACTATTGGATCATGTATCGACAGCAGGCCTTCTTATTGTTAACGGTTCTGTTCCTACTAGATATGCTGATAATTGTAGTCCCAGTCTTCTGGATATTTTTATTACATCGGACAAAAAACACGTGAAATTCGACCAAATATTTTTCATATCCGATCATGACCTAATTTTTTGTTCGTTGGATGTGTGTCTTAATCGGAGTCCTGTAGATGTAAATTTTTCGTATCGAGATTTTAAGTCCTTAAATGTTGAAAATTTGTTTCGTGACGTATCCAGTATTTGTTGGGAAAATTGTTGGTATTATGAATCAGTTGATAGAAAGCTTGAATTTTTAAATGAAAACCTACTAGCACTTTTTGATGTACATGTGCCTGTTCGCCATGTGAGCGTCAGGAGCCGATCGTGTCCATGGTATACCAAAAAAGTGTGCTTGGCAATAAAAAAACGTAATAAATTATATGCGAGGTGGAGAAAAACGCTGACTAACACATGCTGGGCTCAGTATAAAGCAGCACGGAATGAAGCGACGGTGACCATTAGAAAAGCTAAGAGCTGGTTTTGTAGTAGTAAGCTTAATGCTGAGCTTCCACCCAAAGACTTGTGGCGTAATCTCAAATATTTGAACGTCCATGGAAAGACCCCTACTGAATGTGATTTGGATCCAGATTTGCTAAATACCTGTTTTGCTAATGCTAGTAGTGGCATGACATTTGTCCCAAACTATGAGTGTATTAGGTCCGATCGCAATCTCGTAGATGGTTTCAAATTTACTTGCGTGAGCGAGTTTGAAGTTTTAAATGCCTTGAGGAAAATAAAATCAAATGCCGTAGGGGATGACGGAGTTTCGTTAAGGTTTGTAAAAATTATACTGCCATATATCCTGGGTACTATTACTCATATCATGAATCATTGTTTTACAAGTTCGTGTTTTCCTTCCGAGTGGAAAAAAGCCATTATACGACCTATAGCAAAAAAAGTAAATGCAGATAGTCCTTGTGACTATCGACCAGTCAGTATATTACCTGCTCTTTCGAAGGTATTTGAGTCGCTGATGGCCTCGCAAATTTCGTTTTTCTTACAGGATAAAGGTTTACTATCACCACTTCAGTCTGGATTTAGAGCACATCACAGTTGTTCCACCGCAATGGCAAAGATACTGGATGATATACGGGTACCATTTGATAATGGTGAACTAACCCTCCTTTGCCTTCTTGACTTCTCAAAAGCATTCGATTTGGTAAATCATAATCTTTTATGTGAAAAGCTAAGACATTTCTTTGGGTTCTCGGACTGCTCAGTCAGGTTGATGTTTAGCTATCTTGTGGGGCGATCACAGAAGGTTAGAATTGGAAATCTTTCCTCTCTTGAATGTCCTATTTCCTCTGGTGTCCCACAAGGATCTGTGCTTGGCCCGTTATTGTTTAGTATGTTTGTCAATGATGTATTTACTGTATGTAGATATGTGAATGTACATGCGTATGCTGATGATGTACAGCTCTACCTATCCAGTCGCATTGGTCTTGTCGAGGATTTGTGCTTTAGGATCAATAGTGATTTGTGTGCTATATCCATGTGGGCTCGCGATAACTGTCTGTGCTTAAATTCTGCAAAGTCTTTTGTTCTTCCTATCAGTAACAGTGTGATTAATCTTAGCGATATTCCTCAACTTTTTATTGGTGGCAGTGCTCTATCCGTTACTGAGAAGATAAAGAATCTTGGATTTATCATAAATTCTAAATTGAACTGCCGTGATCATATAAATAAAGTTGTGTGCAATGTATATGCGGTATTACGTCGTCTCTGGCTTTCTGCATCGTTTACACCGCAAGAAACCAGATTAAAATTAGCCAAGCAGCTTATTGTCCCACTTATTACGTATTCTGAAATTGTCTACAGCAACTTTGACTCGACATTGTCGCATAAAATTAATGTTGTATTTAACAATGTCACTCGCTATGTATATGGATTAAAAAAGTTCGACCACATTTCCTTGTGGAGGAGTAAAGTTTTGGACTGCAACATTGAGAACTATCTTGCCGCAAGGAACTGCATTTTCTTATACAAATTAATGCAGACGCAAACCCCAAAGTATCTTTATGAGAAGCTACAACATTCTAAGTCCAGTAGGCATTATAGTTTAATTGTTCCTAGATACACTTATTTGACATCATCTAGAATGTTTTTCATTAACGCTGTGAGACTCTGGAACTCGATCCCAAATTCGTTAAAAGGTGGATTAAATGTTAGAAACTACAAAGCAGAACTATACAGCTATTTTGGTAATATGTAATGCTACAAGTTGTCAATATTTTAAATCTTTCTTTTTTTTTTCTTTTCTTTTTTATTTCTTTTCTTTTTATCATTGTTCTTTTCCTACTTCCTTCTATACTGTATCCTTGTTTCCTTACTATTCTCTTCCAAATACTTTATTTTTGTTTTTTGATAGTTCTAAAGTATTGTTAAGTTTTAAACATTGTTTTGTAAAACTACTGATGCACTGTGAAAAGACATAGTCTTATAAGTGTAACGAATTGTACCCTAACAAATAAATAAATAAATAAATGTATCTATGTTTCTATAAATATGTAAAAGCACTTTATCTATTTCAAATAAATGGGTAAATAAAAAAACATATAATAAATTATATATTACATAAATTTACATGAGAATATATAGCCATAAATCTGAATTCATCGTCCAGTTCCGAACAAACAAGAACGTGAAAAATATAAACAAAAAATTTGTTCTGAATTGAAAGATAAATCCAGTCTAAGAAAATTATATACTAATGTGTCACTTATGTATTTATCTAATTTACTTTTTTATTTTCTTTCAGGAGTAAATATGTCTTTAAAAATTCATTTCTTACACTCCCACTTGAATTTTTTCACGCAAAATCTTGGCGACGAAAGTGACGCGCATGGCGAAAGGTTTAAGGCAAATGAAAGTGATTGAAAGTCGTTATCAAGGATTCTGGGATGTCGCTATGATGGGCGACTACTGTTGGTTTCTCATAAGAGAAACCGATCCTAATCTAAATAAGCGTCAAAACAAGACACATCACTTTTTTCAATTATAAAATAAGATCATAGAGTTAAGACAGAACCATATGTACATATGCTATTATTTGTAGGGTACTTAAGTATTAAATGGATATATTTACTTGAATGCTTATAACTTTTGTATTAGTTCATCGATTTTGTTCACTGATAGCTTATTTTTTTTGTAATAAAACAGAGCTTAGAGGTGGGAAAAAATATCTGCAAAAAAAAAAAAAGTTTTCGAGATGCTTCCTCGCAAAGTACAATTTTTTTTATATTTTTACAAAAAAAATTAAAAAAATCCGTAATGATTGTTCAATATGTTTGAATCTGCAGGACCTAGCAAAAAGTGTTGTATGTACTGATTATAGTAAATTTTATAAGCTTTCAAATCTTTCAAACCGTTTTGGAAGAGCTCAGTTTGTTCTTGAGATATACACGATTAAGTGGAGCCATGTTTTTTGTTTTTTGAAATAACGGTAAATCGTAAATATCTCAAAAACGGTACCATTCAAGTAAAAATAACCTTGATTTTCGGAATTAGGAGCTGATTTTACATAGGAATTTCACTATGGCGTCTCTGGTGCAGAAAAAAAGTTGGAATTTGTGATCCAGTGTTATTATGGATAAAACTCAAAAAATAGAAATCAGTGCAGAATGCCACAGTTTGTACCATAGCAAATCGGATGGCATATTTAGAACTGTTCTCCAATGTGTAGAACATTGTGATTTTTTCGTTCGAAATTATGAGGAATAATCATTATTTTCCGTCCCTGGTACAAACAAACAGTGTAAATATTTAGCTAAGCGGGAGAAAACGTTGGCGTTGTTTTAATTAATATTTTAGTGTAACAAAACCGACGTCGTAATTAAAGACGTATCAAATGCGCTGCTTTGTTTAGGCTAATAATTCAAACTAGTATATCTCGTGGTCGAAATTCGACCTCCTTAAATTAGTTTAACTAATTAAATCCTCTGTTCGCATTTTTCTCTTGTACCTAATGCCTAGAGGCAGAAATATCGGAGACAAATTTACACTTCTCTTTATGGCTTCTTTGAAAGCTGTGTTCCATCTCCCTACTTCAAGGCTAGGTCGAGGAAGGCACCATGGTTCTCAAGTCAACTTGTTAGACTTACTAATATTAAATCTAGACTTTACGACAAACGATTCAAGAGATCTGGCACATCTGCTGACTGCTCGAAGTATTTAGTTGCTCGTTCTAACTTTCAGCGTCTGAATCAGTTATGTTATAAGGACTACCTAACTTGTTGCAAAACTCAATTTTTCAACAACCCGAAAAAATGTTATAGCTTTGTTAACTCTAAACGCAAAGTCTCTGGATTTCCATCGTCGCTTACGTTTGGGTGTAAGAGTGCTGATACCGATGACAATATTGCAGAATTATTTTCTGAATTCTTTAAATCGACCTACTCCTCCAGCAGTTCCCAAGGTCAGGAGTATCCATATTATTTGGCTAGTTCCAATAACGCCAGGAACCCTGTTATTGATATTGACATTGTTGTTCAGACCCTTGAATCACTGCAGCCCATATTCTCCCCGGGTCCTGATGGGGTCCCTAGTTGTGTGCTTTGGTACTGTGCGCAGCACTTATCTGGGCCGATCTTAATGCTATTTAATCTGTCTCTTGATTCCGCATCATTCCCATCTCTCTTTTATTATTCCCTTGCATAAAAAAGGTAGCAGATCAAATAATGAGAACTACAGAGGCATTGCTAAGCTTTCAGCTATTCCTAAAACTTTTGAACAGATCATTACCAAACAGCTTCAGTATCAGTGTACGTCTTTATTATCCCCTTGTCAACATGGTTTTATTCCTCGTAGGTCAACCACTACCACTACTTGATTAAGCTCACATCCTTAGTAATTGACGGGTTCTCGAAAAGAAATCAAACGGATGTGATCTACACTGACTTTAGCAATGCTTTCGATTCCGTGAATCATGAGCTTTTAATTCATAAACTGGATTTACTCGGTTTTCCGGCTCATATTTTAGCATGGCTTACAAGTTACCTTACAAACTCAAAGAGTTATGTTCAATCACTCAACTTCCAAATCCATTGTCGTAACTTCAGGTGTGCCTCAGGGGAGCCATTTGGGCCCATTGCTGTTTACCCTGTTCATAAACGATTAACCGCAGGTTATCTCATATTCCAAAACCTTAATGTACGCGGATGATGTTACACTTTGCTACACGTATTGGCCCTATGACAAGTCGGCAGGTGCTCTTCTCCAGGCAGATTTGGACTCAATCCATTGTTGGTGCACGGTAAATTTACTTGAGTTAAATTGCTGCTAATGTAAACAAATTACATTCCATAGAACGAACCCAGTTCTGATACCGACTTAGAACGCATATCCCTTGTCGACGATCTAGGTGTCCTTTTTGATGCCAAACTGTGTTTTAATATTTCTTCGATTACTAACAAAGCCAAGAGTATGTTAGGATTTGTGAAGAGGTGGGCTAAAGAGTTTGATGATCCGTTTCCCACTAAGGCGCTCTACACATCGTTAGTCCGCCCTATATTTGAGTAGGTACTGCTAGAGTGTTTGGTATCCTGTATATCAAAACCATATACAACATATTGAGTCGATACAAAAGCAATTCCTAATTTTTGCATTACGCGGACTCAATTGGAACCCTAATATTAATCTAACCCCTTACAGAAACCGGCTTCTTCTAATTAATTTGCCCACTCTGGAACATCGAAGAATTTTACTAGAGGTAATGTTTCTCCATAATCTGATTATTGGTGAAATTGACTCTTCTGAACTAGTAGGCAAACTAAATTTTGCTGTACCTGCTAGAAAGTCGAGACACTACGTTCCGTTTCATTTACCTCTTTGTCATTCAAACTTCGTTAAAAATAGTCCCCTGCTTATCTGGTGTTCGTAATACAATGACTTGTCTTGCTGTTTAGGCTTTGAACGTACAATTGCCACTTTACGTAATGACATACATACGTGTATATCTAACCAGACTTTAAATGTAGATTGGAAACACGTCCTTTTCACTCCTCTTTAATCTCTTATATGGATTGGAGACTCGGCCTCTCTAACCTTCCAGTCCTGATTAAAAATGGCAATAAGCCTTAAATACATAACTAGAATTATTCATCTATACTTCGATTGGAACACGTCCTGCCATGCTATGGGCAGATTATAATCTGGTCACTACATATCAAAACTTAATATACAGAGTCCTTTCAGGCTCATGCGCCCCCTTCTGGGCACTACGCATCTGCTCCCTACTGAGCTAATATTGTTAACTATACTATATGGATTCCTGAGCATATATTTGAATGATCACATGGACCGAATGCCAGGGTGGAACGGAGACTCGGCCCCTCCAACCATCCATTGGTGGAATATGTTAGACTTAAGATTATGTTGCTATGTAAGGTTTTCTTTTGTAACACTTTGTAATTTATAATAAAATAAAATAATTATAAATAGTTGAGTTATTGAGGGTCGCTTTCATAAATCTGGTTTACCCTGAAGACGGATAATTTGACAACTTACCAAAAAAAATCCGTCCATTAAAGACCAGTAGTCATTAAAAGGAGATGGCAAAAACGGTACCTAGCAATGTTTGCACAACATTGTTAGACTTATAATATATATAATGGTTACTGATTGAGTGACATAAGCTGTAATTATTTAATTGGAATTATGCATAAAAATAAATAAAAAAATAATAACAAAACTTTTGTCGTATTTTACAGAAAAATGGTACCTTTGAATTTTTTTTGCAGCAAGACATGCGAGATATTTTGAAAAAAAATGTTTTGGGATGCATCTAAAGAACTAACCGGAAATAGTGACCATGAATACCTTCGAATCTCATTTTTATTATAGAATTTTGCAAATAATAGAAGTTTGATTGCGTTTTTAAAAAAGAATTAAAATTTTGAATTTCACGATTAGCAGAGACAATGAATAATATAGTTCTACTAAAAACTAAAACTCTCTAATTATAAATTGTATTCAATATTTCATTATTACTTATTTATCAAATAACGCCCTTATTGAAACAAATTCTAAGACAGGACATTTTTAAAAAAAATTTTTGAAATAGGGCAATCTTCCAATCAGCAGTCAATATGTGGAAAACAAATTTAAATTTTTTGCCAAGATTTTGGTGAGAATTTGCGTAAGCGATGGCAACGCTCGATCAAAATGAAATTGGACAGACGCGCCGATGCAAGGGTATACTTTACTCAATTTGTTAATGTGAGAGCAAATGAAATACGAAACGTCGCTCAATGTGAGAATGAAAATATTTTACAGTTAGGATTTTGCTACATATACATATTTTGTATTAAAAATGAGTTTGGTGTTTATTTTGAAGTTCTCAATATGAGCATTAGGCCGGTTTCCATTTTGGAGTTTTTGGGGGTTTTCCTCAACAATTTAGATATACATATATATATATAAGTACATTTTATATTGACTTTTATATCATTTCAATAATTTTTTCTGATATATATATAGTATGACCTCAACTTATATATATAGCTACATGTATTTATTAAAGCTGTGCATATAACTTTACCCTTAGTCCTATATCAATTAGATAAAAACAAATTCCTTACAAATATGCATAAAACTATGTAAGTAAATATTGTGTTATAGGGCAGCCGGCCTAAGTGCGCCCCTCGGCACCGCAGAGAGGCAGCCACCTAACCTAACCTAACCTACCCTTAGTCCTATATCAATTAAGACAAAGAAAATTCCTTAAAAAAATGCATAAAACTACATATATATGTATGTACTGTATGTGTTATGGTAAATTTTAGTAATTTCCCTGCAAAAAAAATAGTCAATTTGAAAAAGGTAAAAAAATGTATGTTCGTAGCTGGGCTCGAACCCGAGGCCATTCCACATGCGCTATTGGTACGCATGAATATAGCATGTCAAATGCTATACCTAAGCGGTAAAGGTTCAGCAAATATTTCCACCGCTAAGAATATACATACATACATACATAGCCATATGGATTGAAACGAATGAACGTTCATTTTGAGATTCCGCTAACTTCTTAACATTTGTCGGTTTCCAAATTGTGTTTTTTTTTTGTGTATACAGACAGTTTTCTCAATTTTTAGTTTAGTTGTGGATTTTTTTGAAGTCCGTATAGCGGGAAAATATTACAACTTCAACATATCGACAGCCACACTGCAAAACCCTGTATGCTCAAAACCAAAAAGTTTTCAGGAGAGGGAAAAAACTTTGAGAATTATAACATATGTATATGAGCGACGGTTATTTCATTTCACCACTGGAAAGAAACGGGAAGTTGTAACCCGATTTTGACTGCATTTTAATGCGCGAAATATCACGATCTATGGGAAAGGCTCAAAATCTTATTTTTGGAAAAATAGTGACTTACGGGATTTTGCAGTGTGGCTGTCGATATGATGGTTTTCTGGTTTTTTTCGTCAATTTCAACTCAGAAATACTGAAAACACATATCTTAACTGGCACAATTTATTATTAAAATTGATAAATTGGAATAATTTTTTAGCTTTTTTTTTTTAAGAAATTTGATTTTTTCACTCCAAGATAGAGGTCATAAACAGAAAAATATTGAAATATTATGATAAAAAGTTTTCACATGTTTCAAGGCAAATTCAATTTAGTAAAAACAAAAACAAAACAACCTGCCCTGAACCCGTGCTTGAACCTGCGAACGCACGCATCATAGCCGGCGAGCTTGCCACCTGGCTGTATGTACAGCAAAACAGTCAGATACTTTAGTTAACAGCTTTGGCTTTTGGTGAAAACTTTTATGAATTATTACAAGTTAATGAAGCACTTTTTGTTAAATATAATATGCCTATGCCCATGCAAATATATCAAAATATATAATAATTGGAATTATGCATGTTTTTGATAATTCTTGATTCTTCTCAAGGTTGTAGGTTCTGGAGTTGCTGTAGCAATTGTCAATACCGGTAAAACTCGCAATAACGTATTTACACTTTTGAATGTGTTCAAATTGTTACCTAAAAAAGTCAAAATTACAGGGTCTTGAAAATTTTGATTTTAATAAAACTGACCCACAGCGCAATGAGCCATATTTTGACTTTAGAGACGAAATCACTTTCGGAGTGGAGGGGGCACATCCGCTCCGCTTTCACAGTCTGGAAGGGTTTAGGCATGCCGCTCGCTACTAGTAAGCTCTCAACGAGGCATTAATTCCTCCAAGATGCAAGTGACAAGTGGGATAAGATCGGTACCTGCTGTCATGCAAAGTTGATATGGCCGGAGATCAGTGCGACTAGGTCGGAAGACCTACTAAAACTGAGAAGAGAAGAGCTCTCTCTACTTATGGGACTCCTAACGGGACATATAGGTCTAGGTCGTCATGCAGAAAGGTTGGGTATCCTCTCTAATGACTTCTGCAGAAGCTGCAGAGATGAGGAGGAGCCTGAAACTGTGAGGCATCTCCTATGTGAATGCCCTGCGCTGTGGGGTAGAAGGTTAAAATATCTGGGGTCGGGCTTTCTCCAGCATCTCGGAGAATTAGCCAAAATTAAGTCAAAGGACATTCTGCGCTTCGCAAAAGCCACAAAATGGTTCGAGTAGGGGGTCGTTTAAGATCCATGTGGTATCAAAATGGGACCTCCTATGTGCGCTAGCTCCTTTACTAGCATCCACTGCAACCTACCTACCTACCTTCCCACAACGCATTGACTTTAGAGACGAAATCACTTTCGGAAAAGTCCAGTAATTTTTCATAAAAGTTAAAAAGTTCTGTGCATTTTCCTTCATTGATTTCCTGCATGAGAAATAACTGGCCAAAGCTTTGGAAAATTAGTTTGTTCTTTTCGAAGCGACTCTGAAGGTAATTCTCAACTCAAAGGCAGAACAATTGAATTAATAGATTCCATTAGTTATATGACATGAGGTTTGAAAAGCAATTTTTTTTGATTTTGTTAGTTGCAGCAATCGGAAATTGGAAAATCAACTCTTTCTCAAACTACCAGCAACTGAAATTTTGCGTTTGTTTATGATTTTTATTCCTTAAACTCGTATGAGAGAGCATAGGGTTTACGTAATAAACATTCGATAATTTTATAAACAACTAGTAGACCCGGCAGACGTTGTCCTGCCTTAAATATGGTTTACCTGCTTATCTGAAAATAATTTGTTATTATCTCCCAGCGAATTTTGTTTCTTCTTAGTGATAATAAATAAGTAAATTTATTATTTTATCAAGTTCATTTGTTTATTATGGTTACGATTAATAAAAGAGATCTAGTACATATTTTAATTATTATTTAATAGGCTTTTTGAGACTCTCTTGTTTTCTTCAGTTAAGCACTTTGTGATACCCGACATTTTTTGTTTTGTTATCAGGCGCAAGAACAAACAACGCAGATGGTCTTCCGACTCGTGAACATGCCACATATAATTGACCATGGGAAAAACCTTGATTATCGAGATTCAGACCACAAACTTTCAAGGATTGGCTTTGTGATTTGTTAATTGATTGATTGTTCATTAATTTTTTTTACAACCAAACGCGTACCGTTGCACAGTTTTGGTTGGTTTATGTTGCTTAGCATGATGACTACTAAGCCAACCTTTAGTTGCTATTGGATAGTTGGTGGCTTCATCTTCGTTTGTTATACTGTCAATATATTTATATGAATGCATTGTTCCAATGATCTGATTCTGAACTATACAGTTAAGGTCATCTACATCTTTATTCTTAGCCACCAAAATTGCTCTCTCACTCAACCAATCATTGTTGTTGAAGTTTGAAATAATATTTGGAAATACTTTTTTAATAAGTTCGTCTTTTGATAAGACAAAGATACCAAAATTTAGAGGAAATGTACTCTACCATTACCTACATATATTCAAGAATTGCTCAGCGGATGTATCATTCAGCAATGCAACTCTGATGTTTGTTGTCAACTGAAGTTTCTTCACATATCGCCAGAGATGAGATGATTTGAGGCAAGCGTTTATTTCGTCGACAGCCGTTGACCTTGGAATTACTGGCAGTATTTCGCGGAAATCACCGGACAGTAAAACCATTGTGCCTCCAAAAGGTCTCGGGTCATTGCGTAAATCTTTCAATGATATATTAAGTGCTTCTAATGCACGTTAATGCGCCATCGTACATTCGTTACAAAATACGATCTTTGTTGCTGATAAAACTTTTGCCATTGCTGAGTTTCTTGCAATATTACATAAAGGTTCCTCAACATTTTGAAAATTTAACGGCAATTTAAAAGCAGAATGAGACGTACGATACCCTTCTAATAATGTGGCTGCTATTCCCGAAGAAGCAACTGCAACCGCAATGTTGGATCTTTCACGAACAGTGGCTAAAATTAATAATAGTAGGAATGTCTTACCAGTTCCCCCAGGGGCATCCAGGAAATATAAAACACCATTTCCCTCATCAATTGCCTTCATAAGCGTTACATAAACATACCTTTGCTCCTGATTCAGTAGGGGTACATTCGTTTGCACCGCTAAATTTAATTCCTGAGGATCATATTCACGTTACCGTTCCAAATCTCGATTATATGTCTCATTCGTTCCACGATTTTCACAAACGCATTCGCACATAGAACTAAGCCCTATTTCCTATTAAAACTCTTATTAATACGTTTTATTTGGTACCCATGTTGTACAAAAAAATGTTAGGGTCATCCCTGGTTCACATTTTGGTCGAAATTTCGAAGATGCATTCACACATAGAACTTAAACCTACTTGTTTTTGAAACTCCCATTAATACCTTTCATTTGATGCACATATTGTACGAATATATTCTAGGGTCACCCCTGGTCCACATATTGGCGATATCTCGAAAACGGCAAAAACGAGATAAAAAGTATCCTATGTCCGTTTCCTGGTTCTCAACTACCTCTCCACCAATTTTCAGCCAAATCGGTTCAGCCGTTCTTGAGTTATAGATGGTGTAACTAACACAACTTACTTTTATATACATATACTAGCAGACCCGGCAGACGTTGTTCTGCCTGACCAGTGACTTCCCTAGAAATACATTTTCAAATATTTTTCTTTAACTTTTAACATTCCATTTATTGCAGTGCTTTAGGATATACAATGTTTCTGGCTTTAAAGTCTTTGGTATAAACAAATAAGTTTTTTGGATGTCCAACTCAAAAAACGGATCTTTTGAACTCAATGGGTATGACAAAAACCATTATGCGCTGCTGAGCAGATGTATTGTTAGTACTTATTTAATTATATCCTATATCTACCTATAATACTCTGGATATGTATGAACGGCAATAACAAACAAAAAAAATTAAGTGCTTAGATTAAGATTTAAGAACGTTAAAATGTCACTAAAGCAAATACATTCAGGGATATAACGAATTGAAATATTACTTAGCTTGTGGTCCTGGAACTGCCCACTTTTCCAAAGAATTTACAAATGTAGCCTATGTATGTCGTACCCAAGTTTAAAACAGATCAACCATAAACTTTGGACATTATTGAATTACAAACAAAGCACTGAATACAAAAAATGTGGGCGTGGCACGGCCCACATTTCCCAAATTATATAATTCTTGACCAAGGGACACATATCCATGATGATTTAAATTTTATATAGCCTGGGGGCGTGGCACAACAATCTTCTGAACCAATCTGGAAATTTAGAGAAGATCGACCATAAACTTTGAACTTATTGAAGTACCTACAAACAAAACACAAAAAATGTGGGCGTGGGACCGCCCACTTTTCCCAAATTATATCCATCTTGACTTAAGGAAGCACATATCCAAAAATCTTTAATTTAGACCTAATATGTTCAGAGTTATGAAGAATTTAAATTTTATATAGCCTGGGGGCGTGGCACTGGCTACTTTTCCAAAAATTCATATAGCCTGAATCGTACACAACAATTTTCTTAACCAATCTTGAAAGTTTAAAAGAGATCGACCATAAACCTTGGACATTATTGAAGTACAAACAAAACACAAAAAAAGGGGCGTGGCACCGCCCACTTTTCCAAAATTGCATAAATCTTGACCAAAGGACACACATTTCCAGAAATCATTAATTTAGACCAAATATGTTCAGAGCTATGAAGAATTTAAATTTTATATAGCCTGGGGGCGTGGCACCGCCTACTTTTCCAAAAATTAATATAGCCTAAATCGTACACAACAATCTTCTGAACCAATCTTGACAGTTTAAAAGAGATCGACCATAAACTTTGGACATTATTGAAGTACAAACAAAACACAAAAAATGTGGGCGTGGCACCGCCCACTTTTCCAGAATTATATACATCTTGACTAAAGGACACACATATCCAAAAATCTTTAATTTAGACCCAATATGTTCAGAGTTATGAAGAATTTAAATTTTATATAGCCTGGGGCCGTGGCACTGGCTACTTTTCCAAAAATTGATATAGCCTGAATCGTACACAACAATTTTCTTAACCAATCTTGAAAGTTTAAAAGAGATCGACCATAAACTTTGGACATTATTGAAGTACAAACAAAACACAAAAAATGTGGGCGTGGCACCGCCCACTTTTCCAAAATTACATAAATCGTGACTAAAGGACACACATATCCAGAAATCATTAATTTAGACCAAATATGTTCAGAGCTATGAAGAATTTAATTTTTATATAGCCTGGGGGCGTGGCACCGCCTACTTTTCAAAAAATTGATATAGCCTAAATCGTACACAACAATCTTCTGAACCAATCTTGAAAGTTTAAAAGAGATCGACCATAAACTTTGGACATTATTAAAGTACAAACAAAACACAAAAAATGTGGGCGTGGCACCGCCCACTTTTCCAAAATTACATAAATCGTGACTAAAGGACACACATATCCAGAAATCATTAATTTAGACCAAATATGTTCAGAGCTATGAAGAATTTAATTTTTATATAGCCTGGGGGCGTGGCACCGCCTACTTTTCAAAAAATTGATATAGCCTAAATCGTACACAACAATCTTCTGAACCAATCTTGAAAGTTTAAAAGAGATCGACCATAAACTTTGGACATTATTAAAGTACAAACAAAACACAAAAAATGTGGGCGTGGCACCGCCCACTTTTCCAAAATTACATAAATCGTGACTAAAGGACACACATATCCAGAAATCATTAATTTAGACCAAATATGTTCAGAGCTATGAAGAATTTAATTTTTATATAGCCTGGGGGCGTGGCATCGCCTACTTTTCAAAAAATTGATATAGCCTAAATCGTACACAACAATCTTCTGAACCAATCTTGAAAGGTTAAAAGAGATCGACCATAAACTTTGGACATTATTGAAGTACAGACAAAACACAAAAAATGTGTTCGTGGCACCGCCCACTTTTCCAAAATTACATAAATCTTGACCAAAGGACACACATATCCAAAAATCATTAACTTAGACCAAATATGTTCAGAGTTATGAAGAATTGTAGTTTTATATAGTCTGGGGGCGTGGCACCGCCCACTTTTCCAAAAATTAATATAGCCTATGCTTTAACCCATGATCTCAAGAATATACTGTGAAAATTTCATAAAAATCGGTTGAGTACTTTGGACGCCCATAAAGGACACACAGACACACAGACACACATTCATTTTTATTTATAAGATAAGGCAAACAGCTCTATGAAAAAGCTTTTGTATAATAATTTTTTTCTTGAATTCAGATGAATCTAAAATTTACTCTAAGCGGACACAGTCATCAACACTTTTGATATGATAGCTATATTATATGAGCTTATTCTTGGGTCAGCCTTGGTCCACCTAATGGTCAATTTCTTGGAAACGGGTTCGCAGATGAACCTGAAAACTTTTCCTTGTGAAAACTCTCATCAACACCATTAATTTGATACGCATATTGTTAAAATACATTCGGAGTCACCCCTGGTCCACATTTTGGTCAATATCTCAGGATTCCAGAAACTTTTTTAACTTTTTCTTTCTGAAGAACCTTCTCGGGGCACAAACAAATACAATTAAGAAAAAATTAGTGAAATCGGTCCAGCCGTTCTCAATTGATGAGTTACTATAAATTTTTTCCCTCCATTTTTATATATGAAGGGCTCAGAACCAAAAGGATCTAAGTGAAATTTTTTTCGAAATTGAGCTATACCCATCTTTGTATAGTGAAATATGGTGTTTATTTGTTGGCAAAGAGATCCGAGTCATTTCGGGCATTGTAGTGCCATCTATTTTCCATACAATAAACGCCCTACCCAGATTTTACATAGAATTTTCAAAAGGCAGTAAACTTCAAACTTGAATATCTCAAATCAATTTCAGAGTCACTATACATTTTTCAATTTCACAGTGAACACAATACCGGTTTTAAATTTGCGTTTGAAAGAACGTGCGCATAAGAAAAAATGTCACATAAAATTAATGGCGATGTATGTGAAAAATGACTTCCATTATTTTCCTGCTTTCCGACTTATTTTTATATTATATCAGGGTCACCCCTGGTCCTCATTTTTGGATATCTCGTAAGCGGGGTAGCATAGGGTCCTGAAAATCACCTCTTTTTTAAACACTCATTAGCACCTTTTATTCGACACCCATATCGTATAAAATCCTTCTAAGGTCACCCCTGGTCCACATTTTGGTAGATATCTCGGAAAACGGGGCGCATAGGGTCTTGAAAATCACCTCTTTTTTAAATACTCATCAATACCTTTTATTTGATACCCATATTGTAGAAAACCCGTCTGGGGCCACACCTGGTCCATATTTTGGGAAATACCTCGAATGCGGGGTCTTATATGGGACTAATAACTACACCATGTTCAAGCGCTCGTCAACACCTTTCATTTGATACCCATATCGTACAAACACTTTCTGGAGTCACCCCTGGTCCACATTTGGTGGAATATTTCCATAACCTTCCCGGTTTCTTATACTTTTTTTGGCCATAAACCATGTCGGGCTCAATCAAAAACTACGTGTAAAATTTCGTTTAATTCGGTCCTGCCGTTCTGGAGTTATAGCGTCAGCAAGTAAAATAGGCTCCATTTTTATACCTAGTAGTGCTTCGCACACAAGGTATATTAACTTCATTGGCCTAACGGTAGTATGTAACGGCATAAACGAATCGAGATAGATATTGACTTATATATATCAAAATGTTCAGGAGGAAAAGAGAAATTGATTGAGCCATGTCCGGTAGTATGTAACGGCATAAACGAATCGTGATAGATATTGACTTATATATATCAAAATGTTCAGGAGGAAAAGAGAAATTGATTGAGCCATGTCCGTCCGTCTGTAAACACGATAACTTGAGTAAATCTTGAGATATCTCAATGAAATTTGGTATGTAGGTTCCTTTTCACTTATCTCCGAGCGCTATTGAAAATAGGCAAAATCGGTTAAAAGCCACGCCCACTTTCTATATATATAATATTTTCGAAAATACAAAAAGAATGATTAATCAGTACACCTATTAGGATAAAATTTGGTGTGCACTTTAGCGTTAAGGCAAAAAATAAATGTTTGAAGAAATTTTTAAAAAGGGGCGTGGCACCGCCCACTTTTGATTAAGTCAAATTTGGAAATATTATTAGTCATAAATCAAAAACCGCTCAAGATAGCAAAGTAAAATTCAGCACACATATTTATATTAATACAGGCAATATTTCGAAAAAAAATTATCGAAATCGGGTTAGGTCCACGCCCAATTTTATGCGAAAGATTTTGAAAAGGATCATAGATATATTGAATATGCTATAACTTTACTTAAACTACTTGTATATCATTTCTATTTCACCTCTAAAGTGTTCGTGGGCAAAGAAAGTCGAAAGCACAAAATTTTTGGAAAATGAGCGTGGCCCCGCCCCTTTATGGGGGATTATTCCAAAAAACTTTTCATGCCATAACTCCGGTAAAAATTGACTTATTGAAACGATATTTAGAGAAATTGTTCAACATATAAAGCTAACTCTTTGCTGTAAAAATAAACAAAATTGGTGAACGGACACGCCCACTTTTTGAACACAGTTCAAAAAAATTTCTTCGTATAATTAAAATCGCGATAATCCGATAAGTTATATAAATAAAATTTTACACACATAACAAGCTTTTTAAGCAAAACTGAACTGTATAAAAATTTTGTGGATTTTGGTGAAGTAGGCGTGGCGCCGCCCACTTTTTAGCATAAAAGGTCAGCTATTTTCAAAAGCAATTGCTTGAAATTTCAAGAAGGTATTTAAATGAAAGTTAGTGAGATGCTTCCCAATAGTATATAGTATACTCCTGCCAAAAATTACGCAAATCGGATAGCAAACACGCAAAATATACGGACAAGTAGTTAACGCCCTACTGCCTTTTTATACCTAGTAGTGCTTCGCACACAAGGTATATTAACTTCATTGGCCTAACGGTAGTATGTAACGGCATAAACGAATCGAGATAGATATTGACTTATATATATCAAAATGTTCAGGAGGAAAAGAGAAATTGATTGAGCCATGTCCGTCCGTCCGTCCTTCCGTCCGTCCGTCTGTAAACACGATAACTTGAGTAAATCTTGAGATATCTCAATGAAATTTGGTATGTAGGTTCCTTTTCACTTATCTCCGAGCGCTATTGAAAATAGGCAAAATCGGTTAAAAGCCACGCCCACTTTCTATATATATACACCCCTATTCTGCATTACAATTACGTTCCCGCTCTACGCTCCGCTTGGATCGTAAATATGCATTCTGAGTTACGCTTGGATCGAAAGAAGAAGAGGAAGAGCTATAAGTTTTTCGAAGTCAGCTGTTTGCCTTGGAATGTGTGAAATTGAAACATAACAAAGCAATTTAAATTACACAAATTATTACTTTTGAAATAAAAGTAAAGCTTTATTATGATTTATAAACTTTATTGTATATTTTTGAGCATTATTGAATAAATTGAGTGAAATTTTATAGATCAATTGACTGATTGTAGCAGACAACGAAGGACCAACAAAAAGCAAGAGGACACTGTTGGTGGATGTTACCACATCGTCAGTAGGTAGCTGGTATTTTCCATAGAGTTAGTGCTAGAAGAGTGCGCTTTGTCGACCAGGTACACAGATGGTTGGCGTCGCATCGTGGGTCCACACCATACGCCGAGCAAACATTAGACATGTCAGTGTTAAGTCTGACCGCAGGTGGTACTTTTCGCTGGAGGGACATTGGCCGCCCCGGAACTGACAAAGAAGTTTACAGAGTATGAGTGGGTGCTGTGGAGTGGCCGCCGGTGCACGTTTGGATATAATGGCAAAGTCAAAGCCATTACCTTAGTTTTCATTTCGTTAGTAATATTGTTTGGTGTTTTGAATGCTAGTCCAATTTGTAATTGTTTACAACTGGTGCCGATGCTAATGCGCGTCCAAAAATATTAGATCTCCGTAGGCGGCATCCTGGCATCGAAACGCATCTCTTGATTTCCCTCCCTACATTTTTGGACAAATATTAGCACTCGGCACCGGTCGAAAACAATTACCCTGCAAACATATCAAAAAACATCATTAGAGCACAAAAACAAAATATAGCGAGCGTTTTACAACTTTTACATACGCGTTTTACTTAAATTTTAAGAATTTCAACAAAAAATCGCGGGAATTAATCGTAAATTGTTTGCAAAATAAAAAACAAGCATTTATCCGCCAACAAAATTCCAACGTAGAAAAACGGAGCTACGATCGAAGTGCAGAATTAGCAGAATTGGAAGTTTCGAAGTTGAACGTAGCGGAATTGAAACGCAGAATACCAAAGTTGCCAAGCGGAGAAATTTTCGATCCAAGTCGAAATGCAGAATAGGGGTGATAATATTTTCGAAAATACAAAAAGAGTGATTAATCAGTACATAATACACCTATAAGGATAAAACTTGGTGTGCACTTTAGCGTTAAGGCAAAAAATAAATGTTTGAAGAAATTTTTAAAAAGGGGCGTGGCACCGCCCACTTTTGATTAAGTCAAATTTGGAAATATTATTAGTCATAAATCAAAAACCGCTCAAGATAGCAAAATAAAATTCAGCACACATATTTATATTAATACAAGCAATATAGAAAGTGGGCGTGGCTTTTAACCGATTTTGTTTTTTTTTCAATAGCGCTCGGAGATAAGTGAAAAGGAACCTACATACCAAATTTCATTGAGATATCTCAAGATTTACTCAAGTTACGGACAAGTAGCTAACACCCTACTGCCTTTTTTTTTTATTAATTTTTTTTTATTTTCATACCTTTCATGAACATGGGGAAAGCTATTTATATTTTGTTATTTAGTGATAGTTTAATTTACCACTTACAATAGAAATGTTTTTATCGAAAACAATCAGTTGCCTTTATAACAAATTTTCAGGTATGTATTAAAATAGACCTGAGTAAATTAGGATACCAAAACAGATCACTACTAGGTATTTAATGTTCGGTTACACCCGAACTTAGACTTCCTTACTAGTTATATATAGATATATATAGATAAGGCAAACAGCTCTATGAAAAAGATTTTGTATAATAATTTTTTTCTTGAGTTCAGATGAATCTAAAATTCACTCTTAGCGGACACAGTCATCAACACTTTTGATATGATAGCTATATTATATGAGCATATTCTTGGGTCAGCCTTGGTCCACCTAATGGTCAATATCTTGGAAACGGGTTCACAGATGAACCTGAAAACTGTTCATTGTGAAAACTCTCAGCAATACCTTTAATTTGATACGCATATTGTTAAAATAAATTCGGGGTCACCCCTGGTCCACATTTTGGTCAATATCTCAGGATTCCAGAAACTTTTTTAACTTTTTCTTTCTGAAGAACCTTCTCGGGGCACAAACAAATACAGTAAAAAAAAATAGAGAAATCGGTCCATCCGTTCAGGCGTGATGCGATGACCAAGTGAAATGGGCATTCATTTTTATTTATATAGATTTACATGCATGATACCTTGAATTTGTCTTCTTTAAAAAACAACCAGCTTTATTTAAAAAAAAGAAGTTTTGAAAATCCGTGGATTAAAGTTATCCTCGAAATTTGACCCCTTCCCAAAATGGTGGATCTGTACTGGATCAAACATTAAAATTTATATAAAATTTTTTTTTGAAAATCGTATTTTTCCACGGATTCTTATGAAACAACTAAACTGACCGGTTAGGTTAATAATAGCTTATAAAAATTATAAGCAAATGTAATGTAACTAAAAATGGGATTCTTAATTTTCTGTATACTAATACTAAATTAGCTCTACAGTTCGAAGAACATCTCTAAAAATTTCAGCCCTATTTCCTATTAAAACTATTTGAAAGTTTAGTTAAAATTCAGTTGAAGAATTCAAACAAGTTTTTCGATTATTTTTGAAAATACAGTATCGATATACCGAATGAAAAAATAACACTTGATAAACATGCTATAACTTTTATACTTGTTAACCGATTTGGAAATAGTTTCAACATATATTATTTGTAATAGATCCATCTCCAATACTACATCAAAAAAAATGCAAACAGGTTAGTGCTTCTAATTGTTATTTAATGTTAATGACGAAGCTGATGGAAAATGTGTCTGATTTCTGAAATGCATTTGCAAATAACTCTTAAACTCATAATCTAATTGGAAAGATTTATATGATAGGTTGTTACGGCAATGAAAGATCTTTAATAAGATGAAAAAAGTTTTTTCATCGGATATGTAGAACTGGAGATTTTTTGAACAATACGAAAATGGCGTTTTCTCACTTTGTTAGAAACGATAACTTCGCGAAATCTCAAAACCTATGGCTTTTTTAAAATTTTTGTCTTTAGAATCGTAATCTGCATGTTTTTTCACGTTATAAATGTGAACCAAGTTTACGGCTATCAAGTTTTTTATATGATCTGCTGCAACCTGAGTGCATATGGTTTTTAAAATTTTCAAATGCAACGCGCCAGTTCTAAGAGTTATCCAATTTGAGTGAAATTTTGCACAGCTTATTTTTACAGCATAACGCATCATATTCCGCCCGGCGAACTTAGAATTTGCAAAAAAAATTTAAATAACGAACAGCTCAATGTACATCTTTTCCATTGTTTTTTTTTTTAAATTTACCACAATATAAGTAAACATTTATTGGTTAATTAATGCTGCCGTTTGGTCAGCGATGAGTCTGATTCTTTACTTAACTTTTACCTAACACCATGCCTACAGCGTAGCGCGGTGCTGCTGCTCCGCGGCTGGCGAATATTGGCTAAGACAGAATTGTAATTGTCAACTCCTGACGCTGCTAAATACGATGACTGTTGGTTGCAGTGTTCTGAGAATAGTGGCGCTGGTGATGTTGACATCACCCCAATGCTGGTGCAGTGACGTTAAGCAATGGCAATAGCTGGAACAGCGACCCTTGCCAGCAACCGTGCGATCAATGGCGTCGTGGAATTTTCGTTATAAAATAAGTTCCATTAACCTTTTCTTGCCTCTCGAAAGTCACCAGGTAAGTCCCGTTGACCATAACTGGAACATCATCGCCTTCTTCGACTACCGCAATTTGATCATTAATAACAATCAAGCCATCTCCCACCGCAATTTAGCAACAAAATCACTCCCCGAAGGTTTAGGGGGTGTTGTCGAAATAATAGTCCTTGGCCGGATATGAATCCGGTACGCTCCGGTACTCCCTTGCGGTATTGCCCGACGGTTGTGGTAGCGATTTGGTATGACCAGTGGAACCTTCTAGGTCATGTCATCCCTCCTTCCGAAAGGAAAGAAGAGATGGGTAATGAGAGGTGAGAGGCATCATATCCGCAGATCAACCATCGAGTTGCACATCATTTCCTTTGTGCATGTTAGTCGCCTCTTACGACCGGTATGCCTACCGCGGGCATATTCTAAACCCCCACCCGCAGGGGCACGCAATTGGCGGTGTTGTGCGTCAGCGACCCTTGCCAGCAACCGTGCGAACATGGATCGGCCATATTCCTGCTAATTAGGTAGTTGGGCAATCTGACAAAGAGTGGCAGTGTGGCTGAAGTGAATAACCCAAGCGTAGCTTGGGAAAGGTAAAAGTTGCTGTTATGTTTTTTTTTCGCATAGCCCTAGAAATTCGCAAGTAATAATTTTACAAAGTTTCAAAGTACGGAAGAATATGATAATTTGGAGCAAATTTTAAAACTGTGCAGTTTCACCACGGATTCTTATGAAACAACTAAACTGACCGGTTAGGTTAATAATAGCTTATAAAAATTATAAGCAAATGTAATGTAACTAAAAATGGGATTCTTAATTTTCTGTATACTAATACTAAATTAGCTCTACAGTTCGAAGAACATCTCTAAAAATTTCAGAGTGGTGAGTTGAGTAGTTTCTGTCCCCCACTTAATTGTTTATAGCCATCTCAATTCTCAGCTCATATAAATTGTAACTGATGCCAACGGCATTCACTTTGTTTGTGTTTTTTATGAAATATTTTGAATGAGCGGATATTTTTATTAACATATTAAAATTAATTATCCCAAAAGCTTAAAAAAATATAAGTTGCACAAAAAGCAACTCACATTTTTATATTAACACACTTTTTTCACTTATTCAGCGCTGACAAATCGAGTTTTAATAGAATGCTGTTGGGCAACCCATTACAAACTATCAGCACAAAAAAAATTAGGGCCGTAATATGGGATAGAAGTTATTCTAAAGTGGTCCGCTTCACAAATTTTTACCCTTTACTTAACAAAATCCTGATATACATAGGTGCTAACTCAAATTACGAAAAGATCCCCCAAATAAATTTGGTGACTTATAAAAAAGCGAAATTTTTTTAATCTACAAATCCGTAGTTTTGGAGGTGCTTAACGTGCTCATGAGATATCTTTATCATGATTATCGAAAAAGTATTTGTACAATCAAAAACTACCTCGATGTTCGGATTAACCGTTTTGTTTAACATACGAATAACGGAGCCTCTGCCAAATTTTGGCTGTAATGTTGCTATTTTTACTATCGAAATACACCTGACATTTAACTTTAATTCGCAGATTGTCCTGGAGAACGTAATGAATTCTTCTGTACTTAATACCGAAACATTGTCAATAGCCCTTCGTTTGCTAAACACTACTAAAGTAGAAGTGACTTGGATAAGGTCCCACAATTGGACTTCAAAACTTTTAAAACTGTACGAGTCTTGCTACGAAAGACGTATAGCGCATCAAATTATTGCATCTGTTGGTAAATATATTATTATTTATTTGTGGTTTATTAAACTTATAAAATTACTGCTTTACCACTTTAAATTCATAAGGTTGAAATTCATATTAAGAATCTCCATAGAAATTTAAAATTTTGCACTGCACGTTGTTAGTGTCATTAGCTATTAGTCTGCATTCACATGTTGATTCAGACCCCATAAGACTAAAGATTTTTTTAGAATGTGGTATATCATTACTTTTTATACATCACAGCTTCTTTTGGAATTGGACTTGATGATGGGAGGCTATGTTTATTAAGACAAGCGATTGAGAGGTTGTCGCTGTTCGTAAATTAGACAAGCATTTTAACGTTTTTAAAATGTTTCCAAACTACTCTGCCGATTTCCAAGGGAGTCTAAACCGTTGGAAAAGATCGCTTTAGTCGCAAAGTGTAACATACCAACTCTAGAGGTGGGTGAATTCATACAGCGGTTCCTAGGTGACGACAGGGGGAACGAAGCATTACCCTATGGGCAGTTAAAGGGTCGCGGCAGGCGGAATCCTCTGGTCCCTTAGCTCTTTCGGCGTGGGGTGGGTTTTTGCCTTACCTTGACTGCACTCGCATAAACTTAATTTTATAGGATTCCGTATGGAAGAATGAAAATCAAAACGCAAAGGGAGAAGTGATTTATGGTAATACGGGCGGAAACTAAATATTACCAATATTGAAAAAGGTGGCACCCTAATATCACTCCATGGATCTTCTGACAACAGCATTGCTGAAAATCCCCAATGAACGTGAAGTTCCCTACCTCTCTATGTCTCCAGGAAAACTCAAAATATATGTATTTATTCATTTTTTTAATCCAAAAATAATAATACTAACATTAACACTATTCGTTACTTGGCCAATAAGCGTCAAAAACATTTAGATACTATTCCAAACTATGTATTTGATAGGTATGAACTATTTGATAGGTATTAACTATTTAGGTAGTGTGGACAATCTGATTGTACTTCGAATGCTAGGAGCGCAGAAAGTTAAGCTAACCGCAGTTGTGGACGATCGCGTTGCAAAAAAAATGTAAACAAAGAAAAGAAAAGAAATTCGGGCATATGTATTTAACAAGGTTTATATGCAAAATAATAATTGTTGTTGCATTTATGGGCAAATCTGGGATAAGCAGTTATCAAGTCGACATAGGTATGCAAATTTGTACCAAAAAATAAGAAGGTATGGATGTCATCATATGTAGCAGGTTTAGTGCTTGCGACTAACATGCATACTAATGTCGATCTGCCTATGCTTACCAAAAAAAACGAGGAAAATAGGAAAAAAAATAACAAAAAGGTACAATTGACTTACATGCGTTTATGTGTATGTTTGTCACTGCGATCCCCCGTTGAAAGGCCTGCCATCGATGTATGTGCGGGGCAGCTTGTACTGTTGTTGTTGTTGGTTTGAGTTGCGCGAAATGATTATTATGTACAAGTTAGGTATTCTTTTCTTTTAGCTACAAGTCTGACGTCATTGATTTTAGACACAACTAAACGGACATTAGACCGTTTCAAAAAAATCTAGATTTTACTCCTTTAGCAACTGGTCACACTAGCACAACCAAGATCGCTATACGTTTTCTTCTTTTTTCTTCAACTTACTTTTAAGTTTCTAGCCAAACTTAATTTATGACATTGATTTTAAATTTCTAATTTTAGTTGTAATGTTGAAGAATTATTTTTCACAACTTTTCTTTATAATTACGTTAAATGAACCACGATTTTGAAATTCAAGTTTCAAAAGAAACATTCCTTATAGCAAATCAAAAAAATTATGAAGATCACCGAAATTAGGTTTACATATACCATATTATGGTGGGGTTCGCCTGCACAAACACATATCCTAACACTATACACAATTGCCTTTTTATGTACAACGGACATTTGTCCGCTTTTTCTATGTTGGTAAAATGATGCGATAATAACATGCGCGCCTGGTATGTGGAGCGTGGCAACTGTTGGTTGGAAATGTGGCTCCTTGGATGCCGTGCATAGATAGGAGTCGTATTGCCACGCGGACTTAGGTGACGGTCTTCTACAAGATTTTATGCTCGCAACTAATAATGTTCACCCCACACTATTGCGTTCCAGCTGTGCCGATGCAGATACTGGCAACCAATGTTGGAGGTGGGTGTGATATTTTACTTTGAATCAGCACACTAAACGCTGATCCAGTGGATATACCGCCAATTGCTATTGGTGGATGGCAATCTGGAGCTTTGAGTTCCGCACTTATGTGGTTTTCTCGGCACTGTGCCCTCGCTATGCTATTTGACGGGGCTTAGCCAAGGATCTGGTGAAGAATGCTAATCACTTGGTCCTACACTATACGCCTTGAGCACAGGTCTAAAGAACACACATTTTTATAAAAAAAACCACTTCACTCTCTGATAAATTCAGAAACCTACCTTCCCAAAAATGAGAACTTTCAAATTTTTCTGGTGATGATCTGCTACTAGCTTTCAATACGTTGGTGACAGAGGCGATCTGTCGTAATGTGTTTTTGTATACAAATTTTCATTAGGGACACAAGACAAGCGCCATCGGACAGATCGAACTTTAATTCTTTTATCGCATGCGATACATTTGTTGTTTAGCATGCAGTTCTGCAGACAGTGATATAAGTGAGCTGGCTTATTCGTAGGCCGTAGGCTTATTCACCAGGGACCATTACAAAAGTCAACACGAAAGTTGGGAAAGCGATATAAATACAAAGATTCAATGTATTTTATAGAGAGCGCAATGTTACACATTTTTAACTTAATCTATATATTTCTATTTATTACTTTATTTATCTCTCATTCGTTACTGCACATGTACGTATGTATAAACATGTATGACTTTTTCCAACCCTTTTTATTTGTTGTTGATTTTAATAATCTTAATATTGAAAGCCAATTACAGTGTGCTACTTGCGTTTATGATTATGGTTAGCTCTAATGCGTGTTTGAGCACTGACAGCGGATGTTTGAATTTTCTTGTTAACACTGTGAGCAACAGACATCCAGGTCTTCAGCTCTGTCATATCAATGCTCGTAGTTTTAACGTTCCAAAAGTCGATTATATGAACTTGATCATGGGTGACTCAAACATTGATATTATTTGCGTGACAGAGACCTGGTTCAAAGAAGATGTTGGAGATTATCTGTATGAATTGCATGGTTTCAGGTTGACTAGGAATGACAGGAAAACTGGTGCCAGAGGTGGGGGAGTTGCCATATATTGCAAAACGAAAATTCCCCAAAAAATTATTTTTAAATCAAGTTTGAATGACCCAGTAGAGTACATAATTATGGAAGTTGGTAGTAGTTATAATAAATGTTTAATTATAACTTAAAGTCCATTGGCTTAGATATCATTAATAAATTTCCCACACGGTTTTCACCTAACTGTGTACCTAGCTTGCTAGACTTAATATGCACATCTAACAGCTCCGAGGTAGTTCATTATGACCAATTCTCGCTTGCTGGTGTATCTGATCACGATATGCTCTTCATATCCTATAACATTGACCTCAGCTGCAAAACTGCAACGCAATTTTATTACAAAGATTTTAAATCAGTGAATCTATCTGAGCTTTCGTATGAGGCTAGCATTTTGCATTGGAATAGTGCCTGGTTCCTTCCTGATATATGTAAATCCAAAGCTTAATTTCCTTCATACACAAATTTTATACTTATTTGATAAATATGTTCCACTTAAAGAAGTGAGAATAAAAAACAAGAAACAACCGTGGTTCACGAATGAATTAATGACGGCTATCAAAGCACGTAACAAGTGGTACAACTGTTGGAAGCAAGACAATACACAGACGACTTGGGAATTGTATCGCCAAGCCAGGAATCGCGCCACTTTATTAGTCAGGAGTTCAAAGAAACAATTCTTCCAGGCAAAGCTTGATACTGATTTGCCGGTAAAAAGTCTGTGGAAAAATCTAAAAGCTCTGGGCATTGGAGGAAAAATTAAATCAAGCTGCGACCTGGACCTTGATAATATGAATGATTTCTTCTTGCAGTCGTGTAAGTTCCAAAATAATGTGAACTTTAAAATAAATGAAACTTTGGTATACAACCCAGTAAATCTGTTTCAGTTTAGTGCAGTTACAGAAGACGATATTATAAGATGTATGCGTGCTATTAAATCTAATGCAGTTGGAGATGATGGTATCAGCCTTAAATTTTTGAAACTAATAATCCAGAGTATAGCCCCAACGCTTACACATATTATTAACTTTTCTATAACAACATCGACCTTTCCCAGCTCGTGGAAGATAGCGAAAGTCATTCCAGTTGCTAAGAAACCGTCGGCTACATTGTCGACAGATTTTCGCCCAATCTGCATATTGCCAGTACTGTCAAAAATCTGGGAGAAATTAATAGCTGCACAAATCACGGAGTACCTTAATGCCAATAGACTTCTAAGTGAAAATCAGAGTTTTTCATAGTTGCAATACCGCCTTGCTTAAAATTATTGAAGACATACGTCCAGCGTATGACCGAGGTGATTTAACTGTTCTGGCGCTTTTAGATTTTTCCAAAGCTCTCGATACAGTAGATCATTCTATTCTTTTAATAAAACTAAGTAAATACTTCGGTTTCTCATGTAGTGCTGTGAGGTTGCTAGAAAATTATCTACGTAATCGGTGGCAGAAGCGTCTGGATTCGGGGGTGCCACAGGGGTCAATACTTGGTCCGATCTTGTTTACGATTTTCATCAATGATATGACTCTTTGCTGCAGGAGTGTATCGATACACTTATGTATATGCTGATGACGCTCAGGTATACCTATCACGTCCGATTGGTCTATCAGAGGACTTAGTTTTTAGCATGAATGAAGACCTTGAAAGTATCTCTTCTTGGGCAAATGATAACAAACTGAATCTTAACGCGTCCAAAACAAAGGCCACGTGTTTTACATATTCCTGGCAATTGGTTGAAACATTGCCATCACTTTCCTTACAAGGCATGCCAGTCTGTTATGAGCCCGTTGTTACTAGCCTGGGGTTTAAATTAAATTCCTATCTTGGGTGCAAGGACCATATAAACTACATTTTGAGCAAGATATACTTTGTATTAAGAAAGTTGTGGTACACTGCGGACTTTGTTCCAATAAATGTTAAATTAAAGCTTAAATAAAACTCTTATAGTTCCACTGATATCATTTGGGGCGACCGTATTCAGCAATATTGATTGTGAATCACAGAGAAAGCTGCAACTTGCGTTAAATAACTGTGCTAGATATATATTTTCCAAACGCAAATTTGACCATATATCGGAGTTCTCCATCAAAATTCTTGATTGCAGTCTTGTGAATTTTCTAAATTACCGCAATTTAAATGAACTAATTCATAGAAGGCAGCCTGATTATCTTTTTAGAAATCTAAGTTTTTCTCGATCAGACAGAACTTGCAATCTTAAACTTCCATGGTACAAATATCTCACATCATCTAGAACATTCTTTGTTAGTGCTATCAAACTTTGGAACTCATTACCAAATAAAATAAAAAATGAACGCAATAGTAGACGCTTTAAATTGGCATTATTTGAATTTTTGCAATAGTAGGAAAAAGTATATAACTGGTTCCCATAACTTCATTTTATTAATATTAGTTCTATTAAACTAATCTAGATAATCAATCTAATATAAAACATGCATACAATACATAAATACATGTCTAGTATGATCTATATAATTTTTCTTCTCTTTTCTTTTGTTGTCTTAACTCATTTTCAAAAAATTATATAATTAAGTAATTTACTGTTTTATAATCGTATTTTAACATATATTTACTTATTATCTTTATTTCCAAATGTTGATGTACTTTAAGAGACAACAGTCTTACTTGTACAAAATGATTAAATAAAAAAAAAAATAAAAAAAAATTAAAATATTCACTTCCAAAACTCGATATACTGATACAACAACGCAAACTTCCTATATTGGCACAAACAGCTTAGAGAGTCACAATGCAAAGGGTAAAGATTCGGGACTATAAGATGTAACAATTAAAATTTAATACAATTAATTGATTTAAAAAAAAAAAACATGTTTGAAATTTTCACAACTCAGTAATTGTTACATATACGAGTATTAACTTTTACGATAAGCGTAGGCACTATCTGATTTAAAATGCATCTTTTTGTTGTTAGGGGTGGTCATGGTCATATGTAGCATTTCCAAAATGAGGGGTTTATTGAAGTGTAAAGTAAAATAAAGTGAAATAAAATAAAACAAAACTAAATAGAATAAGAAAATAAAGGACGGGACGGAAATAAAAGGAAGCAAGAAATAGAAACAATAAAATAAAGACTGTTGAAAGAAGACAAATGCAAATAAAATTAAAATATATGAAATTATAGAAATAGCATAGAAGAAAAGTGAAAGAAGGCCCGTAAAGGAGTAGCTAAAAAGTAAATGCAATGGATACACATGTTTACACATCTAACTATACGAGTGCTTATTCCGCCCCCGTCTCAAGCAATGTTACTTAGTTGATCAGGTTTTCTTTGTAGCTGAGCAGTTTTATATTTCGACACTTAACAAGTCATTCGTTGGGAATTATTATTATTACTATAGGCGTATTCTAATCGAAGCGAGTTTGAAAAGAATACGTGTTTATTTATCGAGCACCCGCTAATGTAGTCTTCTCTTCAGTAAGCGTAGTGATGGATGGTGTAAAAAACGCGCCATTGTGAATGAGCTCTTTATATATACCAGGAAAATATGTGGACAATTTAAATTATCGCTGTCAACTTCACTCAAACTGAGCTTTGAAAATAAACAGAAACATGTAAGCAAAAAACAATTTCTTCTCACCACCACAGAGAGCGCCTTCGCTGCTCTCCCCACCCCGTCTGACGTACGAGAAACACCAAGTATATAGGGCCCGATGGCATTTCCATGGTGATGCTGAAACACCTCGGTGACGAATATATAAGATACCTAACACACATCTTCAACCTTTCCCTGTCATTCCTAAAAGATGGAGACAGGCAAAGGTGGTCCCACTACTAAAGCCTGGCAAGGCAGCTGCCGTGTGGGAGTCATATCGCCCGATATCACTCCTCTCGCCAGTAGTGAAAGTGTTGGATCTGTCTTGCTACCCTACTTTACCGAAAATTTGCGGCTCGCCAAACATCAGCATGGTTTTCGCAAAAACCACAGCACCACCACCGCGCTGAACGCCATCACCACTCAGATAGGGGACGGACTTAACAAAGAGCGCCCAAACCACAGGACAGTGCTGTTTGCACTTGACCTGGCCAAAGCATTCGACACGGTCAACCATGCGCAACTATTGAAAGACCTGGAAGATTCGTCCCTTCCCACTGTCTTAAACTTTGGACCGCAAACTATCTGAGTGGCCGTCAATCGTCGGTTGAATTCAGAGGCGCTAGATCAAAACCCAGAATAGTTAGTGGCAAGGGGTGCCACAGGGTGGTGTCCTATCCCCGCTTCTGTTTAACTATTTGTATCGAGACTTCCCCCAACCAAAGCACTATGGTCTGGCGACTACTATTTGTAGGCCAAAAGTCATTTTTTAAAGTATCCATAATCAGAACTATTTTGGACCATCACTCAGCTAATTCCTCAAAGTAAACATCAGCGTACTCAGTTTTTACTTAAAGTTCTTTCGTGCAAAGATTTTAAGTGTCAAAGTTGTCATTTCTAAAAAATAAAAAAAATTAAATAGTTCGTTTTCATTTTCATCCTTTTTAAAACTGAAATAATTCTTCGGTTAGTGGATATATTTAAAATAAAAGTTAATGGAAGGTAAATGTATGGCTGATTCCTTGGAAACTGATATATTTGTGTTCACCGACTTTAATGTCAAAAATTTATAACAAACCGAAATTTTTTTAAATAAACTGATATGCAGTCTTATTAATCTCATCGAGTAATATAAATCAAGTGCAAAATTTAATTTTTTAATACCATGGACTACTTTAAAACACACAAAAAAGAAAAAAAGTAACAATTTATAGTGTCCCTTTGCTGAGGTCATGTACTTTTATTGGCATTATATGCTATAAATTGTGATCAAAACAAAATTTGCATGAAGAAGCTTTTAAAGAGGATAAAGAGCGTAACAATATGCCACAATTGTGTTAAAAATAATGTGCTTGACTAGGGTCCTATAGAGGACTAAACTTTGTTCTCCAGTTTTGTAAAAAATCAAAAAATGGTGGTCACAGTCGGCGTTTGCGAATATTAATTAACATATAATATTAATTTTTTTTGACACATGTTCAGTCTAATGTCAGCATTTACCTGTGCTAGAGCAGCTCCCATTTTGAAGACGGGTTGGTAAGATTTTGCGTTTAATATATGTGTCACACTTTCTCATGTCACAACTTTACCACAACTTTTCTTCTGAACTAGGTGTAATTTTTCCTTGAAAATTAGAACACATATAGACCTTGGTGGCATACATCTAATTTCTAACGGAAGTCCAAAAATATTAAGCCATATTAAAATGAGAATAGATTAAACATGAAATGTCACAACCGTAAAAGGTCACAACTTTTTTTCTACTGGTTTTGATACAGGAATAACTGTTATTTAGTGTTAATACATGAATAAACTGATTTTGGAGCATATTGTTCACATATATATATAGCCCACCGTTAAAAAAACACAAAAAGATTACAATAATTCTTGGTTCAATTTCCACCAAATATATGTATATGTGTTCTCATAAGGGGTCAATAGTTTAAATATGAAACTGAATAATTCACTTGCGGTTAAAGCAGTTTATTATTATAAATGATTGTAGCAAAACTATGTATTTTCGATATTTAGAATGCATTTTTTAGATATTTGAATAAGTATGGGTACAGTGGGCGTTAATGGGTTAAGTTGTAGCGCAATGCGAAACAGGGGCTATTTCTTATACCCCATTTACACTGTATACACTTTCAAAAGTCATTTATCGTAACATTGACATTTCACAAAAAGTCGATGTCAAATATATCAGTTTCCAAGGAATCAGCCATATGTGATAAAAAAAAAATTCCAAAAATTGTGTATTATAAATAAAAAAAAATTGCTTCCAAAAAAGTATCTAATTTTGGTATAATATTCCTCTTTAAGTAGGGATATAGTAAATTGTCTGTATTTGGCTGCGTGCGATTTGCCGTGCTTTTCGATGTATGGAAAGAAGCAGGGAATAATGATAAGAAAGAAACCGCAGTTTTTAACTTTTTGCTACAAAACGTAAGTATAGAAAGCACATCCAAAGTATATGTCACATACGTGAAGGAAAAATCAAGGATGATATGCATTCACATGGGTCACAGAGTATCCGATTTTTTTATGAGTCAAAACGCTAAATGGCTGCAATCGTACGCAATAATCAAGAAGCCAAATACACTTTCTGTACCACCAACATCAAAAAGGGGTCGTAAGCCCCTTGTTTATATTGAAAAATCTGACCGATCTCAAAGGAGGCAGACCGCTGACTTGGCAGAAAGGGAAGAAAACAATGTCGATTTAATGATTCGGGCTAGTTCTACGGCTGCATTAAAAAGAGGAAATGTGGATTTATCTGTAACTTTGAAGTCACTTTGTCAAAATTCCATAAATGCTGCCAAACTAAGAAAGGTTATTGAAAATAAATCCAAAGACAGATCTCCCATTCCTATGCCTGGACATGAAGCCCTAGCTTTCCTTTTAGATAATAACCACACAAAGGAGCAGTATATGTCTATGCGTTTGGAAATTATTAGAAGAAATTGTGATATTTACCCACCATATCAAGAATATACAAACGTAAGTGTCGACCGACCGATCACTGTAACAGAAAATTATGCAAGAGTTTCGTTACACATGTTACTAAGGCATACCTCGGAAAGAATTGTTGAGTTGCAAAAGGACTTAATCATGGAAACCATGGAGTCAAAAAAAGGAAATTTTAGTTGCTGATTTAACTGTTAGTTATGGGTTTGATAGTAGCACGGGCCATTCTCATTTTAAGCAGCAATTTTCGTAATCCTCAACATCATCGCAATTAAATACTTCGCTTCTTGCTACTACAATTACTCCTTTATGTTTAAAAGATGCAGCTGGATGAATTTTATGGTGCAATCGAACACCAGATCCCTTATCAGATAAGTTCAAACCAAATCAAGACAGTTTACGGTTTGGAATAAGTCCTTTACATTGCTGGATAAGGTTTTTTGAATTTGTGATTCACCTAGGTTATAAAAAAGTGGCAGGTTCGCAATGAAGCAGATAAGAACATAGTTGAAACAAACAAAAAGAAAATTCAAGATTTGTTTTGGGAAAGACTTGGACTGCATTTGGATAAACCAAGAGTTGGAGGGTTTGGAAATACAAACGACGGAAACACGTCACGACGCACTTTTTTGAACCATGAAACATTTTCAGAAATCACTGGAGTTGACAAAGATCTTATATATAATTTGCATATAATATTAACATGCTTGTCATGCCAGCTTCCGTTAGACTTAGACAATTTTGAACTTTTCTGTTTCCGAACAGCAGAAATCATAAATCAAAAATGTCCTTGGTGCCCCATGACAGCTACCGTACATAAAGTTCTTATTCACTCTGAACAAATTATTGAAAACATGGTACTTCCGGTTGGTTATTTCGGCGAAGATCCGTCAGAGTCCAGAAACAAAATTTATAAATTCGATAGATGGTGCAATCGCAAAAATAGTCGGGTTAATAACCTTACGGACGTATTTTGCAGAGCGTGGGATACATCAGACCCACTGATTTCAAACGTAAGTCTTTCTAGGCGAGTCAAAAAAAGAACACGTATCTGAAGTAAGATCCTTGCTGAGCAGTGCTGAATGCTGTAAACCAGCTACAGATGACGAGTACAACGAAGAGAACATCGATGTTAACAATTTAGATATCGATCCACGATTCGAAGAGCTTTTATATAGTTTAGGGTTGGAAAACTAGATGTAGAAATTCGTATTCGTAGCGTTATTTTTATTCTAGTTACTATTTTACTATTGAAACATTTTTGTAATGTCGAATAAATAAAAAAAAATACTGTGCAAATGTATAATTTTGTCCCCATTTTTAATCTTGGTAACAAATGAATATATTATTTTTAATGTAAGTGGTAATACAAACATTTTCTTACCATTGACAGACTAGAGATCATGCAATAGTTTCTGGTATGTAAAAAGTTTGTGGCGGATCGGGGCCAATTTATATAACTTTTCAAAAATGTGCCAAAAACATGATTTTGTGATTTCTGCTAACTTTGAAAATCTGTATAAAATAATTGCGACATACCATAATTTTTTCTTATCTCAGATAATGTTTTCTAAGCCTTGGTTTATATATGGGCTGATATCACTGGTCGACGGCCAAAATTTACCAAAGACGCCGTATGTAAAACCACCCCCTGATTTTGATTATATGATACCGTTTTCGAGATATCGGCAATTTACCGTTATTCGAAAAAACCGAAAAGACGGCTCCCTTTAATTACGTATATTTCACGAACTGGTCAAGCAAATGCAAAAAACGTTTAGAATCAAAATCACAATGAAATTTGATATAAATCCATTATACCTAAGACAGACATATAGTGTCTGTACCACAATGTGTACTACAATGAAAGCTCAGGAAACCATGTAATAGCATAGTGACACACATTTGGTTTTCTATGACGTTGGCACTTACCAGCTGATTAAACAAAATAAAAAAACAAAGTTAAAAATAAAAAAATAAAAGAAAAATGAACTCAGTGAAAACTCGAAACTGCGTGCTCCTTTGCCAGCTGCGTGTACATCTTTGCATATGGCTATTTTTATGTGCTCCACGCAGCTCATGGCTAAATAGAGCCCACACTGCAATTATTTTTTTTAATTGCGTTGCTTCCAACGTGCTTTTTTGATTTTTTTTCCATTTCTGATAAAAAATTTGCTGATTTTTTTAATTAATATTTTTTGTCAAAATGACATAAAACACCTGATTGTGACAGAAGAATTGGCTGTGTTCATTGCACTGCAACGTAGTACAATTATCAAATCCACTTAATTTCAATGGTTTCTGACCTGCTTTCATGGTACGGAACTCAATATGCTTTCGAACTAAATTAGGAAAACTGGCGACACACACATGGTTTCCGTATTATATTATTATATGTACCATATGTCTGTCCCAGGTAGTATACATTGTTTTTTGCTCAACCAGATAGTTTTCGTAATATTAGCTTATAATTTCAGATTTTTGTTTTTTTTTATGAAAAAACATATTTGTAAGTTTTTGCAAGCTCGAGACCAAATAAACAATAATTCGTAATGAATTTAATTGTCAGTTTTTTTGGGAAAAATTGATAATTGGAGAAAAATTACAAAGGAAAAATCAACAGCGATGGATAGGATTACATGTTTCAGAGTTTCCAGGCTCATCATCAGATCCCTTTTCGGACACGGATTCGAACTCGTGTCTGCACCAAAGCCGCTGTTAGAAAATTCCAACACTAAGCAATGATGCCCTGTGACGTCACAATGCACTTATCTCCACTTCAATTAATTCCCTTTTGTTTGTTTGTTCTTGCCAACTGTATACACAAAATTTCTTAAGACATGCAGCCTATATGTTATGATGTGTGTTGGTCTTGTTGTTTGTACATATTTACATATGTACGTAAACCCGTGCTATGGTTTCAATGTATTTTGTTGTTGGATTTTTGCGGTCTATTTTGTTTACATATTTGTAAGTTTTTGCAAGCTCGAGACCAAATAAACAATAATTCGTAATGAATTTAATTGTCAGTTTTTTTGGGAAAAATTGATAATTGGAGAAAAATTACAAAGGAAAAATCAACAGCGATGGATAGGATTACATGTTTCAGAGTTTCCAGGCTCATCATCAGATCCCTTTTCGGACACGGATTCGAACTCGTGTCTGCACCAAAGCCGCTGTTAGAAAATTCCAACACTAAGCAATGATGCCCTGTGACGTCACAATGCACTTATCTCCACTTCAATTAATTCCCTTTTGTTTGTTTGTTCTTGCCAACTGTATACACAAAATTTCTTAAGACATGCAGCCTATATGTTATGATGTGTGTTGGTCTTGTTGTTTGTACATATTTACATATCGACAGCCACACTGCAAAACCCTGTATGTCCAAAACCAAAAAGTTTTCAGGAGAGGGAAAAAACTGTGATAATTATAACGTATGTATATGAGCGACGGTTATTTCATTTCACCACTGGAAAGAAACGGGAAGTTGTAACCCGATTTTGACTGAATTTTAATGTGGGAAATATCACGATCTATGGGAAAGGCTCAGAACCTTATTTTTGGAAAAATAGTGACTTACGGGGTTTTGCAGTGTGGCTGTCGATATGTACGTAAACCCGTGCTATGGTTTCAATGTATTTTGTTGTTGGATTTTTGCGGCCTATTTTGTTTACATATTTGTAAGTTTTTGCAAGCTCGAGACCAAATAAACAATAATTCGTAATGAATTTAATTGTCAGTTTTTTTGGGAAAAATTGATAATTGGAGAAAAATTACAAAGGAAAAATCAACAGCGATGGATAGGATTACATGTTTCAGAGTTTCCAGGCTCATCATCAGATCCCTTTTCGGACACGGATTCGAACTCGTGTCTGCACCAAAGCCGCTGTTAGAAAATTCCAACACTAAGCAATGATGCCCTGTGACGTCACAATGCACTTATCTCCACTTCAATTAATTCCCTTTTGTTTGTTTGTTCTTGCCAACTGTATACACAAAATTTCTTAAGACATGCAGCCTATATGTTATGATGTGTGTTGGTCTTGTTGTTTGTACATATTTACATATGTACGTAAACCCGTGCTATGGTTTCAATGTATTTTGTTGTTGGATTTTTGCGGTCTATTTTGTTTACATATTTGTAAGTTTTTGCAAGCTCGAGACCAAATAAACAATAATTCGTAATGAATTTAATTGTCAGTTTTTTTGGGAAAAATTGATAATTGGAGAAAAATTACAAAGGAAAAATCAACAGCGATGGATAGGATTACATGTTTCAGAGTTTCCAGGCTCATCATCAGATCCCTTTTCGGACACGGATTCGAACTCGTGTCTGCACCAAACATGAAAAAATTACTCTTTGCGAGGGCAGCATTCCAAAACCACAACTTTTTTTCCAGATATTTTTCCTTTACGAAAGCTCTGTTTAATAAGAAAACAGATAAGCTATCATCGAAGAAAAGCGATGCAAAACTACGTAAGTTATACTCGTAAACGATCAAATAAAAATACCCAGGTTGCGCAACTTCTATGTATGTATACATACATATGTATGTATGTATATTAAAGGTATGAAGTGCAAATAGAATATGATCCGGATAAACGAATAACATCATAGCAATGATAATACTTTTTCTTTAAATAAATCAAATAGTACTTTTAATATTCCAATTGTTTATAGTAGGTAGAGTTGTTGCATTGAAAGGAAGAGTGGTTGGGTTCGAAACATGCTGTAGGCATCTAGTTATAAACATGTATTTCGTCACTTATGGGTAAGTATCAGTGTTGGGCTCATCAACTAATATATTCAATCAATTGATCAATCATGATTGATCTAATCATGATTAATTTAGTCATGACTAATTTAATCATAACTAACGAGATCAATCATTAGTCATGACTAAATTCGTTAATCGCAAATCATCAATCATTAGTTTTAATCATGAATGTATGACTAAGCTCGGTGCACAGGTGTTGGTACACTACACATACAGGGTGTAAGGATCAGCAGACCAAAGTCTCAGACCATCATCTCGAGTAAAGTACTGAAATAATTAGGTTCGGAAATGAAAAAATTTTTCCCGAAAATGAAAAGAATTTTCTACTCTCTCCCCATACAAAATATGCGACTCGGCAGCCAATTTTGTATGGAGATGTCAAAAATTCTTTGAATTTCCGAGAAAAATTTCTTTGTGGACTTTGCTCAGGAGGATTGTCTGTGTTTTCAGCTTTCAGGGGCTGTACCTTACACCCTGTATCAAACGATTGATTTTCTCTTAGTATCAGGGTTGGGCCACTTTGAATAAAAAATTATTCAAATACAAAAAAAAAAAAAAAAAAATAATTGATCATTTTTTAAATTTTGAGTGATGAGTGACTGGTTATTTCTTATTCAAAAAAATCTAAATTCCTGAGATCCCGGAAAATTATACCCATATGCGCATTATATTTGTCGTATTTTCGGTATAATTTCGGAACTGTTTCGGGATTGTATCGGGATTATTTCGGGACCAGTTTCGGGATCATTTCGGGACCATTTTCGGGACTTTTTCGGGATCATTTCAGGACTATTTCGGGACTGTTTCCTGACTATTTTCGGGATTGTTTCGGGACTTTTTCGCGATTGTTTCCGGACATTTTCGGGACTATTTCGGAACCATATCGGGACTTTTTCGGGATCATTTCTGGACTATTTCGGGACCATTTCTGGACTGTTTCCTGACTATTTTCGGGATTGTTTCGGGACTTTTTCGCTATTGTTTCCGGACTTTTTCGGGATAGTCCCGAAATGATCCCGAAAAAGTCCCGAAAATAGTCCCGAAATGATCACGAAACAATCCCGAAACAGGTCCCAAAATAATCCCGAAACAGTTCCGAAATGATACCGAAAATGTCGACAAATATAATGCGCATATGGGTATAATTTTCCGGGATCTCAGGGTACTTATTTTTTATTTTTAAATAACTGAATAAAAATTAAGTTTTATACGTTATAATTATTACAGTTTTTTCCCTCTCCTGAAAACTTTTTGGTTTTGAACATACAGGGTTTTGCAGTGTGGCTGTCGATATTATTTTTCTTCAAGCACTTCTTGAATAAAAATAACATGTTATTTATCACTTTGATTTTTTTGAATAAGAAATAACCAGTCACTCATCACTCAAATTTTTTTGAATAATGAATAAAAATGTATTTTTCATTTTTTCGTCACTCGTCACTCAAATTTTCTAATATTGCCCATCCCTGAAGAGTATTTTACCGGGGCATGTATTTATCTGAACACCAAAATATACTGAATTTTACACTAAAACACCAAAGTCTAACCTAACCTACAGTAACGTTTTGTGTGCAATTCAGTATTTTTTTCAGATGCAGAAAAATATTTTACTTTTCCTGGTATTAAAAAATATCAATCATAAAAAAATAATCATGATTATTTGATTATGATTAAAACTAATCAATCGTTAGTCATCACCTCGTGATTGAACTAAGTAATCATTAGTCATCAATCATGACTAACACATTCAATCATTAGTCATCAATCATTAGTTAACTAAATTTTGCCCAACACTGGTAAGTATGCAGGTAGATTTTCAAAATTATAAGACACATAAAATTGTTAAAGCCTACATCTAAAGCAGGTAGTATTTTCTTTTCCCGGCTTCGTATAAAAAGGAACCTTTCTGTCTAGGTAAGATTTGATTTTTTCAATTTTATTCTTGTTCCGAGTATAAATATGAGTTAATGCGCCTTAACACTTCATAACATCTGCAAGGCTCGCCGGAGAAAGTTGAGTTCATAAATTAAATTTCAAAACCGTGATTTATTAAAAAAAATAAAATGAGTAAAAGGACGTCAGAATTTAAGTGTAATAACGATCCAGATATGTTATGTTCCATGTGTGGCCAATATACTACCATAAGGCGACGACGAGTGTTCTCAGATCAAAACTTTATATTTTGGCATTGAGCTGAAAAAACAATGGGCACCGAACACTTTGTGTACATCGTGTCGAGTAGAATTGATTCAATCGGAATCAGGACAACAAATAAAATTTGATACATTTATTATATTTGTCAAACAAAAGTACTTGGCGTTGGAAGATCAAGAAGAGTAACCTATGCCAGCGTACTTACAGTGACATTACCAGTACTACATTCAACGGCAGTTTCGGATCCAGTTCCATTGTCAGCAGTAATATCTGAGTGCGGCTAATCAAGTTGTACTGAATTTCGCATGGGAAACGAGATAAACGTTCTGTCACAAGCACAACTTAATCATTGGATAAGAGATTTGGAACTACCCAAGGAAAAGGCCGAGATCCACACTTCTCGTATGCAACAATTTAAATTTGTGTCATCCGATGTTAAGGTGATATATTGTAGAACTCGTCACGAACCATTTTCCAAACATTATACCAAGAAAGACAGTATATCACTTACAAGTGTTGCTGTCATCGAGTGCGGACGTGTTCTTTTATTTCGTTTTTTTCATTTCGATTTTTGCCTTTATTTGGCCTTAATATTATTCTAATTGCGTTCAATAGTGACTGCCTGTGCGAGACTTGTTGGTCCTACATAGGAAAACAGTGTAAAATTGTGCAATTCTTAATAAATAGTGCTGAAATCTCTATTAAATTTCTGAGTGTGCCTATATACATATATCTGTTTGTGTGTTGCTATTTGCAAATCACTTTTTTGGTTTACTGCTTTGCACGCTCATTCTGCCTGTTCACTGCTGGCCGACTGTGCAATAGTTAGCTTAGTGTGCAGAGTTCCAGTGTAACACCTTTTACTGCTTTGCGCGCTCATTCTGCTTGTGTTCACTGCTGGCCGACTGTGCAATCGTTAGCTTAGTGTGCTGAGTTCCAGTATAACACTTTCCTCTTTATTGTGTACCTACTATTCACATACGCTCTTTATCATGGATGAGTTCTGTGGGAAATGTGATAAATGTTTCGGAAGATCTGAGCTTCTTATAGTGCCTTGTAGTGGTTTTTGCAAGAGGCTTTACCATCGAACCTGTTGTGAGGGCCCTATTGCGGAATACGATGTGAAGTTATTAAGAATAAACACCCATTTTCGGTATTTCTGCCCTGACTGTGTCAATGAACCCGAAAAAATTTCGAAGGTTTGCTCCAAACTTGGTGTCGCCCCTACTAGCAACATTAGCGTTTATAAATTCAATTTCAAGTATGAAAGAGACATTTCATCTTTTAGGGTCTCAGTGCCGGACTCATTCTTCGATAGGGTACTTGACCCTAAGTTTTGGCCGGAACACTCTATTGTACATTTGTATACGAGTAAGCCCAAAACAGGAACTGGCTCCGCTTCAAAAAACTGAATAGCTTAACTACGTTGTCAACTTTAGTTATCCACTACCAAAATGTCCGTGGCCTACGCTCCAAATTGAATCACCTTTTTGTTAATAGCTTGACTTTTACTGCCCATGCAATAGCTTTTACTGAGACCTGGTTAAAGCCAGATAACTTTAATTCTGAAATTTTCTGCAGCAATTACGTCGTTTATCGGCGCGATCGTGAAACTAGGGCAGGTGGCGTCCTCATAGCTGTTGACTCACGTCTTTCATTGAAGTTATCGCTGTGAAGCTTTCATTGCCTGGTTCCTGCGTATTTATCTCCTGCTCGTACATACCGCCTCAGTCGAATTTACTTGTTTATAATCGTCATAACTCCGTTATAAGAAGTCTGTATTCTCAGTTACGGGACAAAGATCGCCTTTTAGTTCTTGGTGATTTTAATTTACCCGTAGTGAGTTCGGTCGGCTCAAGTGACTCAAACATTTTAACCCCTACCACACACCATGATTTTCTCATTGATCTTTCTGACACTTTCTCTTGTACAAATAACAACGTACAAAATTGTAAAAATAAAATACTTGACTTGGTGTTCGTGGACGACTCTGTAGGGGTCGCTCTTAATCGCATTACTCCGTTATCTGTTCCTGAAGATACCCTTCACCCTACACTTGAGATTGCTTTGGACACTAGGCAACCCAGGGGGCGTATTACTACCGAAGGTAGACAGCGATCACGCACGCGATGGTTCTATAAAGCAAACTTCGTCATGCTCAACGAGTTGCTTGCCACCCATGACTGGACGGAGCTCTATGCTTGTAATGACATTGAGTCGGGAACCTCAGTTTTCTACAGTTCCCTAAATGGTTTCTTCGACAGCTGTGTCCCTTTTCGCTTCATTAGTGTTGGTATGGCAAAGCCGCCCTGGTGGTCTAAACAGCTGGTGAGACTCAGCAATATTAAGTCTAAGTTTTACAAGCGTTTTCAAAGAACAGGTGCATCTGCTGAGTATTCTAAATATTTGGTGGCGCGCTCCAACCTTCAGTTGCTCAACCAGCAATGCTACAAAAGTTATTTAGTGGGCTGTAAAACCCAATTCTTTACCAACCCGAAAAAATTCTACAATTTTGTCAATTCGAAAAGGAAAACTACCGGATTTCCATCTTCCTTCGCCTTTGGATCCAAGAGTGCTAGTTCGGATCAGGATATTTCTTAATTATTTGCAGAACTCTTTATGTCGACCTACACATCTAATAAGTTCCAGTCCAGTCCCTACCCTTACAATTTAAATAGCTCTAACAGCATTCACATGCCTGTTTTGGATAAACATTCTGTTCTACAAAGTCTTCTTGCACTGAAACCTTCATTTTCCCCTGGTCCGGATGGTGTTCCCAGTTGCGTGTTGAACTACTGTGCTATACATTTATCTGACCTAATTTTTAAACTGTTTAAACTATCTCTTGAATCTGCTGCGTTCCCTACAATCTGGAAGCAATCTTTTATTATACCTTTACATAAAAAAGGTAGCAGGTCAAATATTGAGAATTATAGGGGAATAGCTAAGCTCTCAGCTATTCCTAAAACTTTTGAACACATAATAACTCGCCAGCTGCAATACCGGTGTCGGTGTTTATTATCACCGTGTCAGCATGGTTTTGTACCTCGACAATCTACCTCAACTAACTTGCTTGAGTTCTCCTCCTTTGTTATGGACGGTTTCTTGAAAGGTAACCAAACGGATGTGGTCTATACCGATTTCAGCAAAGCTTTCGACTCTGTCAACCATGAGCTTTTAATCCATAAACTCGATTTACTGGGTTTTCCAAATCAGTTATTATTATGGCTTGGAAATTATCTTACAAACAGGACTCAACTGGTGTTGTTTAAAAATACTTTGTCTAAGTCCATTGACGTAACTTCCGGTGTCCCCCAGGGTAGTCATCTTGGCCCCTTACTCTTTACCCTGTTCATAAATGACTTACCCCAAATCATCTCTCATTCTCGAACTCTTATGTATGCGGATGATGTGAAACTTTGTTTCACCTATTCGCCTACTGTACCTTCCCGTGGAGATCTCTTTCAGGCCGATTTGGAGTCATTTCGCTGCTGGTGTGCAGTAAATTTATTAATATTGAATAGCTCGAAATGTAAGCTAATGACTTTTCATCGAGTAAAGCCGGTTTTGGTCTCCTACGTACTAAACGACTCTCTTTTGGAACGCATATCTGTTGTAACTGATTTAGGTGTTTTGACCCTAAACTAAGTTTTAATATGCATATTTCATCTATTGCTAACAAAGCCATGGGTGTGCTTGGTTTTGTTAAACGATGGGCTAAAGAATTTGACGACCCGTACCTCACGAAAGTTCTTTACACATCGCTGGTTCGTCCAATACTTAAGTACTGCTCGTGTGTCTGGTTCATATACAGCGGATTGAGTCAGTACAAAAGCAATTCTTGATTTTTGCTTTGCGGGGTCTTAACTGGAATCCAACTACTCACCTACCCCCTTATAGAAGTAGGCTTCTACTCTTAAATTTACCTTCTCTGGAAAATCGTAGGGTTTTACTAGGTGTAATGTTCCTCCATAAGCTGATTGTTGGTGAAATCGATTCATCTGATCTTGTTAGTCGACTGAGTTTTGCTGTACCCGCTAGGGCGTCCAGGCACTATGTGCCTTCTCAATTACCCCTTTGTCGACAAAACTTTGCAAAAAACCACCCTCTAAAACTTTGGTGTTCATTTTACAACGAGTTATATAGCTGAATTAGTTTCGAATGTTCTTTTGCCTCACTTCAAAATTTAATACTTGCATTCCTGCTTAACGCTGACTAATATCATGTAAGTCCTCCACCCGTCGTTGCTCTGAGCGCTGCGTGGAATCGCGTCCATTCCACCGGCAGCACACATATATCAACGTATACAATTAATTATTAAATTGTCCGCTGAGCGGAATCACGTCCATTCCGCCAGAAAATCTCATATCGCTCTGGTACTCGACTTTACATAAATAAATATTCGACCGTATGTCAGGGTGGATTGGAGACTCGGCCTCTTCAACCATCCTATGGATAATTCAAGATTTCAAGGTACAATATTAAATGATAAATATTCCGTTGTTGCCACGAACGCTGCGTGGAATCGCGTCCATTCCACCAGCTTCTCACACAATATCAACGAACACACTTAAACAAATTATTACTCGACCGTATGTCAGGGTGGATTGGAGACTCGGCCTCTTACACCACCCGGTGAGGATGGAACAGTCAATGATTTTCAAGACCATCCTTATGGATGAACCGATCGTTTTATAAGATGGACAGCAATCACGGCCACTCTAATCTTTCCAGTTAATAACCAACTATCTCTGATGACAACATTCCGTGAATAATCGACCGTATGTGTGGGTGGATGGGAGACACTGCCTCTCCAAACATCTCATGTAATACTTTAATTCATATTGTTAGTTTTTAAGTTATGTGCAATTTTAATAGTATCTGTCCTTAGTCGACCTCTTTGTTTGTGTCGACTTAAAACAAATTAATAATAAATAAATAAATATGCTACTGCAACGACATTCCTGGTTTATTCGAAGAGTTTGGTCAAACATATGATTCAAAAGAGTGGCGATTGTTCATAGACAGCAATAAACTTAGTTTAAAGGCTGTATTATTGTTTATTGGTAACAAAAAGCCTTCTATCCCGATCGCGCATGCAGTAAATACAAAGGAAACCTACGAGGAAATGCAAAAACTACTCAAATTTAACAAATATGAAGAGCATGATTGCAAAATATGTTCAGATCACAAAGTCGTTGCAATGATATGCGGTCTACAAAGTGGCTACACCAAGCCAAAGTGCGGGCCTTATCAACCACGTTAACTGGCAACCTATGCTTACACTGGCATCAGACCACCAGCCATCCTACTAGACATCGAACGACCGTCCGACTTCATAACGACAGAAAAACGAACGTACATCAACTTCAGTAAAGCGGACTGGGACCGCTTCACGGACTTTACAGATCACTCCTTCGCTGACCTACCCACACCGACGGACGTATGCAAAGGTGAGAAAGAGTTTCGCAAAGTCATCGATTCAGCCTCTGGCCGCTTCATCCCTTCTGGCAGAATCCCGAAAATTCGGCCGAATTTCCCTGCGGAAGCAGCGGCAATGGCAAGAGAACGTGACCAAGTGAGACTCTTGGACCCCGCAGATCCAAGAATAAAGGATCTCAACGCAGAAATCCGTCGGACTGTCAATGATCATAAATTGAAAAAGTGGAAAGAACACCTAGAGTCATGCAACCTCTCCGGCGGTGTCGGCAAACTATGGTCGACAGTCAAGGCCCTATCCAACCCGACCAAATACAATGACAAGGTCGCCATTGCTTTCGGCGATAACGTCAAGTGCGCGAGCGCATTCTGCCGGCAATTTATACTGCATTCTCCTGCGGATAGGGCTAAGAGGAAAGCCATCCGACGCGCGCACAAACACAAACACACAGCCGCGCCCATTGTCGTCTCCGCTGCAGAGGTTAAGGAAGCTATAAGGAAGGCTAAACCTTCAAGATCACTCGGACCCGACGGAATTGCCATGAAGATGCTGAAACACCTCGGCCACGAGGGGCACAAGTACTTGGCGGCTCTATTCAACCTCTCACTGACCACTTTCGTTATACCAGATATCTGGAAACACAGCGACTGTGGTCCCCCTCCTAAAACCTGGGAAGCCGGCGAACCAAGGAGATTCTTATCGTCCGATATCTCTCCTCTCGCCGGTAGTGAAGTTGTTAGAGGCTATTCTGCTCCCATACTATACTGCAAACCTGCAGCTGGCCAATCATCAACATGGCTTCCGTAAAAACCATAGCACAACCTCAGCATTGAATGCCATCACGACGCAGATTAACTTCGGTTTGAACCAACACCAACCAAACCACAGGACGGTTCTCGTGGCACTTGACCTGTCGAAAGCCTTCGACACAGTCAACCACGCCACACTCCTTAAAGACCTGGAGGAGACACCGCTTCCTGCCGGCCTAAAACGATGGACCGCCAACTACCTAAACGGTCGGCTGGCGTCAGTGCAGTTTCGAAACGAGAGATGTAGACCTAGAAGAATTAGACAAAGGGTTCCGCAGGGTGGTGTCCTTTCACCCCTTCTGTTTAACTTCTACATCTCGAGCCTCCCTCCCCCACCAGAGGGGGTCCATATGGTCGCCTAACCTTCACGACACCAACTGGAGGAAATTGCAGGTCTGCCAAAACACCGCCATCAGAATTGCGACGGGCTGTTTGCTTATGTCTCCTGAGTCTCATCTTTACCAGGAGGCTCAAATGCTCAACGTTCGCGAGCATGCGGAACTTTTAAGTAGGCAGTTGGTTCTGAACTGTCACCGACCCAGTGATCCAAAACGACAGCTATTGGATGAAACTCCGCCCCCTAGAAACATAAGGAAACATCTCCGAAAGCATTATGATGAGATCCGGCATCACATCTCGTTGCCGTTTGATCTGCGGGACCATAGGCGGGCCCTAAAGGACCTCCACACTGAGTCGGTGGACAGATCCCTCAGATCCCGGTCTGTGAACCCCGTTATTGGTGCCCAACCACCCGTTCTTGCTGAGGAAGAACGTGTCCTTCCGAGGGAGACTAGGGTCATGCTGGTTCAACTTCGGTCTGGATATTGCAATAGGCTGAACTCCTATGTGTCCAGACTGAACCCCACCATACCGAACACATGCCCTGCATGCGGTATGGCCTCCCATGACTCGCAACATCTCTTTTCGTGTTCTTCGGAACATACTCTTCTAACTCCCCTATCACTTTGGTCCAACCCTGTTGAAACAGCGCGTTTCCTTGGACTCCTAACAACAACAACAACACTGGGCGGAAAGATTCGAGTTTACCGGTGGTTTCCAGATATTTCTCCAGGAGTTCTCGTATGTGTAAGTCCAATAGCCTCTCAAATGTTTTCAGCACGAAGAATGTGAGACTTATTGGCAGGAAATCTTTGGCCAGCTCGTGGCCCCTTCTTCCAGACTTGGGAATGAAAACCACCCTTGTTTTCCTCCATGTGTCCGGAATGTGGTTATGGATGATGCACGCAGCGAAGATCTCCTTCAATTCCTTAACCAAAGATGTCTGAGTCTTCTGCATCATAATCGGGAGTATACCGTCTACTTCCGGTGACTTATACGGTGAGAAGCTGCTTATCGCCCAACATACCAGGTGCCTCCTGTTGCACCCGTTCCTATTCTGCATCTCCATCACCGTCCGGAAAGTGAGCTTCTATCAGAATGTCAAGGGTTTCCGCCACTGATCCGGCCCACGTGCCACCTGCGCGTTTCACGAAGGTTTTGTTTGAGTGCTCCCTGGCAAGGATTTTCCCGAGTCTTGCTGAGTCCTTCGTGGACTCAATAGACTCGCAGTGCTCCTGCCAGGATTTTGACCTTGCAATCCGCACTGCTTTCTTATATTCCCTTTGGGAGATCCTAAACTGCTGAAAATCTCCCCTAGTGTGACAGTCGTTGAAAACTTTCCTCATTTTTGATCTTAGTTCGCTAAGGTTTTCGTCCCACCATGGGGGGAAAGTCTTCTTACTCCTTGATTGTGGACAGGAAACCTTGTAGGCAACCCGAAAACTACTTTCTAGGGACCTAACTCCGTCGTCCAGAGAATCTGGCGATTGAATGGGTATTTTGTTCCTACTGAGCCTATCACTGACTATCTTTTCGAATAGACCCCAAGACGTCCGCCTAGGATTCCTATAAGGTCTTTTTATCTCTCTCTCCCAGTCTTTTTCAAAGAGGATCATGCGATGATCCGACAGGGAGATCTTTTGCGAAACCTCCCAGTTTCTTACCAGAAGTTCATGGGAGTCAGATGATAATAAGAATTCAAAAAGAGACTCACCCCGCTCGTTTATCTCGCTGCTGCCCCACAGCGAATACCTTGAGTTAGCGTCACAGCCGATGACGATCTCTTCTTTGCCTGCTAGTTCCTCCGCTAATTGTTTCACCTCCTCGGGAGGTGCGGGCCGCTCCTGAGCCATGTATGCGGAGGCGACCGTTAAGCCCCGTCCGCCTTTTGACTCTATCCTGACCACTGCAGTGTCGTATGTGCTGAAAATAGGTAAGAAGAAAGCATTAATGGTATCCCTAACGAGGATGCACGCTCTCGGTTTACCTTCTCCATGTGAGTACAACAGGTTGTAATTTCTGGTATGGAGGCCCTTGACTTCTGACCGCCATACCCAAGGCTCCTGCACCTCCCTTAGGAGGACCAGAAGGTTATTGGAGGCAATTTTGGCGTGCTGCAGATTTATTTGCGCCACCCTAATCATCGCACCTGCGTCGGAGACCGACTCGGAACCAGCAGCTGCTGGCACCGCTAGGCTAAGCTCCCCAAGGAGCTTATCGGCGTCGTCTATCTCCTCCAAGTTGTTGTCCGGTGCTACTGCCGCTGGGAAAATTTTCGTAACGTTAGCTTGTTTCCCCGTTTTTCGAGTTCCCCCAGGCACTCGTTATTTATCAGCAGTAGCACCGGCTGACTATTCTTCTGCTGATCCTCTATTTTTAAAATTTCCCAGTCGTCAATGGGGACGCCCACGTTCTGCACCTTAAGGCAACTTCATTTTGGGTAACCAAATGCGCGCCCGGGGCCTTCTGGGAATTTCCGAAGCGTTGATGATCTTAAGCGTAAGGCCATTATATGCGCCGCTGATCTTAGCAACGCATCGCTCTAGAAACACCCGGGAGAACACGGCCGCGCACTTGACTACTCTGCAGCCCCGGCAGATCTCATCGCAGTTGTATATCGGCACTGGGGTTCGATTCTCCATGAGATGTTCGACGACCATCTCAGATAGCCGTCCCTCAATGGAGGTCCAGACCGCAGCCTAAGAGGCCTGCAAATTCTGACCGGAGTACCGGTCCAAAACTTCAAAAAGTAAATTATATAGTCGATGACAAGTATGATAATACAGCAAAGGCTGAAATATCAGATATTGATGAAGAAGAACAAGTTAATTTTTTAGAGAAAAATCAGCTCTCCCATGGATCAGTAGAACCATAGGTAGAGCAAATAGGACAATCAAATTATTGATCGACACAGGTACTGCAAAGAGTTATATAAAAAATTTAGAAGAGTTACAAGGCATCAGACCGGTGTCTTCTCCGTTTTTGATTAAATCCATACACGGATTTAACAAAATAAATACAAAATGTAAAATAAATATTTTCGGTGCCGATACCGATTTTTTCATTTTGCGAACCTGTCTACTTTTGACGGCATAATAGGACTTGACCTATTTATTAACAAAGGTTAATGCCAAAATAGATTTAAATAAAAAATTTATTCAATATGATTTGGGTTCCGAAAAGATTTTGTTCTTGGAGTGCTTGGATGTAAACGTGCTAAAAATCCAAAAAGAGGAAATTCCACAGGGAGTAAGAGAACAATTTATTAAAATGATAAGAGCACAAAGAGAAGCGTTTGCGGACCCAAAGAAAAAGTTACCATATAACACAAGCATCGTTGCTACGATACGGACTTTGGACCAGGACCCGGTCTACTCCAAGTTGTATCCATACCCAAAATTTTTAAAAATTGTGTAATCCAATGAATGGTTTAAAATTTAGGCTCAAATTTTTAGGCGTGTAGAAAGGGAAAGATTTCAAATAAATAAAAGTATAGATATGAAGTATGTAAAAATATAAATATGTGTGTATTTACAGGTTATTCTTATTTACTGACAATTAGGCCAAAACCCCCCCAGAAATTTTTTTCTGGCTACGCGCCTGTCTCAGATTCTTTTTATTAAAAAAATTTTTTCATACTTCTTTTATACATAAAAACGATGTTTTTAGAGTTTTTTTGCGCGGGTCTATTCCTTAGAAAAGAGTGAATTTTGAAATTCCGAGGCACCTTTATGTATATGTATATATTTATTTTTGTTTATATTTTATATATTTATTTATATGTATATTAGGCATATTTGCAATTTCTTCGCATTTTAGAATTTAGCCCAAAATGCAGCATTTATTTTCGCATTTTCCATGCAAATTTTGACAGCAAATGCAACTTTTTTTCTTGCATTAGCATCATGGCATACTCCTACAGGTTATATCGGCGCTGTCAACTAAAAGTCGCTTTCGCTAAAACGTCAAAACAGGCATACGCAAATACAAAATATGGAAGCTGAGTTTATATTACCTGTATATGTATGCCGTAATTAGCATTATAAATGGAGAAATCAACCGTGTAACCTTCGAAGAAAATCCCGATTCGAATTCAAAGGAGTGGCAATATTGGTAGTTTTTACTTGGAATTCTCTCATTCTCTGTCTTTCGTAAACATTCAGCAAATTTGCTCGGATTTGCAATTTGTAATTTAGCACGCGTGTTGTGTGATATTGTTAAAATTAATCAATCCACAAGGTAATCTGATGTTTGTGAACGGATTTAAATAAAAGATTTAATAAAAAGATGTAAATTTGTAAACGAAGAAATAAAACAGCTTTTAAACGATGGCATAATTAGACCATCGAGATCCCCATACAACAATCCGCTATGGGTTGTTGACAAATAAATGATGATAAAGGGAATAAAAAAAAGCGTCTTGTCTTAGATTTTCGCAAGCTTAATGCAAAAACAATAGATGACAAGTATCCCCTTCCAAACGTAATGATAATACTGTCAAATATGGGAAAGGCAAATTTCTTCACGACCCTTGATCTTAAGTGTGGATTCCACCAGATAGAACTAAAACAGAGTGATAGGGAAAAAACTGCATTCGCGGTAAATAATGGCAAGTATGAACTCTGCCATTTGGGCCCAAAAATGCACCAAGCATTTTCCAACGAGCTATTGATGACGTCCTATGGGAAAAGATTGGCAAGACCTGCCATGTCTATGTGGACGATGTAATTATTTTTTCAACAACGGAACAGCAACGTGTTCAGGATATCCAGTGGGTGCTGGAAGCACTTTGTGAAGCCAACATGATGGTTTCAATCGAAAAATAGAAATTTTTCAAAACAGAAGTCGAGTATTTGGGGTTCTTGGTTTCAAAAAGCTGTATTAAAACATGCCCAGATAAGATAAAAGCAATTGAAAACTATAAACAGCCAACCACTTTGTTTGAGATTAGATAGTTTCTTGGACTGGCCAGGGGTAAAAAATCAGCTGTTCACTTTTTCCGTTTCGGACAGGAATACTAATGCAAAAATAAAGCGATGGAAAGCTTTCGTCGAAGAACATAATGCAAAATTGCATTATAAACCAGGATGCCCTTAGTAGACAACCAATAAACGTTTTAGAAGAAGATGACGCTTCGGATTGTGCCACCATACACAGTGAGGGGTCCTTAACTTACACTATGGAGACCACTGACAAGCCTGTGAATTGTTACAGGAACCAAATCATAATTGAAGAGTCCGAAACCCCTTCGAAACGGATTCTATAATGTTCGGAAATAAAACCAGACATATTCTTGACATAACGGGTAAGGGTGGTATCTCGGAGTTGCTTCAAGAGGTGGTGAATACAGATGTTGTAAATGCAATTCATTGCGGGCTACCGATTCTTGCCCAAATTCAACACAAATTGAATTTGAGAGAAATTGTTATGACCGAACACAATAGAGCGCATAGGGCTTCACAGGACAACGTCAAGCAAATATTAAATGATTATTATTTTCCCAAAATGACAAAACTCGCAAACGAAATTGTAACAAATTGTAAAATCTGCAATAGAGCCAAATATGAAAGGCAACCTAGTAAGCAGGCATTGGGAGTGACTCCAATAGCATCTTATGCTGGAGTGATGTTACATATCGACATTTTCTCTACGGATAGGAAATACTTTCTTACCTGCATCGATAAATTTTCAAAGTTTGCAGTGGTGCAACATATACCATCTCGCACTATTGTGGATTTGAAGGGCCCGATTCTGCAATTAATGAATATGTTTCCGGGCACAAAAACTATTTAATGTGACAATGAGGCATCATTAAATTCGGAAACAATAAAGTCAATGCTGAAGAATCACTTTGACGTCGATGTTGTGAATGCGCCTCCCCTTCACAGTACCTCCAATGGTCAGGTTGAAAGATTTCACAGTACCATCGCAGAGATTGCGAGATGCCTGAAAATGAAAAAGAAAATCGATGAAACTGTCGAGCTTATAGTGTTGGCCACGTTCGAATACAATCGAACAATCCATTCTGTGACCAACAAGAAGCCAAGAGAGGAAATAAAAGACAGGTTGATGAAAGCTCAAAAAGAACACTTTGAGAGGAATAACCCCTCCATACAAAATATGGTGTTTGATGTTGGAGAACGAGTGTTGGTGAAATCCAGCAAAAGATTAGGGAATAAGTTGACTCCTTTATACAAGGAGGAAAAGATTAAGGCGGACTTGGGGACCACAGTCTTGATTAAAGGGAGAGTGGTCCACAAGGACAATATAAAATAGCTTTAGTAACCTTTTTAATTTTTCAGGATCTTTCTGATGATACTTCTGGTTGGGTCAGCGTCAGCAAAACTGACGGACTACACCAATTCCAATTATATACCAATTCAAGACGGCATTGTAACTGTCTGGAAGGATGCCGACTTTCTGAAGCATACAACTGATATCGAGACGTTTATGAAGATAGCCGAAGAAACAAAGGAACGGGCAAAGCATTTCCCTGCATCCCATATGAAAATGTTATTAGAATCAGATATCACTCATATTAAAACTCTTTTGGCAACATTTGATGTTCACCACAGACAAGCTCGGAGCATAAGTTTATTAGGAACCGCTTTAACAATTATAGCAGGGACACCCGATTTCGATGATTTCGAAAATTTGAAATTCAGACAGCGCGAATTAATTGAAAGTAGGCAAATTGAAGTAAATACAGTAGTACTGGAGAAAATAAATCAGTTAACGGATACGGTCAACTGTATTATAAAAAACGTAAAAGCAAAACATATTTACACCAGTCATTTATATGAAACATTGCTTGCTAGGAATAGAATATTGATTTCTGAAATAGAAACTTTGATTTCCACTATTGCCCTTGCAAGGGTGGGCGTTATTAATCCATCGATATTAAATTCCGATGACATAATAGATATAACCAACATGCACTCTGCAAATTCAACTGTAACAGATTTAATAGAGGTGTCTAGCATTAAGGTCCTGTTAGATCATAAGTTTTTATATTTTTTAATTAAGTATCCAAAACCTATATTAGTGTGTAAGTGAGTTATTTTGTTTCCCGTTCAACATAATGAAACCGTCCTGCACTTGGGAAATGATAACAACGTGGCTGACTGCGGTAATCAGATTTTGCCAATTGGGAACTGTGTTGCGGCACTTACCTCCACATTTTATAGAAGATTGAATTGCACAACATGCGCGCAGCAGCTCCATTCCGGAAACGTGGCTCACTGCGGCACGCAGCCCAGCCACCTTGCACCAATTACGGTGGTCGATGAGGGCATTGTAATTATCAACGCCAACACCGCTTTGATCAAACTAAATGATGGCTCCGAAAAGATTGTGACCGGTACTTACCTTATCACCTTTGAAGATGAGGTCCACATTAATGGATCTTCCTTTAAAAACAAATTCTGCATAGTAAAGAAGTTGCTAAATTCTGCAACGGCATATTTTGTAAAGATTGCCAAACATCATGAGACACTGAGCCTACCATATCTCCGGCGAATTAGCACACGGATAATTTAAGGCATATTAAAACGATGCATAATGTGGCCAGTATTATCTAGTCTGGTTACCATGGCAATTTTGGTTGGTTGTTACTCACTCTTCCAACTGCGACGAAGACAGACTAGAAAACGTATGAAGCGAGATATTCAATCCGTCATTGACAACCTTAAAAAGTCCGAGGACGGCCTTCATTTAGAAGGGGAGGAGTTAACACATTCGGCTCAAGGCCAACAATAAAGATGAATCCGTAACAAGACACCAGCCTGCAGCTGCAACACAGTCACTATAATAACTCTTCAAATTCAGTCAAATATAATAACTCTTGCGTGGGAGTGACTTTTCTTTACTCATCTGTGTTTGCTACGAATCAGCACATTCCGGACTGCTACGCTGCCAGCGACAATCTCGAAGCACTCAACCGAATAAGCCAAGCTTTCGGTAAAAATGAAAATATAATTGTGAATTCAATTAATTCAAATAAAAATATATAATTGCGAATTCAATTAAATAAGTATAGCTGTGAGTTCAATTAATTTATACATAAACAAATATTATAAATGCATTGTTTGATAGGGAAGCAGGGGAGCAACTTAACCAAATTTAACAACAAATAACTAGCCAATTGCTACATTTTAATACGTTTTAGTTTATTATTCATGATAAACAAACTTTCACCAAATTTCATTAGTAAATTGCTCTAGGTTTCCCTCTGAATTAGTAATAGTTATTCAGTAATGCAATGTTAATTTCCGCATGCCTTTTAAAAATTTCAACTTTACCGTTAAAAATTGCATGTCAATGACATGTACCTTATCTTTAAAAATTACTGGCCTCTTCCAAATATAAATGAAATAAAATCAATTGATATGTTCCAATCAATTATCCACCATCAAAATCTCACCGGAACGATACGGATCAGTTGTATGAGAGTTTGTGTATACACGTGTGAATACACTTGTATGTTTTTTCTACCAAGCAAATAAGGGTTGGCTGTCAAAACATCTACCACATTGCATTTACTCGATTTGGATCGCTGCAACGCGCCTATTCCCTACAAACATTCTTGGAGTGTTCATAATGTCCGATCTGAGTCCTAAATATGTAAACAATTTTAGGCTCAGGAATACGATCACAGAGTATTCTTTTATGACTCCAATGTGATGAAAATTATGAGATTTATACGGAGAGTGTTCAGTTAACAGAGCAAATTTGGAACAGATACGGATAAGTTATATGAGAGTTGTCTGTGTTTCCACCTGAATTTCAAAATTCCCTCTTTTCAAAGGACTCTCCCAAAATATTTGGAATGATTTTAAGATTCACTGGACCTACACCGCGTTATGTATAAAAAGAGTATGAAAAAATATGGAGTGCAAAAGGTAAGCATACAAAATTTTATCAATATTATTATTGTATACCTGTGCACCAAAAAGCCAAGTTACCAAAAGTAAGCCGTATTCCATCCATCTTTCATTTTCATACATGCTCATTTTTAATTACAATTAATTTCATTTATAATTTCACTTAAATATTTGATTTTAACAAACTATTTCATCTTTGTTTGGTTTGTATGAACCAACGAGTTTTTACTTTCTTTCCACTTTGCTCCCTTTATTACGAGCGGCTATAACTTGGTAATGTAATACCAAGTAACAAGCAATGTCTAATCTTTGTTTATTGCACATTTTCCTGGCACAACAATTTGACAAAATTATTCTTACAGTGCCAGTCAGAAACAGTATACAAAACGAAATTGAAATTAAACTTAAGATTAATTGAATAAATAATAAAGAGTGGTAATAATAATAATAATATAAAACGTTTACTTAATTTAAGAAGAATAGAATGAAAGAGTAAAGGCGGAAGGATGGTAGAAATAGATTTTAGATCGCTATAGAAATAGAATATAAAGAAATAATGTTACAGTAAAATTTAAATTACAAGTCATTATAAAGACATATTAAACTTTCTCTGAAATGCGGTGCATTGCTTATCAACCTTAGTCTAGCTGGGAGAGGGTTCCAAAGACGGATCGAAAAGGTAAAGAATTGTCGTTCTGACACTAGCATACGGTATTTGATGTACGTGAGAAGTACTGACCTTGAGGATTGAAGAAAAATTAGCCGCCTATAAAGGTGATGAGGTTCCTTCGTATATATAATTTTGTGTGGGGAGTTAGCATTCTCACTTTTAATAGGTTATCAAAAGATATATTAAGCAACCTTTCAGCGTAGTAAGAGACGTGGTCAAGTCTTTTTAACCCAAATACGTATCTGGCAATGTTATTATTTACAACATTTAACTTATTCTTGCAGACATAGTCACAATTTGAAAAAATCTCACAACCATACAGGATCGTAGGTATTAGGTACGCTTTCGCTAAGAGTAGTCGTATATGCAATGGAGTAAAATCCTGTGTTAACCATAGTGTACGGAACATACCATACACTTTGCCTACTGTACTAAAGATGTGATCTTTCCATGTCAAAGTTTTGTTAAAAATTATACCTAGATTTTTTGCTCTGTCAACGTATTCAATAACCGAATTTTCAAACATAACATTTTCCAAGCCATTTGTGTCAAACGACTTTCCATGAATAACGATACATTTCGACTTTTTAGGGTTTAAACATAAGCCATTAATAAAAGCCCATAAGCGAATTTTATCCAAATCAACTAGTACGATCACAAGGACAACAAGTATACAGTTGTACGTCATCAGCATATATGTGGACATTACAATAATTTAAGACAAAAAGCAGAGGACCAAGGATCGAGCCTTGAGGGACACCTCATGAAAAACTTAAAAAATTTGAAATTTTATCACCAATGCATACAGCCTGAGTTCTTTCGCCAAGATAAGATTCGATGAGTGGCGTGAGTGGAGAAATTGAATAAATTTTCCAGCTTCTTACAAAGTATAGTATGGTCCACCGAGTCAAAGGCCTTTGAATGATCCAGGAGGGTTAGGAAAGCTACGCAATTCTCGTCAACTCGCTCTCGGATGTCTTCTATTACAGAAAGGAGTCCCGTTGTACAACTTCTTTTTGAAGTGAACCCAGACTGTCGATCAGTTAAAAGTTTGTTATCCCGCACATATGTAGTGATCTGACCATGTATAATTCGTTCCACTACCTTAGAGAGGAACGGCAATATCGCTATAGGTCTATACTCATTCTTCGACTTACGGATAGGGATGACTTTTGCAACTTTCCAGCATTTAGGGAAAACACAGGTCGTCAAGATTGAATTGACCAAATAGGTAATGTGAGGAAGAATTTTAGGAAGTATGACTTTCAAAAATTTAGCACATAAACCATCAAACCCCATAGCATTGGACTTCACAAAAAGGATGGCTTGGACAACATCACATTCATCAACACGAACAAAACCAAGAGGACTATAATTAACATTAACACGATTACCATAATTATCAACACCTACGTTATTTGTTGGAACAGGCAAATTTACAACATTTTTATTGATATCGTTTACGTCGACATCAGGGGTGACTAATAACTCTTCCTTCGATTTACCTATCCCGATTTCCTTGATTCTGTTCCAGGTTTCCTTCGAATTCGCGGCTGAACTATACTTGTCTTTGTAATAATTGGCTTTAGCTAGCCTTATGGCTTTGTTTACAGTGTACCGAGCCGCTTTGAAACGGTTTTGCGTGAGCTCAGTTCTGCAACGTTTCCATTGGGAGTACACCACATTACGCTGGCGAATTAGGTCATTGAGGTCAGAGTTGAACCAAGGGCTGGTCTTATGTCTAGTTAGTTTACGTTTTACGGGAACATAGCTATCAAAGAGCCGACATATATTATTTTGAAGGAACGATGTCTGGTCATCCACCGATATCAACATACTAATCATACTCCAATCGACTGCCTCCATGGCTGCAGCAAGAGAGCTGTAGTCTATGCTTCTGAAATCGCGATATGTAAAAGAGTTTGGGCTTCGTGACGTTTGGAAATCATAAATTAAAATGATTAGATCGTGTTTTGAGAAGCAGGACGCGGATAATTGGTTATAATGTAGTAATTTTTGGAGATCATTTACAAAGAATAAGTCTAGCAAGGAGGAGTTAGAGTTTGTGAAATTGGTAGGTAGAGTGGAGTTCGTTGGATAAAGCCCTAAAGATTCCATGCGAGTAGGTTGCAGTTAAAGTCACCGGCGATGGTGATATAATCATATTTCAGAAGTAGAGGTAGTATAGACTCAATGAAACCACTAGTGCTTATTAGACGATTAGGACGTTAAACACAGCCAATGAGGAACTTATTACTATCTTCAGAAATACCGAACACATGTTCAACAGAATCACCTGGACTAGAACTACAGGACAGCTTACAGGACACACTATTTTTAACATATATAGCAACACCACCACCATGACCACCTCTATCAGCCCTGAAAAGTTGATATCCATTTAATTTAATCAGGTTATTAGTATGAGATGAAGTGAACTAAGTTTCAGATATGCATATTACGTCAATATCAGAACCTTCGGATAGAAGTCTCATCAAGTTTTTTAAATAGACTTTGTGCATTAATGTGAATTATTTTAACGCCCCTTGCTCGTCTACAAATTATACGTAGCATTGCACACAAGTTGTCTGTGGAATGGTGATTGCGCCGCACTGCATTTGACATGTGAGGACTTATTAGACATTTTACTGATAGTTAGTGTAGATAAGAAAGATAAGAAAAAGAAATAGATATAACAGAAATAATAGGATACATACAAAATATGAGAATCATAAACTTTATAAACTTTCTTGGTGGCCATCCGCGGGAGTATTAGCAGCTTGCACGCCACCATCACGAAAGGTATTTCCGATATCCACATCAATAGTATTTAGAGCTTCAACAGATTCGAGGCTCGAGATTTTTTCGGCTTTACGTTTTATGTGTACCTCGCCCCTTATGGTGAAGACCGATGAGATCTATTTCTTCTTTTTGAGGCGAATTGCTGCTTTTAAAATTGCATAATTGGATTTAGTGAGCGATACACAAAGATCGGTGCTTCAGAATTAATTCCCACGTGAGCTAATTTGAGAGTTTTGATGTTGTTCTGACGCCTGAAGTTTGCAACGGCTTTCATAAGAGAAGTTCTTTCTGCCGGTGAATTAAATTTGATTATTACCGCAGGATCTAAAAGAAGGCGAACAATTTTTCTTAATTTGTTTTTAATATTTATTTTATTTTATTATTTGGCTAAGGTGCTATTTGACCATTTTGCTCAAATTGTATTTATTAAAGCATTTGGCTCAGGTTCTGACGACCGTGTTGCGCAAATGTTACGGGAGGTGCGGGACACCTGTGACACCCTATATGTATTTGTTGGTGGCGAGCACTATTGGCTCTGAGGAATGGCTCGTGATTGGCTTCCTCATTTTCGTTCTGAAAAACCACCCTTTGGCTTCACAAAAGATAAACTAAATATAGCTACAGAATATTTTATAAGCTGATTGCGAATTACAATAGCTTGCAATGATAATGAAATAAACGAAAGAAATACCCGTAGCTTATTTCGCTTAAACATCCTCGCCCCCTATACGGCTTAGTCATCTGGGGAAATTCATAAGTCGAAGGACCATGTCTAAGCTTTATAGAAGACGTGTAGTTTTTTTTAATTTTATTTTTATCGAGAGCTAGTATTCGGCGGGGGATACAAACTAAATTATTGTTTTTCATTGCCACGACTTGAGCTATGCGGGGCTGTCTTGTTGGCCGAAATAATAGATTCCATCCGCGAGAACCTAAACTTAGGAAATGTAAACACCCATCTATGGAAAGACTCAACGATTGTTCTATGATAGATTAGAAAACCCCCCCGCTGATCGACCTTCGTCGCTCACCGGGTAACAAAAATCGTAGAGAAAGTCGGAAATAGAGCTTGGCACCACTTCGAATCTGAACACAATCCAGCAGATTTGACCAGTAGAGGACTATCAGCGAAGGACTTAGTCGACAACGTTTTGTGGTGGCGTTTCTTGGTTACAAGAAGACACGACAAAATGGCCTACCCAAGAAAAGGAGTATGGTACAAACATTGAAGGAAAGAGGATACAAAGCCACGCACCTGTGCAAGTAAACCAGAGTGAGGAGTTCCTCGACAGATTTTCCGATTTTTCCAGAGCTTTGAGAGGTATATCATATGGCATGAGGTTCTCTCAAAGAACTAATGCTAAAACCAAATCTTCGTTTAAAGCGCAGTCCTACCTTCTCTCGCCCGACGAAATTAAGGTAACGACTCGACGCTTGATAGAAATTTATAAAAAAAAAACATTATCCCGAAGAATTGGCTAACATAAAAACCGGGAAACCCATCGGGACGAAAAGCGACGTCTACCCCTTAACCTATTCGTTGACGACCATAACATTTTGAGGGTGGTCGTCTTGCTGCATCCCATGACCTAGCCTACAGCGATCATTCTCCCCTACGCCTGTCGATTCACGCGTCTTCTCGTCCAGTTTGTCCACCAGATATCCCGTCACGGTGAAAACCAGCTCATGTTGCGTCTCATACGAAAATATGATCCGGTCTATCATTCACAATTGAAAGGTTTGCACTATTTACCGGAAGCGGTCTCAAACCCAACTTATGGGGAACCTTCCACCGAAACGCACGACCTTTTCCCCGAGCATTCACGAACACCGGCGGAGATTTTGCCGGACCTTTCGACATCAAATCCTATAGCAGAAGAGGAAGTCGTCTCTCAAAGGGCTACGTCTGGCTCTTTGTTTGCTTTTCAACCAAAGCTATTCATTTACAGGCCAATAGCGACCTGAGTACGGCTTCTTTCCTGGCAGCTCTTGATAGGTTCGTTGCTAGATGGGGGTGTCCGAAGAACATCTACTCCGGCAACGGAACTAACTTTGTGGGAGCATCCAGGGCACTCCGCTCACAGTTTAAAGCCTTTTTAGCGGCCGCTCGCAACCAAACCTTATCCAAATACAGCCACAAACCCTGACATGGCATTTCATCCCAGCCCCTCATAATGGGCGGATTATGAGAGGCTGGGCTCAAAAGCTTCAAGCACCACTTCAAGAGGATCATGTTGGATCATAAATTTACTCTTAAAGAGTTCGACACCCTACTTTGTTGGATTGAGTCGTGTCGCAACTCTTGACCATTAAGCCCCTCCTCTAATAATCAGTCTAACCTGGAACCGCTCACCCCAGGACATTTCCTCATTGGCGGCCCTTTATCAGCCACACCCGAGATCGACGTCAGCGAGAATCGCGTCTCGCTAGTCAACCGACGGGAAAAACTTAAGTCCATACACCAAACGTTTTGCAAACGATGGAAAACCTAGTACCTCACCGAATTGCAAAAACGTGTTAAGTGGAAACAGCCACAATCGAACCTGAAACAAGGGGACCTGGTCGTCATAAAGGAAGACAACTTACCTCCTAACGAATGGAGATTAGGTCGAATAGTAAATCTACATTGGGAGACCTGATAACCGAGTCTGAGTCGTCGAACTCGACACAGCAAGCGGCCAGACCACCAGGCCAATAACGAAATTGTTCCTACTTCCACCCGGTAATGAGGATGGAGGAAGGTAGTAATATTCCACTTCTAAGTCTCTCTAATTCCACTTCTAATTACTATTCGGATTAGAGAACTTGAAGGCTCTGTCAACGCCTTCTTCCAAGAAACTATACGGAACGAGGTCAACTGAAACATTCCCACGACAGCCGGTTCTACGTACCGGAATGACTCGGGGTTTCCCCGACCAAGGGCTGTTATTTCACTACCCCCCTGCCTAAACCGTCAGTTATCCTCCCCCCAATAATGTCATCCTCCGAGCAGCTCCTGGCAGCGGGACTGCTCAAGACTCTCCTACTCCGGGCTGGTATTGAATCCAACCCCGGACCTAGAGAATGGATCTGCTGTGTATGCTGGAAGAAAATTTATGTGAAACGTTCACATTCGGTACAATGCTCTAACTGTAGCAGATGGTTGCATCTAACTAGTTGCTCCGGACTAAATCCCTCTACTCATAGACCCGCTAGTTTTTATAAAACTTTTGTGGCCCCTTGCTGTTCACGTCCTATGACGTCCAGTGGCCGTCGTCGATCAAGTATCGCTCCGCCACATATGTCTGACTCTGTCACATCAGTCTCCACGACTAGCACTAACAATGCACATCAGCAAGTAGACCTTTCGAGCGGCCGCTCACGCCCACAGGCGTCAACATCTCACACAGCAGCTCACAGCTACTCCCTACGTAGCACTTCCCAAGTGGATTTGAGCAATGCTGATCGTCCGCTCTCTCCCACCCCCTCGGTCAGCCCCTCTTCTTCCAGCATTAGCACGAGTATAAGCCACAACCATCAGCTCCTGGTCCCTTATACTACGTGCACTGTTTGTCGGTTAAGATTATATACGCCGTTGGCATCAGTCAAGTGCAATAACTGCCTTGGCCTGTGTCACCTGCTCATATGCTCTGGACTCGCGAACAGGAACCTATGGACTGATACGTACGTTGCGCCATGCTGTCGAGCTACGCAACCTTCAACGTCGTCCGACTCGCCTCTACCTTCTGGTAACGCGATTCCTTCGACTTCAAGATTGCGCCGTAGTGCGCGACCCAGCCTATTACCACCTAGGCATACGCACCAGTCCTTGACCCCCAGCATCAACTCTGCTCCCCCTACACACTTCGGTATCCTGCAATTTAATTGCAACGGCCTAACTGGCAAAATTGTTGAAGTGACAAATTTAATGAAGCGACTGAACATCAAGATCGCGGCGATTCAGGAGACAAAGTTAGGTGGAAGGACGTCTCTTTTGACTTGCAACGGGTACAATGTACACCGTTGTGACCGTGCGAGAGGGCTTGGGGGTGGTCTGGCATTCATCACGCATCAATCTGTGCAGTATCGTCTATTTGAGCCTGACATCGACCCGAGGGACACCACCTTAGAACGTCAAGGTATGGTTGTCCGGTCAGGCGATGTCGACCTTGAAATCATAAACATTTACGTACCTCCTGTCACCTGTTGTCCCAGGGATTACCACCCTGGCATGCGTGCGTTACTCAGGGGCGAGAACCGCGTCATCCTTGGTGACTTCAACGCACACCACGACCTATGGCACTCCAGCCTGCAGGCCGATGGTAGGGGACAGGAGCTGGCTGACCAAATAGATGATTCGACGTTCTGCACGGTAAATGGGGATGCCCCCACTAGAGTGGCGGTAAACTGCTCTAGCTCGCCAGACATCACCATAGTCAGCGCTGGACTAATAAACTGCGTTGACTGGCGACCGATGCTGACGCTTGCTTCAGACCACCTACCCATAGTGCTCTCTATCGATCGCCCCACCGACTTTGTCACCGCTGAGAAACGCACTTACACTAACTTCAATAAAGCCGACTGGGAGGGTTTTCTCAACACCACAGAGAGCGCCTTCGCTGCTCTTCCTACCCCGTCTGACGTACGAGAAGGGGAAAAGGCGTTTCGTATGGCCCTAATTTCAGCCTCCCACCAACACATTCCGTCAGGTAGAATAAAGGAAGTGCGTCCATTCTTCCCCGCAGAGGCAGCGGCCCTGGCAAATGAACGTGACCATATTAGACGCCTTGACCCTACGGATCCTCAAATACGGGATCTTAATGCGGAAATCAGACGCTTAGTAGATCAACACAAACGCGCTAAGTGGGAGGAGCACCTAAGGTCTTGCAACCTCTCGGCTGGAGTTGGCAAATTATGGTCGACGGTGAAATCTTTGTCCAACCCGACTAAACCTAACGACAAAATATCCATCGCCTTCGGTGATAAGGTTCAGTCGAAGCCAAAAAGATGCGCGAGCGCCTTCTGCCGACAATTTGTAATGCATCCTACGTTGAACAAAGATATTCGCCGAGCCACCAGGGAAGCGCACAAACACAAAAACAGCGATGCGCCCATTGCCATCTCCACAACAGAAGTTCATGACGCTATTCGGAGATCCAAGAACACCAAATATATCGGCCCCGATGGCATTTCCATGCTGATGCTGAAACACCTCGGCGACGAAGGCATAAGATACCTCACACAAATTTTCAACCTTTCCCTTTCCACCTTTGTTATTCCTGAAAGATGGAAACAAGCAAAGGTGGTCCCACTACTAAAGCCTGGCAAGCCAGCTGCCGTAGGGGAGTCATATCGCCCGATATCTCTCCTCTCGCCAGTAGTGAAAGTGTTGGAATCCACCTTGTTGCCGTACTTCACCGCAAACCTGCGGCTCGCCGAACATCAGCATGGATTTCGCAAAAATCACAGCACCACCACCGCGCTGAACGCCATAACCACTCAGATAGGGGACGGACTAAACCAAAAACGTCCAAACCACAGGACAGTGCTAGTTGCGCTTGACTTGGCCAAAGCTTTTGATACGGTCAACCATGCGCAACTAATGAAAGACCTTGAAGATTCGTCCCTTCCTCCCTGTCTTAAACGTTGGACTGCAAACTATATGAGTGGTCGTCAATCGTCGGTTGAGTTCAGAGGCGCAAGATCAAAACCCAGAATAGTTAAACAGGGGGTGCCACAGGGTGGTGTCCTATCCCCGTTCCTGTTCAACTATTATATATCGAAACTTCCCCCCCCACCAGAGGGTGTCTCGATCGTCTCTTACGCCGACGACTGTACGATTCTGGCAACAGGCCCCTCCGTAGAAGAACTCTGCTCTCGAATTAACTCATACCTCCCAGCCGTGTCCGAATTCTTCGCCGGGAGAAACCTGGCATTGTCACCGAATAAGTCCTCGGCCACCCTATTTACGACGTGGACAACGCAAGTGAACATGGAATTAGACGTCTACGTTGATAGTGTCAAGCTACCAACTGTCTCACACCCCAAAATCTTAGGGGTGACGTTTGATAACATGTTCAAATACGGCGCTCATGTAACCGCAATTGCCAATAAAGTCCAAAGCCGTAAAATCCTCAAGTCCCTAGCTGGCAGCACTTGGGGTAAAGACAAAGAAACGTTACTAGCTACATATAAAGCAATTGGCCAGCCGATATGAAGCGAAATGCTCGCCGTTAAAGAGCATAGCGAGATGTTGACCAGGCAATTCCTGTTCAACTGTTGCAAACCGCAGCATCCGAACGGACGCCTGATCAACGAGGATCCGCCCCCCAGGAGCATAAGGAGCCATCTACGCAAACACTACGATGAGATCCGGCACCTGATTTCCACGCCGTTTGATCCTAAGGTGCACCGGCAGGCCCTCACCCTCATCCACACAAATTCGGTAAATTCCTATGTTGGCTCTCTCCCGGTGAAGGGCGTTCTTCAGGCAACAACACCACCCGTTGCCGAAGAGGAGCGCGAGCTGCCTAGGGAGACTAGGGTGATGCTGGCCCAACTCCGGTCTGGATACTGTAATAGGTTAAACTCTTACCTATCCAGACTGAACCCCGACTTGCCTAATGTCTGTCCGGCATGCGGCTTGTCCCCCCATACTACTAACCATCTTTTTGTCTGCTCATCCGAGCCTACTCTTCTAACACCCATATCCCTCTGGTCCTCCCCTGTTGAAGCCGCTAGGTTTTTAGGACTTCCGTTAGAAGAGTTCGATGACAATATTGGGTAAGGTTGATACTGACTACCTAGGCAGGGCAAAGTAGTGTTAAAACAACAACAACAACAGGTCAACTGAAAACCTTCCGCAGACGGACCAACCGATCTGCCACAGAAGTTGAGAATTTTGGGGCAACAATTATCCGCCAATCACCAAAATATCGCATTCATACCCATTGGATACCCCCCAGAGTCATAAAGATCCGTAAACGGAAATCCCCTTTTCTCATTTTCATCAACAGTTTTAGTTACTGGAGAGTCTTGCAAAATGAAAAATGTTGGCTCTTAAATCTAATTCTTAATTTATAACACTAATTCTACAAAGGAAAAATTTTTGGCTACTGAAATACGTCTTCGCGGCTTCGAAATCGAAGATTTTTAAATAAACTTTGGAAAACAATCGAGGAAATGTGGTGTCCTAGCATACAATTTTCGAAAAAAAACCCAAGTCCTGACCCATAATTTTTTGAGCCATTAATCAAAAAAAATGTTAACTTTTCATCATAAAAGGGCATTCAATAAACACATAGGAATAAAGCAAAGCAGACCTTAAGCCCTATAGGAAAATACTCGTACAGAAAGTAGACAAAATAATATCCAAAATCAATAATTTCTTAATCCGGATCGGGCTATCCAACATTATGCGCATTATCCAACGGTGTTGCAGTTGCAGCCGCACTAACGCCTGCCGACCAACCGGTCTTTCACTTTTAGTTTCGCCAATCGTTCCACAGTCTGAAAGGAATTCATACTTGAAAAATGTATTATTTGATATCTGTTTCGGTAGTGACCTTAATGAAGAGCTCTTTCCTCATCTCGTAGGGAGTAAAGTGAAGCGTGCGCAGGTCCAGCGCCAACAACAGCCGAGTGGCGGTACGTCACAAATTGTCCTTGGGATATTGCAGCAATGTCTTAACACGTTTGCACTAGTATCTCCCCACATAACCTCAGCTATTTTCATTTTATATATAAATTTATTATGGTGACAAACACGCCTTTTCATGTTATAGCACCCACAACTAAACGATTTATCTTTTCGAGATTCTCTTAAATTTCCACACACTTCTACCATTAGTAACCATTTTTATCTCTGTTTTATGTGCTCACCTTCCACCTGCATTGCTCAATTTTCTTTATGACCTCGTGATGTCGTTGCGCCAGACTTTTTGCCAAAAATGTGTTTGTTTTTAATGACATTTTCTGTGGTAATTAGTTATTAGAATTTTTGTGGCTTACCGGATTGAGCGGGGAAATCCTTTCGCATGGTGTGAGGTGAAATGTGGGTAACTACGAACGTGTACCCTTACAAACATTTTTCATTGCCAAAAATGTTGGTGGAAATGAATATACATGTCCGCACGTTATTAATTTAATAGCAAATATTAAATATAACGTGATAAAAAATACTGAAATTAACCACTTTTTCACAGAATAATTAATTTTTCCACCATCCTTTTTTAATTATAACTGTCCACATTTGCTATTATATTTGCACAGAAAAAGAGAAAATATCTTAGCAGGATAGATTTTTTCACCGCAATGTGTTTTCAATTTCCAAATTGCACCCGATTGTCACAGGGGTTTTATGTTAATTTTGTTCATGGGTGTCGCGGTATATCTGTCTCCACCTTTACATTGCCAAGTGAGACAGGCGTCAGCGGTTGGATGTGGCAGTACAGAATTGCTGACCATCTCTGTAAAACAGCAAATGTGGGTGATTTATGAGCTGACTGACCACGATGTCGATCAGCTGCACCATTCAAGAACCAGCCGTGATGGGACTACAAACAGTCGTTTCAGCTTAAATTCCGCACATACCGGTTAATGATACCAAAACTACAACAAAAGTTGAAGGACCTCGCACCATTTCTCCCTTTTTACACCATTTTACCAGCAAATGTTTCAGTTCGGGCTACAACGAGTTACTGCATCTAACATTATATACTGTGTTCTGGGGTTGCAGGGAATTGTCATTTGTGACAAAGCTGCCAGAGAGGTAAAAATTGCGCGATGTCCCTAAACTTCCGACCAACTAATGAAAGTAGGCAATCTATCCAGAGAAGCGGTGATGTTACACCCAAAGGCACTCCCTCAGGGAAAATCCCCATTCAAAGATCATATATATTATTTCTACAAGGTGTTTTTATGTTTGCTCCTAATTTGCTGCTCTCATTTCCAACCAATATTAATAAATAATAAGGTATCGTTTTAAAGGTATATATTAATTACAGGAGTGCTTTTGTTTAAGCGTATTTTATAAAAATTAATTTGTTTAAATACACCATTGTGAATGCACTAAAAAATCTACTTGTACTGCAACGCCATTGTGAAACAGAGATTTATCTACTGGGTTGTAGATGTCACTGATGGTAGTGGTGAACATAGGATTTAATAAGTTAAACTAATTTAAGGTGGTCGAATTTCGACCACGGGATATATTAGTAACATAAAAAGATCGAATAAGCCAACGACCATACCACGAATGTGTTATTCCGAAAAGCCAAAACCAAACATGTACATATGTATATGTGCAAGACCACAAACCACCCAACATACGGAAATATAAATCCGTAACAATACTCGACGACTAATATTTCAGAATGACTGGCTTCAGCATTCAACCCAAAAAGGGGGAGACACGGCGCACCACGTTTACCATTCCGTGCCGCCTGTGCCAGAAGTCGCACATCATTCGACTGTGCCCAATTTATCGGGGCACATAGTACGCGCCCTCATCGATCCGTGCACTCCTAATTCAATCATCGACGCGAACCTCGCCAAGGACCTCCGTTTAGAGCGCACCGGCACGCACTACCATACCAAGTGCACTCTCGTACTTTTAGGAAAATATGGGGTAATCAGAGAAGTGACAACCCAGGCCACAGCAGTCGCTCGTTATTCGCGGCTCAGTCCGACAACTTCACTCGATCCGTCAGTAGCAATGCCTTTCCAGTTCATAAAGATTGCGGATCGTACATTTCACCGGTCCGGCTTATATTGGGCGCCGACGTCTACGCCAATATTATTTTCAGCGCCGCAACTCCATCGGCTGTGGGGGGCTGCTGACACAAGTAACCGTATTTGGCTTGGTGGTTTCGGGAGCCCACCAGCAATAAACGTTAACCCACGTCCATAACCACTAACCGTTTCTTTTCACCCACAGGAACCCCAAAAATGGATACGCAGGATACGGGCGACGATTCGGAAACAGATTTTAAGTAGTTTTAAGTTATAAATAATTGCTTACCTTTCCGGGTCTTGGCTGCTGAGCTCGTTTTAGAGATTGCTTGCCGCAAGGGGGTCGGCATGTTTAGGCCACCGGCCTGAATATTAAGGCACACCCTAATGCGCAGAGCTTTTACTTTTTACCTCGGTCGAAACCGATAACCGTACCCCACCGGATAAGAGCAAGAGCTAGTATTCGACAGGGGAAACAAACTAAATTATTCAGGGCTGCCATGGAATCCAAGTCGGTTTTGCATTTTATCGGAATTTGTTATTTTCGAATGTAAACAGAACCGATGTTCGAATGAGCTGTTTTGTGTGGATCGCAAATTTTTTTTTCGCTTTTTTGACAAAAATTGGTGAAATTCCATTGTTTTCTTCAATAAATCATAAAAATTGAATAGAAATAAAAGTATATGAGTTAAAACTGGCATCTGCAGTTGTAGCGTGCATGTTGATGGAAGAAGGAAGTTGCGGGAAGGTCAAAATGAAAATTTTGAGGGATTACAGCAACCCGCTTTAGCTGCCGGAGACACCGTAAGTAGATTTATTGCAAGATGCGCTTGTAAATACTTGTATGATATTTGCAGGTTCATAGCGTGTTAAAGGCTACATAAAGAGGCTTTCCAAATGGAACTTGACACTATTGGCGGACACTTGGCAAGATCTCAAGTTCCACCAGTACTGCAGCTAGCAGCTACGTTTCGATTTTTATATTTTCCCCTAGTACGAATAAAAATATGAGCCTCGTTAATATTTATTTTTATTTAAAACCAGCATTTACTCACATTTTTATTAATATTATTATATCATTTCTATCTGCAATTGAAAAAAAAGCAAATCAAATAGCTGCCAGCTGCTTGATTTCCGATAGCAAAACCGATATTATTGTTTTCTGTGAGACCTAAATCCGACATAATTCCGATTCGAACATGAAAGCGATAACATTGGATTTCATAACACCAAAGCAATTTTTCTGTCGGTTTTAAATCCAATTCCGGCAACTATTGGATTCCATGACAGGGGTGATTGTTTTTCCCTCGGCTACTTCTTTTACGAACATTAAAGAGATCGCCAGCAGCCAAGTTACCAAAGGTAAGCCGTATTCCATCCATTCTACTTTCATTTTCACACATTTTAATTTTTAATTTCAATTAATTTCATTTTTAATTAACATAACATAAATATTTGGTTTTAATAAACTAGTTCATTTTTGTTTGTTTATATGAACTAACGAATTTTTACTTTCTTTCCACTTTGCCCCGTTTATTATGAGCGCCTATAACAAGTAGCAAGCTTAATATATTTTCGAAATATCTTGACCAAGGTCTTAGTTTATAATTCCGATGGAAACAGGGTGTCAATTTTTTTTGTATGGAGCGTGAGTCGCCTTAATATACATGTGTATACTAGTTTGGGTCGATTTATTAAGCGATATCGCGCAATCGATTTTTCGATAGATTTAGGGCTCCGGAAAAAAAATTCGACCACGTATACCCAAAAACATAATTTTCGAGCCTGCGAAATTTTATTTTTTTTTTTACTTTTTTCGACTTTGATTTTTAAGGTTGTTTCATCACATACTAAACAAATGTTCATTTGATTTCATGTATACCCTCTCCGACCCAAAAATGTCCGCTTAAAACGTTTTCTGGTTTTCGGGAGTTGTCAAATTACCCTTTCACCATTTTCTAGTTGCGGAGGGAAAAATATATTTTGCAGCTTTGGATTTAAAATATGGATTTCATAAAGTTGAAATGGATGAAGAGTCAATAAAATACACCTTTTTTGTAACACCAGGGGCCAGTATGAGTATACCCGCACGTCATTTGGGTTGAAAAACGCACCAGCTCTAAACTTTGAAAGACTTGATATTCTCTCGAAAAATATTTGTCTTTATAGATGATATAACAATAACGACGAAGGTACAAAGAAAACTTTTATACAACCTATTCTAACTCAAATTATGTACAATAATAAATAATTTTAAATAAGTAATTTATCTTATTTACATATGTAGTTATTATACACCTTTCAACTGAGAGTCCTACTTGTTTTTCAGTCCGAATGAATGTAACCTGCGTATTTCGTCTCTGAACTAGGACCTCCCAGTCAGGTGAGCACAGCTGTGAACAGCTGAGTCATAACTTATTTGTAGACCTGCAAAATATTCCTCCACATTATAAAATATAGGTTCGGTTTAGGTTCAACCCTTGAACAGTGGGCAAATGCTTGAGTTGTTCCAGCATTGTTCATACATCAAGGCAAATATTGGAAATTTTACTTATGTGAAAAGTTCTCGCCAAAAAACAAAAAAAAAAAAAAAGACGTAAATCGGTAGAAACGGGGGGTCTGATTCATGGTATTTATGTGCAGAAGAACTATACCTTCCCCTGCGTTTCTGCGCAGAACACATTCTGCACTCGTCAGAGGGCCCTCTATGAACATTGGCAAAGCTGACTTTTTGAAATAAGTTACGGTGCACACTGGGCTTTGTGCTATTGGGAAGCACGCGCCGAATGGGTTTGACTCACAACACCTCGTGCGAACCTGCTGTGCGAACCTGCTGTGCGATTGTCCAGCGCGCCAGAAACATTTTTAGGAAAACCCCGTTTCGGGAACCTCTCCGAGCTTGCAAGTATTAAGCCCGGCAAGCTTTTACAATTTTTGAACTCAACGGCATTGATAAAGAGTACCACCAATGTCTTTGAGATCTTCCAGCTTTCTTCTGTAGTTTGTCATTAGTTAATTCAAACGGCGCATTAGTCACATGGAAATCGGCCATCCAACCATGAACAATTACCAACTTTATTCCAATTATAATCACTTAATAGAAATTAGAAATTTAATTTTCGACGAGCATTTTTCCTTTGACACCCTATCAAAACTTTTTTTACTTACTCACTTATTTCGTTATGAGAATTGTATTTGTATGAAAACAAGTTGACCTTGCGATATGTTAGTCGTGTGTTATGTAAAAATGATAAATGATATGCCACAAGGTCTAGGTGCCAAATAATGATATGATGTTGCCCTAATCAGCGGGGGGTTCCAAGTTTCAGTCGTGGAAAACTGTATTTTTTTGAATTTTTTTTTTGTTTATTTTGTTTTTATATTTTTATAATAATTAATTTTTGAATAACAATAAAAATTTACACATTAAATAACTTGGCATGGGGCATAGGGGCCACTAATTCACAGGTGGGTTGGGGTGCACTCACTCGAACTCACGGGGGATCTGCGGCACTACTTTCTTGAGAAAATATATACTCCAAAAAATAATAAATTCAAATAATATGTATGACTTTATTGAGCGGGTCGACTCGTGTTATCGCTTTGAATTTTGTACAAAGATGATACAGTGTAAACAATGTATGACAGTTTGTGTTGTGTTTTGGGTGTGTATGTACATATGTGTGTTAGGATGTGCTTCATTGTTTTGTGTCAAATGTGGTATGTTGAATTGGCTGCTGCGACCTCTGCCGGTCCGTAGCGCTCATTTAGTTGTTGCAGCGTCTCTACGACGTTCCTAAGCCCCGTGGTGCGTCGGTGAAGCGACCGGGGCTGCGAACGAGGATGCGAAGCATGGGAGGCCGGTAGGGGCGACGATGCTGTTGCTGCTGCGGGGCTGGATGAACCGTTGGGCGGCGGCGTCGAGGAACGGCAACTGGTGGTTGATGCCTGCTGCGATGCGCTGTTGAGTTGGCTGGTAGTCGACGTCGATGGACCCCCATAGCGACCGAATTTCCGCTTGGAACGCGGTGTAAGAGCGTGTGGGGTTGGTAGCACAGCAGGCATACATTTGGTGACGTGCATTGCGCTGCGACATTCGTCTGAGCCAGGCAGTTTAGGCAATAGCCATGTGCGGATGCCACTTGTCGGCGTTGCGGTCAGTGTTGCCATTTTGGTGCTTTTAGAGCTAGATCTAGCTCTTTTTTTTGGCGCTTAGCTCCAAAATTCTGTTTTAGCTCCTAGCTCTTTTCCTAGTCCTTTTTTTCATTTTTAGCTCTTTTTTGGCTCCAAATTTATTTGTACAAATTGTATTGAAAAATGAAGAAAGTTTTTATTTCTATTATAATCGACGTCGAAATTATTATATTAGTTTCATTGTGTACCATGTGACAACTTAGTTTCCCTCACCGATAACAAATACCTAAATCGGGTCGAGTGACATTCCTAAATGCCATATGTTTATTTTGCGAACAAGAATCAAAATGGAAAGGTAAGTAAATTGTGTGTAAAAAACACTTTCCTAAGTTGCTAAAGATTCTGAACAACCTTACCCTCCGATTCTGTCTTCATGATAAAAAATCAGAAAAAATATTTTAAGCGTTTTGAATTCTGAGTCATAATTAAAATGACTTCATTTGGCGCAAAAATAAAAATAATTTTTGAGTTTTACTAAAAATGAAATATGAGAAATTCCTATTAGCAGCATTCAACAAAACTAAATCATTTCTAAAATCCCATACCAATATTACAATAACAGACGCGGACAAGGGTAATAAGACAGTCGCAATGTACGAATCAGAATACAGAGAAAAAATGAGCACATTGCTAGAAGATAGAAAAACATACAAAATTACCAGAACAGATCCAACCCACACACTACAGAGGAAAAACAACAAAATAGTCGAAGAGCTGTACAAAACCAAACAAATCAACAGACGAGAGAAACAACAACTAACTTGCACAGCAGCGGCGGCGCCTAGACTATATGGACTGCCAAAAATTCACAAACCGCAGATGCCCTTACGGCCCATTTCCTCCTCCGTTATGGTGCCCTGTTACAACTTATCCAAATACATCGGAAAAACTCTTAAGCAACTTATATCTGAAATGATAACGTGGAAAATTCATACATTTTAAAAGATAAATTAAGAAATATTAATGTTTGTGAAGAAGATGTACTAGTCTCGTTCGATGTCGTGTCCTTGTTTACAAATATACCTATAATGTTAGCAATTAGAATAATAATGAGAAAATGGGACAAAATTCAGCACACAACCAACATCACAAAAGCAAAATTCCAACAAATACTTGACTTCTGCCTCAGAGAAAACAATTATTTCATGTGCAATAATAGACTATACACTCAAACTTTTGGAATGCCCATGGGAAACCCGCTCTCACCAACAATAGCCGATATTGTCATGGACGACCTTATTGACAATACCATCACGGAGCTTAAACAACAACATAATATTGACATTAAATTTATCACCAAATATGTAGACGACATTTTTGCAATAGTTAAACGAAAAGACGTGAATAAAATCCTCGAGACACTGAACAAATACCACCATAAACTACAATTTACAATAGAAATGGAAGAAAATGAAAGCATCCCTTTTCTAGATGTGCGCATACACAGAACCAACAACAGCATCATTTTAAATTGGTACTCGAAACCAACATCCTCTGGTCGACTAATTAATTTTTTATCCTCCCAACCAAAAAAGTACAAAATCAACACAACGAAAAATTTAATACGAAAAATAATGACAATTAGCCACGAAAAATTCCACGAATCTAACATAGAAAAAATACACACAATCCTGAAAAATAATAATTACCCTGACCACTTGACACATGAACTAATAAACTAGGAAATCAGAAAAAGTAGCAACCCCCAAAATAAACCACAAGTTGCAGCAACAACAGAAGTGAAGAAATATTACAGCGTCACATATATACCAAAGCTTAATACAATAGACCACAGCATACTGAAAGAACAAAACATCACCTTAGCTTATAAATCCAACAACACTTTATCCAAAATTTATACAAGAACAAAAGATCCAATAGACAAACTACAACAAAACAATGTGATATATAAAATAGAATGCAATGGAAAAGCCAACGAACAATGTGATAAGATGTACATCGGAACTACGCGAAGAGAACTCGCGGAACGAATAGCCGAACACAAAGCAGACGTCAAAAAACAAAAGCCAAGCACAGCGCTCTCACAACATATAATCAGCAGTGGCCATACAGCTGATTTCGACAACACCAAAATTATTGATAAGGAAAAACGAGAATTAACCAGATACACATTGGAAAGCTTGCACATATTGAGAAATAGAGAAAAGACGATCAACAAAAAAGAAGACTACGAAAGCATAGGCGCTGCTTACATGTTATGTTTAACAAATAGATTTAGTAATGACAAAACTACCACGCAAGGTGGTACGGATGATTAGTTTTAAGTGTTCATATTGTTTATCTTTTTGTAAGTGAATTTTATTGCTCTACATGTTTATATGTAATCTTCTGTTTGTTTATGTTCATGAATGTTCATATGTAATTTTTCTTTATCTCTTGAAAAAATAAATAGTGTAGCCCCTGATGAAGCTGGAATATGCAGCGAAACGTTGGGCAAGAAGGTGAAATAAAAACTTTTATTTGCACCAAACCAAATTAGGTCGAACTAGCCTACGATCTCCAAATAAATTCATTTATAACTGACCGCAAAAAACAATCAAACGAAATATTTTTTTCTTAACTATTTATCAAGCTTGATAATTTTTCATGAACACACTTATTTTTTTTTTGTTGACTTAGTTATACTTTTTATACGTTTTAAACATTGTTTAAGTTAAATCTGTGCTATAATAAATCTCTAGAAAAGTCGTACATTAAACATTTCTTTGAAAATATGACTGGTGATGACTTGGGGAATGCTATAGAGTTCATCTGATAAATTTTTAAAATTATTGTCTGTCTGTTTGAACTTAAGGATCTTGGAAATTAAGAAATGAATTTTGATGAGAGTTTCACCAGTGGACTGCTTGAAGCTTAGAAAGGGACCTGCACTTTGTTTTATCAATATCGAACGACAAACAAAAAAGATATACTGATTTTAGAAAAGGTATGCACCTATGAACTTTTTTTTCTTACATAAATTTATACATATAAAGAAAAATACACTTACTTTGTCAAAAAAAACCTAAGCGCGCCTCTCTAAAATTTTTGTTCACTTTTTTTTCAATTTCAGCTAAATCAAAAATCAATTGCATATGTACACTGCCGTCCTATGTGGGTATCAGAATATCTTTAATAAAACTGTAGATAAGTTGTGTCTGTATATTTGAAATTTCTTTGAAAAATGACTGGCGATGACTTGGGGAATGTTTAGGCAAAGCTAAAGAGTCAAATAGAGGGGAGATGGCAAAATGTTGAAGTTAGAACGTTAAAAAATGCCTTTACTTTAGTTGGATGCCGTATACATAAAGGAGATATAATGTGGGAAAATAAATATTGTTCTGAACCTTCTCAGCCTGTAAATTGTTTTCGCAATTGAAGGTAGCAGGAATTTATTAACTACTTAGGTACATACCGAGCAAAGCTGGGTACCCTGCTAGTATGAAATAAATGTAAAAACTTACATACAATACTTAAGTGCCTTTTAGCTCATTTTTTACATGTTTTGGATTTTCTTGAATAAATCTAGCAGTGGAGCTGCCACGGCTCGAGACAAGCCATGACGTGGTGCTACCTGGGGCGCCGCTATGGGGGGCGCGTTGCGCCGGGGCTGAGCGACTGGGAGCTCGGTGCGTCGTCCGGTTGCGGTGCTAGGGTGAGCGGAGGTGGAATCGGATGCGTCCCTCATCTTGACATCCATGACCCCTATCGGGAGAGAAAGAAAGTGTGGTTTACATGGGTTTGCATGCTAAGGGTACTCAGCTTTTTAATTGAGTGGGATTTTATATTTTTTAACTATTTGGTATATCTAAATCTTTCACGACTTGGAGATTTGATTTTATGGTAGAAATGGGGATCTTAATCTCTATTGGGCAAAAAGCATAGTTTGACTCTGTTCTAAGTACGGAGGTCTACGACTCGGATATGACCGTCGGGGCCATGATGAACCTTTTCGATGCGGCCAAGTAGCCATTCTGTTGGGGGGAGGTTAGGTTAGGTTAGGTTGCGAGGGTTAGACCGAAACACAAGGTTACAGCCCGACACTTAGGCCACCAGTGGGCCCGTTGCGATACCCTATACGGACTCGAAAACAAGAGAGTCCCTTCCTCGCCTATATATGATGATCGAACCACTTCGTGGAGACAATGAATTTAGCTAGAGCCTTGACCTCACATCTAGAGACTTCAGAGAGGTCTACTAGAAATGGTTGCCCTAGAAAGGCTAACCGCCGCCTGCCAAGTGCTGGACACTGGCACAGGAGGTGCTGGACACTCTCCTCCTCCTCGATACATCTACAACTGCGACAGTAGTCGAAGGTTGTCGCTCCCAATCTAATTAGGCAGTGCCCCGTTAGAACCCTTATAAGTGATGCTACCGTAGGTTTGTTTAGGGTAAGAAGCTCCTTAGTGCGCCCTCTATCATATGAGGGCCAGGTTAGCCTGGATGTCTCGCAAGTTGAGATTGCCGACCATTTCTCGTTTGCAGATCTTATAGTGCTCGTGCTCACACGGAGCTTGAAGGAGGCCATAGGTATACCTACCGAGTCATTTCCGGAAAGGATGTGGTCGGTGGTACCTCTTCTGGCCAGCTCGTCCGCTCTGCAGTTACCCTCAGTATCCCTGTGACCAGGTACCCATATAAGGTTGATACTGAAGTGCTGAGCCATCTCGTTAAGAGATCTGCGGCATTCAGTGAGCGACTTTGAATTGTCGACGAATGAGCCCAGGGCCTTAAGTGCGGCCTGGCTGTCTGAGAAAATGAAGACCCGTTTGCCATCACTGGGTACAGTAGCCAGATGGCTTACGGCTCTGTGTATTGCCAGCATTTCCGCTTGGTATACACTGCAGTGATCCGGAAGGCGGAAAGAGACCTCTAGACCCAGATCCGGTGAGAAGATGCCCGCTCCAACCTTCCCGTCAAGCTTAGAGCCATCGGTAAAAATGTTTACAGCGTTCGAGACAAGATGCTGCCTACTATCCCAGTCTTGTCGCGTTGGTATTAACACTGTGTAGTTCTTAAGGAATACATTCCTTGATGTGCAGTAATCAGTGAAAGTTGGTATTGGGACAGGGGCGCATGCACCCAGGATGGTGGCATGCCCACAAGTTCCATTTGACCAGATACCCGTTTCCCGTATACGTAGAGCCGAGATAACAGAAACCTCCCTCGCCACAAGGTCAAGGGGTGGTAGGTAGAGTATTGTGTTAAGTGCTTCGGTGGGAGTAGAACAGAGAGCCCCTGTTATACATAGCTCCGAGCTTCTTTGCACTTTTTGCAGCATTTTAAGATAGGTGCTTTTGGCCAGTGCAGGCCACCAGACCAAAACGCCATATAGGAGAATCGGGCGTACAATGGCCGTAAAGACCCAGTGAACCACCTTAGGGGAGAACCCCCAGGAGGCACCAATTGCCCTCTTGCAGGAGAAAAGCGCCGCAGCTGCCTTTCTGGATCGATCCATTATGTTGTCATTCCAGAGCAGTTTTCTATCTAGAATAACCCCCAGGTACTTGACCTTATCACTCAGAACTAGAGACGTATCCCCGATTCTTGGTGGTATTATGTTTGGTATCTTGTATCTCCTCGAAAAGAGAACTAACTCGGTTTTATCAGGGTTCACTTCCAGGCCAGAGCTCTTGGCCCAGGATGATATTGTGGATAGTGCCCCTTCCATTAAATTACAGAGGGTTTGCGGGAATTTTCCCCTTACAATGACGCAGATGTCATCAGCATACGCGATCAATTGATGGCCTTCTGATTCCATGAGACGTAAAAGTTGGTTTACAGTAACCAGCCACAAAAGTGGAGAGAGAACGCCACCCTGCGGGGTGCCTCGGTTTGCGAGTCTGTGGACTTCGCTCCCGCCTAGCTCAGTTTTTATCCGCCTATCCGTAAGCAGATTGTAGATAAGTTCCACAACGCACGCGTCCACCCGTAGGTCCATTAGGGCCGAGGTGATTGCAGTTGGAACGACGTTGTTGAAGGCGCCCGCTATGTCAAGGAAAGTCACCAGAGTGTACTCTCTGAGGTCAAGCGACCTTTCAATGACTGACACCAGCGAGTGCAAGGCAGTGTCGGTTGACCTGCCTTTTGTATAGGCATGCTGGGCATGCGATAGAGACGATGGGTCAATCAGCCTCCGGATATAGTCCTCCAGTAGTCTTTCAAACGTTTTAAGCAGGAAAGAAGACAGACTTATTGGCCTGTAGTCCTTTGGTTTTGTGTGAGAGGGCTTCCCTGCTTTGGGAATAAAGACCACGCTGACTTCCCTCCACGATTCCGGTACGTATTTGAGCCTCAGACAACTTAAAAACATCATCTTTAACCAGGGTTTAATGAGTGAGGCAGTGTGATGAAGCTGAGCCGGGAATATTCCATCTGGGCCCGGTGACTTAAAGGGTTTAAAGGTAGATAAGGCCCAGTCTAGCTTTCGATCATCTACGATTTCTTTCAAAAGCTTATCAGAGGGTAGCCCTCCGATAGCTAAATTTTGAGACGCGCCTTCGCATGTCGGAAAATGTGTATCCATAAGCAAGTTTATGGTCTCTGTGCATGTCTCCGTCCAAGACCCATCAGGCTTTTGGACATAGCTTAACTGAGTTGGGGATTTCGATAACACCTTCCTTAAACGGGAGGCGGCAGATGTGGTTTCAATCTGGCTGCAGAAATCTTCCCAAGATGATCGCTTTTCCTTACGAATAGCTTTCTTATACAAGCTAAGTTTCGCCTTATAGTCCGCCCATGATTCCTCATGACCGTCATGCTTTGCTTTGTTAAAAGCCGTCCTACTGGACTTCCTAAGCTCCTCGAGATTAGACGACCACCATGGTGGTTTGCGGGTTTTCGCCGCCCTCCTGTTTGGACAGGCCCTATCTAAAGCAGTCCTACAAAGCTGACTGAAATTGTTTACGAGCCCGTCAAGCTCAGAAATGTTAGTCGGGGTTTGTACCCTGTTTGGCAGATTTTTAGCGATAATCTTTTTATAGTAGCCCCAGTTTGTTCTTCTAACATTTTTAAAAACCTTAGGCCTAGTGGGAGTTTGCGATACATTGAAGCTAATGTACCTGTGGTCCGAGAAGGAGTGTTCGCTTAGAACCTTCCAAGATTCGATTTGATCACTGAAGGAGTCCGTGACTAGGGTAATGTCAAGGACCTCCTCCCTATTTCTAGTGATAAAAGTGGGGTCGCTTCCCCTATTACATATACCTAGATTAGTGCCTAGAAGATAATCATAAAGAGACTCACCCCGGTCATTTGTATCAGTGCTGCCCCACTGCGCATGATGGGCATTTGCGTCACCTCCGAGTACCAGCATTTCATCCCGCGGGTTTGAGCGCCTCACGAGTTCCCGGAAGTTGTTTGGTGGTAATGGGCCCTGGTGATCATGAGCCAGATAGAAGGACGCAAACGTGCACCTCCTACCCAGCCCCTCGACGCTTATCGCTGTCAGATCTCCATCACTACATTGCGGAAGAAGAAAAACATTAAGAGTAGACTTAGCTAGAATACATGTACGTGGCTTACCCTTGTTATGAGCGCAAAAAAGCTTGTAACCAGGCGTCCGCAACCCACAGATCCTTTCACCAGTGATCCATGGCTCCTGGACTAAAACAATGTCTACTACACCTGCGGACAGGCGCAGTAGAAGCGCAGCTGAAGCTGCTTTACTGTGATGAAGGTTGATCTGGAGGACCCTCATCATAATTTTTTGGCGCTCTCCTCCGTGAGCGTAGCGTCCGACTCCCCGTCGCTCAGAAGCTGACTCTCGGAGTAAATTCTCCTGAGAGCCAGACTACCGTCCGAGCTCGATGAGTCGTACCCACCACTAGGTTCCGGCGCTTTCGCCTCGTCCACCTCCATCTCGTCCTCGCTGGGGGGTTCACCCGCCTCCAGAGCCTCAAGATTGACAAGGGATTCTACGTCTGCCTTATAAACCCGAAGGCTGATGTTTTTAAAACCGTAGCTCACCTTGTAATCATTCTTCGACAGTGCACCGACGCTTGCGCTGTCGAGTAGCAGGACGATCTGCATCGTGGCCTTCTCCGTCTTCTCGACGTTCACCACTTTCCAATTCGGGGTAACTACACCCGGGTTGTACACCTGGAGAATCTCCAGGATATCTGCTGGGTCCGTGGGCGTCACTGGAACCCAGGCTCTGGCTCTCGGCCTCGAGGGAATATCCCGCGCATCGACCGCCTTGAGCCTCGCACCCGGATATACCTCCCCTATCAAGCAGACGGCGGCCTTGTACAGTACCGCCGACCTTTCGTCATCACAAGCAATGAGTTTGACGTTCCCCTGGAACCACCCTGCATGTTTGAATGATGGCAGTGGCCCGGGGTTGTCTTTTATGACCTTCACGGCCACCGTAGCGAGCGCGGCCTCGATCCACTTCCATTGCTGTTTGGGGATCCTGCCGTCAGCGCTACTTTCATCTATGACGCCATTGATCTTCCGATCCTTGGCGATCTCGGCGAAGGACCGCGTCCAGCCTCCTTGTATCTTGGCCCTTTTCGGTACCGTTGGGTTCGTCTCTTCCATTGACCGCTGACGCTTCGAGGTTGCCTCACTCTCGACCCAGTCAACGCGGAAGTTCGGAAAGGTACGCCTTGCCCACTCAAGCTCCCGCTGCACCTTCGCCCAGTCCTCCGCAGAGACATCCCCCTCCCTTATCGGTGAGGTGGCGTTTCTGCGTAGGATCCGAGCGGCCGCGCGCTTGTCTTGGTGAGAAGACTTCCTTGCCGCCTTCGCCACCTGCCCCATGGCCTTAGCGCTGGCCCCCCCCACATCCCTGGAGACCCCACCAGATGACTTACCTGACGCTTCACGCTGAAAGGCAGCCTTGCTGGTGGAGGCTACGGGATGGGCGGTGACTGCACCAGAGACCACCCGGTCAGTGCCTCCCTGTCGAGAGACATTGGCCTTTGGGCTGCTCGAGCCGGATATACTCTCGGCTCTACCTTGAATAGTGTCCTTGGCCCCAACCCCAGCCGTCAACACTTCCCCAGAACCTACATCAGCAGGCCCATCAGACGCTAATCGCTGAGTGACAGGCCTACCAATGGGGGCCGAGGGAAGGGCGGCGGCTGCGCTTTGAGCCTCCCGACCAGCTCCCCCTCCAAGAGAGGTGCTGACCTTTGGACGAAGCGGGCTGGATGCTCTCTCAGCCCTTCTTTGTCTTGCTGCCGCTGCGGCAGCGAAACGCAGTTCGCTCAGCTTGTCTTTGAAGACCCGGACGAGCCGTGGCCTTCGAGGAGCAAGCTCCAGTCGGCAATTTTTTAGGAGAGCCGCTCTCCGTTTTATTATTATTTTTGTTATTTTGCTCCATCTTTCAATCCCACGAGTTGCGGAGAAAGGGAAAGGTCCGCCCGGGCAGAGATCCGCAATGCCCGGGTAAGGCTAAATAGCATCGAAGGGCGCCCGGTATTCGATGCACTCCGTTAGCGACTGGGCTATTTGAGGGCCCCCAGCCAGGCTGATCCTCGGCACGGGTCGTATTACACCTTGATCCAGCCCTTACTAAAAGGAAGGGGGGGGGGGGGGAGGAGAAACGAAGAGTGAGGATACAAGGCTTTGGGATGAGGGAAAAGAAGGTCGCCGCTCGAATTTGCCGCCGAAGCGTTACCAGGTGTCACCACGAGGAGGCTCCACCCCCACACGGGCGAGTGGAGGGCGCATGCGCACCTACGAGTCGACGCTTTGGGGTGGCGCTGTCACCCCCATCAAAGACACCGTTGCTTATTAGGACGCATTCTCCAATGTGTGGGGCCTTTTGTGTGCCTTTCCACCGGTATCGTTTATGGAGGTCTTTGAGATACTCCTCCTTCCATCGGTGGCTGAATTCGTGTTTTAACGCTTTGATTCGTTCCCATCTATTTAAAAGTGAAAGAGAGTCGGCACGTGGCTCAGGGGTGGCCAGAAGTGGCGCTCCTGTAAGGAAATGCCCGGGTGTGAGGGCTTTAAAATCGGAGGGGTCTTGCGAGAGTGCAGAGAGGGCCGTGAATTGAGAACGGCTTCGATTCGAGTAAGTAGCGTGGTGAACTCCTCGTAATTGAACTTTTGAGATCCAGCGACCGTTTTGAAATGTATTTTGAAACTTCTTCCGCGAATTTTACAAAGTGTCTTTCGGTTGCTCTTTTGGTTCCGAGAAAGGTTTTACCATTATCGCTCATCATTCTGGCAGGAAATCCTCGCCGTCCGACAAAGCGAGCGAATGCCGCGAGAAAGGCTGGGGTCGTGAGATCAGAACGTAGCTCGAGGTGGGTTGCTTTTGTAGTGTAACCCTTTATAAAGGTGGAAGTCCTTAACGTGGAGGCCTTTATCTGGAAAGGCCCAGCAAAGTCAACACCAGTGGTGGTAAAGGGTGGAGCAAAGTTGCAGAGTTCGGGGGGGGGAGAGCTGCCATGATCTGAGTCCGCATCCTTTGTTTGTGTATGGTACAAGCTTTACACATAAATATGCACTTTTTGATTTGCGGTTTAAACGTGGGATGTAGAACTCTTGCCGGATCATTTGTTGCATCAAACGGTGTTCGGCGTGAAGCATTAAAAGATGGAGGAAGGTTAGGTAAAGAGAAGCGAATGGGGACTTCTCCGGAATTATTATTGGGTACCTCTCGTTATATGAAAGGCTCGAATTTGCTAGTCGGCCATTGGCGCGAAGTAGGCCCTTGGGATTCAGGAACGTATTCTAATAGTGGGCTCTTTTTATCAATGGGCTTGGATGATGTTAGCATTGATATGTCACGGCTGAAGTAGCGTGATTGGGGGCCATGATAAGGGATACCTTTGCTCTCTGTAGAAGATGGTTCAGAGTAGCCTGTGGAGGGTTAGGCATTTTGTGGGCCTTATTCTTCATGCGCTCGACAAATGAAAACATGTATGCAACAACTCGCATAGCTCGTGGGGACGACGAAAATCTTTCGAGGATGTCGGGTTCATCCGTACTGGTGTGAAAGCACTCAATTTTTCGACTTTCTGGTGGTATTATATTTCGCGCGAGAGAATGTGGCCAGGAGTCTGGCAACTCTGTCAGCCAGTTGTGGCCATTCCACCATAGGGAGCTGGTGGCTAGTTGCAGGGGGTTGGTACCTCTTGTGCCAAGATCAGCGGGATTATAACCACTGGCTACATGTCGCCAAGTGGCTGGCCCGACTAGATTGAGGATTTGAGCAGTACGATTGGAAACGTACGTCTTCCAAGTGTGGGGTGGTTTTTCAAGCCAGGCTAAGACAATTTCCGAGTCAGACCACAGATACAGTTTGCTATCGTTCCGATTTAGATGGTTTCGTACGGTTGAGGCTAATTTGGCTAGGAGGAGTGCGCCGAATAGCTCAAGCCATGGTAGGCTTACTGTCTCTAGAGGGGAGACCTTACTTTTTGCGGCTAGCAATTGGCAGTTTGTTTTGCCACAAAGTTGCGTGCGTACATATATAGTCGCGCAGTATGCCTTTTCGGATGCATAACAGAATCCCTGTACTTCAATTTGGTGGATGGAGTGTAAATCGTTCGCGAATTAGGACCATTTTGTAAGCGCAATGTTTTCACTGACTCTTCCCAATCAGTTCCGTATAGCCATAGATCTTGAATAAGCATATGGAAAAGTTTTGCCACAGACGAGAGGATTTGCCGTTTTGTTTTGGCTGATATGGCCGTTATTGACACAAGGGTATACGAGAATTTGTCTGTAATGGCATTCCATTGAATGCCAAGAGTTTTTGTTGTACTCTTCTTTTCAAAAACTAGGAAATTTGAGTCCAGAAGGTGATCTGGATCTATATTCTGGAGTATTTCGGGGTGATTTGCAGTAATCTTTTTTAGGGGGAACCCTGCTGAGCTGAGGGCTTTTATCACTTGGGATAGTGATTCACAAGCAAGTGGTATGCTGTGGCTTCCCGACAGGATGTCGTCCACATATGTCTGTGTTTTTAACACCGGGGTTGCTTTGGGATATTTGAACCTTAGTTCATCTGCTAGTTCTTGCAGCGTTCGAATGTTAAGAAGGGGGCACAATTGACGCCAAATGTTACGGTTTCGAGTTTAGAGTTTATAGTCAAGTATTTGACTATCTGGTGAGTTTCGAAATATTATACGCAGGTAATCTTGAACGTCTTTATGTACCAGAATCTGTCCGTACATTTTTTCGACATCACCATTGAAATCGTACTTGTACATACGCCAATTTAATATCAGGAGCATTAAATCGGGTTGTAATGTGGGACCGGTGTATAGCACATCATTAAGAGAGGTACCGGAGCTTTTGGATTTTGAGGGATTTCCCCCGTGATTGGGAAAGTAAAATATTTGACTTGGGTTATTTTCTCATATGAATTTGCTGTTTCCATATGAACCAATTCGAGAAATTCTTCCAGAACACCATCACATACTGATTTTAACTCACCTTTTTTAAGTATTTTGTTTTCCATACTTAAAAACTGCTGAATTGCAGCGTTTCGGGAGCGACCTGAGGCGAGAGTGTTTACGAATTCTGGTTTGAAGGGGAGTCGTACGATGTTGTGGCTGCAAAGTAGTCTTCGCAAGCTTTATCTTCTGGGGTAATGACTTGCATCGGAGGAAGCTCTTCCAACTCCCAGAACTTTTTGAGTTGGGAATTGAGGACTTCGTTTGGCATATCTTCAACTTGGGTTGTGAATGAAGATATTTTTTCTGCCACTTGAACACTTAGGATCCATCCGAAGATGGTATTTTGGGCTAACAATGTATTTGAGAGTTTCTCAATACCATCTAACATAATCTGGGGTATGAGGTCACTGCCTAATAGGATATCTATCTGAGCAGGGGTGTGGCAGTTGGGGTCTGCAAGCTTCAAATGAGCAAATTTTTGTCTATCATTGCTATTTAGAGTATAATTGGGGAGCATATTTGTGAGCTTCGGTAATACAATGGCTTGTGCCTGTATTCGCGTCAGGGGAAACCAGGGTTAGTGAGCAGATTTTATTGGCATTTTGTACCATTCCTCCCATCCCTGAAATTTCAAAGTTTGACGATTGAGTAGGGAGTCTCAACCGGTTTTTGATTTTAGACGAGATATAGGATCTTTGTGAGCCTTGATCTATTACAGCTCGAAGTTTGAATAGGTCTCCTTTGTGTTCTATGGAGACTATGGCAGTTGGCAATAGGATTTTACTTTCATGATTTGAATGCAGCGCTTGTACATTCGCTGCATGTGAGCAACAGGGCGTTTCTGTTGCGTTTTAATTATTTTGCATTTCGGGATTACGTTAGCGGTCGATTGCAGCTTCGGTTATTGAGATTATCTTGGGGTTTTGTGAAGCTTTTATGATAATTATTTTGCATGGTTTTGGGCTTAGATGCTTTTGTGTCTACCGTCTCTGCGATTTCGTATTGTGTAGTTAAGAAATCTTTCATTTGCTGCCATGTAGGGCATATTTTTCGAGACGTCAGAGATTGTTCCCATAGCAGTAGCGATTTTTCTGGTAATGCAGAGGCGCATATATGTACCAGAATGGGGTCCCAGTTATCCGTGGGGATCTTCTGGGTTGATAAAACTGATAGGCAGTTGCTTACAGTGGACTGTAGTTTAATAAACTATTCGCTTGTTTCTCTTTCTCATCAAAATCACTACTTGCTTATCTACCAGTGCTCTTGTATTTTCATACCGGTCTTTAAGAGCCTCCCAAGCCAGATTAAAGTTATCATCGCTGAGTGCGTATTGTTTTACTATAGTGCCTGCCTGGCCTTTCGTTTTGAGCCTAAGATGGTACAATTTTTGCGCTTGTGATAACTTCGGATGCTTAATATATACGGCAGAGAACATGTCTCTAAAGGACGGCCATTCGTCATAGCCACCGTAAAACACTTCGGTATCACAAGCTGGCACTTTGAGATAAGTGCCTGAGTTCGCTTCTTTGGTTTGGGCATCTTCTTTCAGGGGAGCGACAGGGGTGTTACGTGTCCTTAGCATGATAAGCTGATCGGAGATCATAGCTTTAGTTTCTTCATACAGGTCCAGGCAGCTTTCATACTTTGATGCCGCTGAAGCTTTAAAGCCCTCCGCTAAATCGGAATCATCAGTCTCTAAAATATTATCATATGTAGGCTGGAGTCGGGCCCAAAACTCGTCGAGACTTTTATTTTTTATTATCCGAACAGATTCGGTGTTATCTTCTATTGAGGTAGAGGAAAATTTAGTGCAGTACTTAATAAGTCTGTCACTTTCTGCTATGAACTTCGTGGGTGTCATTCCCACGACAGCCGGTTCTACGTACCGGAATGACTCGGGGTTTCCCCGTCCAAGGGCTGTTATTTCACTACCCCCCTGCCTAAACCGTCAGTTATCCTCCCCCCAATAATGTCATCCTCCGAGCAGCTCCTTGCAGCGGGACTGCTCAAGACTCTCCTGCTCCGGGCTGGTATTGAATCCAACCCCGGACCTAGAGAATGGATCTGCTGTGTATGCTGGAAGAAAATTTATGTGAAACGTTCACATTCTGTACAATGCTCTAATTGTAGCAGATGGTTGCATCTAACTAGTTGCTCCGGACTAAATCCCTCTACTCATAGACCCGCTAGTTTTATAAAACTTTTGTGGCCCCTTGCTGTTCACGTCCTATGACGTCCAGTGGCCGTCGTCGATCAAGTATCGCTCCGCCACATATGTCTGACTCTCTCACATCAGTCTCCACGACCAGCACTAACAATGCACATCAGCAAGTAGACCTTCCGAGCGGCCGCTCACGCCCACAGGCGTCAACATCTCACACAGCAGCTCACAGCTACTCCCTACGTAGCACTTCCCAAGTGGATTTGAGCAATGCTGAGCGTCCGCTCTCTCCCACCCCCTCGGTCAGCCCCTCTTCTTCCAGCATTAGCACGAGTATAAGCCACAACCATCAGCTCCTGGTTCCTTATACTACATGCACTGTTTGTCGGTTAAGATTATATACGCCGTTGGCATCAGTCAAGTGCAATAACTGCCTTGCCTGTGTCACCTGCTCATATGCTCTGGACTCGCGAACAGGAACCTATGGACTGATACGTACGTTGCGCCATGCTGTCGAGCTACACAACCTTCAACGTCGTCCGACTCGCCTCTACCTTCTGGTAACGCGATTCCTTCGACTTCAAGATTGCGCCGTAGTGCGCGACCCAGCCTATTACCACCTAGGCATACGCACCAATCCTTGACCCCCAGCATCAACTCTGCTCCCCCTACACATTTCGGTATCCTGCAATTTAATTGCAACGGCCTAACCGGCAAAATTGTTGAAGTGACAAATTTAATGAAGCGACTGAACATCAAGATCGCGGCGATTCAGGAGACAAAGTTAGGTGGAAGGTCGTCTCTTTTGACCTGCAACGGGTACAATGTACACCGTTGTGACCGTGCGAGAGGGCTTGGGGGTGGTCTGGCATTCATCACGCATCAATCTGTGCAGTATCGTCTATTTGAGCCTGACATCGACCCGAGGGACACCACCTTAGAACGTCAAGGTATGGTTGTCCGGTCAGACGATGTCGACCTTGAAATCATAAACATTTACGTACCTCCTGTCACCTGTTGTCCCAGGGATTACCACCCTGACATTCGTGCGTTACTCAGGGGCGAGAACCGCGTCATCCTTGGTGACTTCAACGCACACCACGGCCTGTGGCACTCCAGCCTGCAGACCGATGGTAGGGGACAGGAGCTGGCTGACCAAATAGATGATTCGACGTTCTGCACGGTAAATGGGGATGCCCCCACTAGAGTGGCGATAAACTGCTCTAGCTCGCCAGACATCACCATAGTCAGTGCTGGTCTAATAAACTGCGTTGATTGGCGACCGATGCTGACGCTTGCTTCAGACCACCTACCTATAGTGCTCTCTATCGATCGCCCCACCGACTTTGTCACCGCTGAGAAACGCACCTACACTAACTTCAATAAAGCCGACTGGGAGGGTTTTCTCAACACCACAGATAGCGCCTTCGCTGCTCTTCCTACCCCGTCTGACGTACGAGAAGGGGAAAAGGCGTTTCGTATGGCCCTAATTTCAGCCTCCCATCAACACATTCCGTCAGGTAGAATAAAGGAAGTGCGTCCATTCTTCCCCGCAGAGGCAGCGGCCCTGGCAAATGAAAGTGACCATATTAGACGCCTTGACCCTACGGATCCTCAAATAAGGGATCTCAATGCGGAAATCAGACGCTTAGTAGACCAACACAAACGCGCTAAGTGCGAAGAGCACCTAAGGTCTTCCAACCTCTCTGCTGGAGTTGGCAAATTATGGTCGACGGTGAAATCTTTGTCCAACCCGACTAAACCTAACGACAAAATATCCATCGCCTTCGGTGATAAGGTTCAGTCGAGGCCAAAAAGATGCGCGAGCGCCTTCTGCCAACAATTTGTAATGCATCCTACGTTGAACAAAGATATTCGCCGAGCCACCAGGGAAGCGCACAAACACAAAAACAGCGATGCGCCCATTGCCATCTCCACAACAGAAGTTCATGAGGCGATCCAAGAACACCAAATATATCGGCCCCGATGGCATTTCCATGCTGATGCTGAAACACCTCGGCGACGAAGGCATAAGATACCTCACACAAATTTTCAACCTTTCCCTTTCCACCTTTGTTATTCCTGAAAGATGGAAACAAGCAAAGGTGGTCCCACTACTAAGGCATGGCAAGCCAGCTGCCGTAGGGGAGTCATATCGCCCGATATCTCTCCTCTCGCCAGTAGTGAAAGTGTTGGAATCCACCTTGTTGCCGTACTTCACCGCAAACCTGCGGCTCGCCGAACATCAGCATGGATTTCGCAAAAATCACAGCACCACCACCGCGCTGAACGCCATAACCACTCAGATAGGGGACGGACTAAACCAAAAGCGTCCAAACCACAGGACAGTGCTAGTTGCGCTTGACTTGGCCAAAGCTTTTGACACGGTCAACCATGCGCAACTAATTAAAGACCTTGAAGATTCGTCCCTTCCTCCCTGTCTTAAACGTTGGGCTGCCAACTATTTGAGTGGTCGTCAATCGTCGGTTGATTTCAGAGGCGCAAGATCAAAACCCAGAATAGTTAAACAAGGGGTGCCACAGGGTGGTGTCCTATCCCCGTTCCTGTTTAACTATTATATATCGAAACTTCCCCCCCCACCAGAGGGTGTCTCGATCGTCTCTTACGCCGACGATTGTACGATTCTGGCCACAGGCCCCTCCGTAGAAGAACTCTGCTCTCGAATTAACTCAAACCTCCCAGCCGTGTCCGAATTCTTCGCCGGGAGAAACCTGGCATTGTCACCGAATAAGTCCTCGGCCACCCTATTTACGACGTGGACAACGCAAGTGAACATGGAATTAGACGTCTACGTTGATAGTGTCAAGCTACCAACTGTCTCACACCCCAAAATCTTAGGGGTGACGTTTGATAACATGTTCAAATACGGCGCTCATGTAACCGCAATTGCCAATAAAGTCCAAACCGTAACAAAATCCTCAAGTCCCTAGCTGGCAGCACTCGGGGTAAAGACAAAGAAACGTTACTAGCTACATATAAAGCAATTGGCCAGCCGGTACTGAGCTACGCGACGCCTATATGGTCGCCGGGGCTAGCTGACACACACTGGACGAGGCTACAGGTCTGCCAAAACACCGCCCTTCGTACCGCCACTGGGTGTCTTCTTATGTCTCCTGAGCATCACTTACATAATGAAGCGAAAATGCTTGCCGTTAAAGAGCATAGCGAGATGTTGACCAGGCAATTCCTGTTCAACTGTTGCAAACCGCAGCATCCGAACGGACGCCTGATCAACGAGGATCCGCCCCCCAGGAGTATAAGGAGCCATCTACGCAAACACTACGATGAGATCCGGCACCTGATTTCCACTCCGTTTGATCCTAAGGTGCACCGGCAGGCCCTCACCCTCATCCACACGAATTCGGTAAATTCCTATGTTGGCTCTCTCCCGGTGAAGGGCGTTCTTCAGGCAACGACACCACCCGTTGCCGAAGAGGAGCGCGAGCTGCCTAGGGAGACTAGGGTGATGCTGGCCCAACTCCGGTCTGGATATTGTAATAGGTTAAACTCTTACCTATCCAGACTGAACCCCGACTTGCCTAATGTTTGGCCGGCATGCGGCTTGTCCTCCCATACTACTAACCATCTTTTTGTCTGCTCATCCGAGCCTACTCTTCTAACACCCATATCCCTCTGGTCCTCCCCTGTTGAAGCCGCTAGGTTTCTAGGACTTCCGTTAGAAGAGTTCGATGACAATATTGGGTAAGGTTGATACTGACTACCTAGGCAGGGCAAAGTAGTGTTACAACAACAACAACTTCGTGGGTGAAAAGTCTTTGCCTTTCTTTGGCTTTGCACCGAGTTTGGTGCGGGTGTTTTCTGCGGGGCTACTTTGGAGTTTTTCATCGTCACCCGTCTTGGGTGCCTCTAGTAGGGGTGGGGCCATTTTTTATTTGAGTTTCTAGAGTTTTAGTAAAAAATATGAATTTTTTTTTCCAGTGGTTTGCTTTTTTTATTTGGGTAATCTACTTTTATTTTACGCGCGACTATAGTTTTTAAATAAGAGATAATGTTTAACTTTTAATCAAATCGGGTGTTCAAATTATATCGTGTATCAATTTATATACATATGTAGGTATTTATATTGATTTCGGGCAGTCTATGGGATTTCAGAAATTGTTGCTTATTTTTTGCACGCTAGTGTTGTTTATAAATTTATTTTTTGATAAATGATTTGATTCAACAAAAAATTTGAATGGGGTGTTGCTGATAAAAAATTTTATTTTAATGAGACTGTGCACGCAATTTTTTGGTGGGAAGTTTGTTACCAGAACAAGTTTCAATATAGTATAATGTGCGCTTGTTTGTTTATTGTTTAGTGGGAGGGTGGCTGTACACAAGTTTGTGTGATTGTTTATCTGTATACAGGCAAACAATAAGCGAAACAGATTTGAATTTGTTATTATTTTGTTTTGCTTTTTTTGGTTCGTCAAATTACCTTCTTTTTGGGTGCAAGGAACTTAATTTGTTTTTGACTATTGCTATGCTGGACTGTAGCTTTGTAGTCGAGTATATGTACCTATATGTATATTTGTTTTTGGAGAAATCTCTGGCTGAGTTTTGTTAAGACTTTTCAATTTCTGTTCCTTGTACTGCTTATTTTCTTAACACAATCCTGCCTTTGCTCGACTTATGTATGGGAATACAAGCAGAGGGGGTATTGCGGGAAAAATTTGCAAGCGAACACTTGAATCTTTACTTGTTGTTGGAGGGTTTTTTGTGCTTGACAACACGAAAAAATAAGCAGTAGTTTGGTTTGATTTTTGATCAATATCAATGTTCTTGTACTCTTTCGTAGGGTCCAAAGTAAAATTGAAAAGAGGAAACTTTTATCTTTTTAATAGGTACAACGGGGATTTATTAGTGTATATATAGATTTTATACCTTCTTTTTGGCGCTAGTGGTTTTTTAAAAAAATTTCCACTGAGAATATATGTGTACATATATGTATAAATATGTTTATAAATTCTAGGTGTACGGTTCTTATCAAGGTATGTATGTGAAAATTAGCAACGATACAACTTACTGTGATTTTTAGGGGGGGTGGGAGAATATAATTTCTGGGGGGGGTGACGTTGTTGTGACCCAAACTTCCTTTTGAGGTTCCCTCGTTGACTGTATCCCGATGATCTTCCTGCTCTGCTTTGTGTTTGTTTTGTTGTTGTCGTTGCCTTTGATGTTGTTATTGTTGTTGTTTTCAGTGCAGCCCGACGTCGAATTCTTGTTGTTAATGTCTTGATGTGTTCTTTGTATTCAATTATGTAAGGGGTTTTGTTTGTTTTTGGTTTTACGTGCGCGCCCGACAATAATTTTCTTTTCTAATTTATGCATTTATTTATTTTAAATTTCACTGTAGTGTTTTTAATTGTACTTGCAATCCAAATGAAACAAACGAAAGAAACAACCGTAGCTTAAGCTTATGTCGCTTAAACACACATAACGGCGCATATTCACAGTCGGCAATCTAAACCGAAACTAGTAAAGTTGCGACTTAAATTTAGGAACCAACTTAGATGATGCTTGTATTCATAGTCGCTTTTTCGATTTAGTTATAGTTACCGATAACATATTGTAGATCAAACAAACACTTATGTGTACAAACCACAAGAAAACGCACGCAGAAGCTCTCCGGCTGGGTAAAACTCGAGTTATTCCGGTATGGGAATGAATAGTCAACATACCAACTTACCAAATCGTCATCTTCAAGCTCAAATGGATAACTTCGCACTTTGTATGTCTTTCTAACGAGCTCTATATCTTCCAAAATTTGTAAATGCCTCTCAATGTCCTCCATTTTTTCGTCAGATTGTAAAATATTTAATTGGGTTTCGACTCAATTTATGCCGCAGTCGAAACTAAGTGTTTAGTTGTAACTTAGTAAGAAAAGTATAAACTAAGCTGACTATGAATAACTTTAGTAGCAATTTAAAATAGTTTCGATTTAAGTGTGAACTAAATGCGACTATGAATACGGGGTTTAGAATATGCCCGCGGTAGGCATACCGGCCGTAAGAGGCGACTAATATGTACAAAGGTAATGATGTGCAACTTGATGGTTGATCTACGGACATGATGCCTCTCATTACCCATCTTCTCTTCCCTTTAGGAAGGAGGGATGACATGACCTAGAAGGTTGCACTGGTAGTACCGCAAGGGAGTACCGGAGCGTACCGGGTTCATATCCGGCCAAGGACTGTTAATTCGACAACACTCCCCGAAACCTTCGGGGAGTGATTTTATTGCTACAACAACAACAACAACAACAACAACAACATAAATACGCGCCCATGCAATTATTTTGGATTATACACTTTATCACAGCTTCATTATTTTTATATTTATAACGAAAATAAATTCTACCACACTTGCGCGGTCAGGTTTACAATTGCCTGAAAATAAGTTGCGCATGGCCTGAGTCAGGGCTTCCCACAACTGTTGTAACAAAACACCACACAACAAGTATCGCACACTAGCTGTGAGGACGAAATACGTTGCGCGTGGCCTGAGTCAGCCCTTTCAATGACTGCTGTTACAACAACAAAGATCATTTATTGATATTTGGCGCCCAACGTGAAGAACAATCAACAAGCACAGCTACAAGTGTAACCACTACACAACGAGAATATAGGGTACTAAATAAGAACCAGCAATCAGTAACAAGCAGAAGAGGAGATTTGACTGACACGAGGATATTTATTTAAAACATATCAGGAATGAACTTTATGTAAGTTGATAGACTTAATTTTTTTTGTTGAATGAAATAGATGACATTTGAGTGAATTTAATTATAGATTTTTAGTACAGTGAATTAAGAGTTATTTAATTTGGAATTTTTTTCGATTGGTTGCCCGGCATATGAACGTGCTAGCAGACGATCTAACTGACTTAATTTCAAACTTCGAGAATATTGAGTTAACGGAACAAAGTAATATGAATGAATCACAACTTACACAGGTAGTAAACTCGGCCGTATCTGCGGCTTTGGGAATGCAGAGACGGTAGTTTGAAGATAGACTTAAGCCTATGCTGGACCAAATTCTAAAGATAATGTAAGTGAAGTAACACTGGAGTTTAGCGTGTGATCCAAAAGTGAGTGTTTATTAAAAATTCTTTCTCTTTTTATACAAATTATTGACTTACACGTATAAGCTTAAACACTAATACTTACAAACTACTTACCTAATGTGTAAATATGTATAATATGTAGAAATGTCTATCGTCAGCATTTTGCGATCAAGTGCTGTCATATGTAACCAAATCTGCGGCATGTGCTAGTGAAGTTGAACTCCCGCTGAGTTCATGATTTATCTAGGTCACTGGTGTTTGTTTATTGTGACGAAATATTCTGAAGTCAACAGCCTGTTCGTCACACTACACCATCCACCTTAAGAATAGTCATATATAATTGGTTGAAATTGGATATGACTATTAATAAGTGCTTTTTGTGTTTTATTGTAATTTCTTGTTGTACATATTTTTTTGCTCGCGTTGTTTGTTTATTTGTTTACATTCGCTTTGCGCTTACATATATATATAATATTTTTTTTCTTTGTGCATATTTGTATCATTATGAGTAAAGTGTTTACAAACATTTTGTGTTTTGTTTTTTTTTCAACATACTGACTTTGTTTATGTGTGTTCGTGTGCATATTTACATATATTACCTTGAGTAATATGGAGTGCTTTATTTTAGATTTTTTTTTTGTATTACTACGGTGTTATACCGGTTTAAGTCTATTTTTATGAATTATTATTTGTTTATTACTATCGCCTATGTTATGTGGTACTAATGTAAAATTATTATTTATATCTATACTTTTAACTTTATATTTTCCTTTATATCTACTATCTAACTTATGGGAGGCCTCTTCTCTAACTAATACTAAATCTCCTATATTTATCTTCTTACTATAACTACTTTTATCATAATTAAACTTTTTTTTTTCTTTAGCCTCTTGGACTAATTTTCTAGCTCTCTGCTGTGCTATCTGGAGTCTATATTTTATTTCTTTGTCATAAGCCTCGTGATTGTACAGTGGGCTGATTTTATTTTCTTCTAAAAATTCGTAATTTGGTGGATTTTTCCCAAATATGAGCTCAAACGGGCAATATTTATGTATGGTAGATGGCGTTGTATTGTAACAATACGCGAAGTACTTAAGGTATTCATCCCAATCGTCTTTGTCACTGGATATGTACGAGCGTACATATTCATTGAATGTTCGGTGACTGCGTTCTACTGTACCCAAGGTTTGATGATGGTAGGGTGTTGAGGTTTTATGCTCAATTTTTAGTAATTTACACAGTTCTTTGAATAAGTTGTTTTTATATTCGGTGCCCATGTCTGTCATAATTGATTTTATGTGTCCATAAATCAAAATGAAGTTTTCAAACACGGCCTTAGCAACTGTTGTTGCGTGTTTGCTTGGGACTGGAATCGCTACCAAGTATTTTGTTAGATCGCATATAATGGTAAAGTTACCATTTATCGATTTCGGTAATGGTCCGACTGTATCGATTTGTACAATGTCAAATGCCTTCGGAGGTGTCTCCGTTATTGTCATTGGCTCTTTTATGTGTTTATTTGTTTTATTTTTCTTGCAGTGGATGCAGTTCTTTATATATTTTCTTATGTCATTTTTCATATTCAGCCAGCTATATCTCTGCTTGATCTTGTCTGTCACGCGATTTATTCCTGGGTGGCCACCACTAATAGGATCGTCATGATATTTTTGCAGGATTTCTTCTATTTTCCCGGGATCTGTCACATTTATAACCTCTGGGGTTAGTGCTATTGTTAGTTTTTTGAGAATCTTATTACCCATTTCAATAAATTTTCCTACTGCAGTATAATTATTTTTGAACAATTTGTCCCCTAAGGTCAACTGTATTTGTACAAGTCCTAAATTGCCGGCTTCGTTTTCGAGCCTGGTAAAGAATTGTCCTAAGTCAATCTTATCCTCAACAATTAGGTTGTTTGTATCAATATTGCTACAAATTTGCTTTCCTTTTTTGAAATATAATTTCGGAGGAGAGAAAACGAGCTCGACTAGTCTTTTTACTTCAAATTTATTTAGCGCTTCATATATTTTGGGGTTCTCTTTGTGACTTTGTTTATCTTCAACGTTAGTGTTGGTATTTTTTGCTGCTGATCTTGTTTTTACTCTTAGTATTTTACTTGCTTCCACTGACATATCTTTTAAATTTGTAATTGTTATGCGGGACAATGCATCCGCAACGTGGTTTTCTTTTCCTGCGATGTACTCCGCTTCAAAATCGTACTCTTCTAAATCGAGTCGTACGCGTGTTAATTTAGATAAAGGACTCCTCATTGAGAATAGGTATGTTAAAGGGCGGTGGTCAGTTTTAACTAGGAATTTTCTGCCATAGACGTATGGTCTGAAGAAGGTTATGGCCCAGTGGATTGCGGCTAGTTCTTTCTCTATTGTCGCTTTGTTGGTTTCGCCTTTTGTAAATGACCTAGAGGCGTAAGCGATTGGTAACTTTATGCCATTGTGCTCTTGGCTAAGGACTGCTCCGCAAGCGTATCCACTTGCATCTGTTGTAATGCAGAATTGTTTATCGAAGTCTGGGTATTGCAAAAGTTTTGGGCTGATTAATGCTTCCTTTAAGTAGACAAAAGCTTTTTCGCATTCTTCTGTCAAATCGAAGGAAACATTCTTTTTGCAAAGTCTAGTTAATTTTCTTGAGTGTTCTGCGAAGTTAGGTACAAATCTTCTGTAGTAATTGCAGAAGGCTACGAATCTTTTGACTTCGTCTGCTGTTTTTGGTGTTGGATACTTTTGAACTGTTTCAAATTTGTTTGGGTAAGGCAATATTCCTTTGTTTGTACATTTATGGCCTAAATAAGTTACTTCTTGGTTGAAAAATAGACATTTGTCTGGATGCAGTTTTAGATTATATTTTCTACAAGTGGAGAACACGTCTCTTAAATTTTTTAGCATGTGGTTTTCAGAACAGCCTAATACAACCAAGTCATCTATGTAGAGGAATGCTTGGGATGGTTTGAGCCCTGCGAATGCTAGGGTCATCATTCTTTGGAATGAATTTGGTGCTACTTTTAATCCATATGGTAGTCTTTTGAACCTGTATGTGCCGTTTTCAGCTGTGAATGAGGTGATATCTCTCGAGTCCGGGTGTAATTCTATTTGGTGGAAACCTGCCATGAGGTCTAGGCATGAAAAATATTTTGCTCTACCAAGTTGGTCTAGAATATCATCAATTCTTGGGAGTGGGAATTTGTCTGCTGCTAACTTTTTGTTAACTTGTCTGTAGTCAATCACCAATCTCCATCTTTTTTCTGTGCTTCCTGGGAGCGACTTTTTTGGAACCAGTAAAAATGGGCTATTGTACTCTGATATAGAGGGTTCTATTATGTCATCGTTGATTAACTTATTAATATGTTTGCTGATTTCTCCTTTTTGTGTCTGCGGTAGTCTATAATTTTTTATGTAAACAGGGGTGTCATCCTTCGTGTGTAATTTTTGTTTGTAAAAGTTGTTTGATGAAATTGGTTCTGTTTCTAGTGCAAATATGTCTAAGACTTCTGTGCATAATGATGTTAACTGAGGGTTGACGAAATTTGGAAAATTTTTGGTTAGTCTTTTTAGTTTTTCTGTATTGTTGCTTTTTTCCTTATGTGTGGGTGTTTCAATTTGTGTGTATTCGTCTAGATTTTCGTTGTCGATTTTGTAGTTTTCAATAGTTGCGTTTTTATGTGTTGTGTTGATAATTCTAACGAAAGTTTGATCTGTGTTTGTGATTGTATCTGCTATGAAGATGCCTTCTGATAATTGTTGGTGAGGTATAAAAATGTTTTTGTTATTTGTAATTACTTTAACTTGCCTGATGACTTCCGACCTAGCTGGGATCGTGATTGTATTGACAGATAGACAATTTGTTAGGTTCATAGTTATTGTTTGTGGGAAATCGTATCGTCTTAGGATTAATTTATCGCCATAGTCTAAAATGCAATTGCATTTCTTTATAAAGTCTAGTCCGATTATTCCATCGCATGGAATTGGGAAATTGTCTTCTACGACGTGAAATTTATGGTAAATTAGAAGGTCATCGCCTTTTAAGTCCGCTTTAACTGTACCTAGTGTGCTAGTTATACCCTGACCAATGCCCTTTAAATCTGTTATTTGGTCTGTATTTATCTTATTATTACTGCTAATTTGATGGTTTTTAATAATGGAGATATCGGCTCCTGTGTCAACTAAGAAATTTGAGATTGAATTATTTAATGATGTCCTTGTAGATATAAAACTGTTTAGGTGTAGGTATAGTACACATATTTTTCTATTTATTGGTCTTGAAGTGGAGTCTCTTGGTTTTCCGTCTGGTTGCAACTGCGCACGTTGGGTGTCTGGCTATAGGGTCTGTTGCCATTCTGCGCTTGTGCTCCTCTCTGGGAATTGTTGTTTTGTCTAAAGTTATTGTTGTATCTTGGTTGCGGTCTGAATCTCCTGCCTTGGTAGTTTCTATAGTTGTTACCTCTGTAACCTCCACGGAAATTACTTCGGTATTGACCTTGTCTTTGTACATTCAGAATTGTGTTTGAGCTGCCTGTTATTTCAGAGCAGCTGTTGGTGAATTTAGAAATTGCGTCGCTCATTGTGGTGAACGTTCCAGCTTGCCTGACCATTTTGACCTTGTCATTGGAGCTGTTTTTACACATAGCTTTGACTGCTACTTGTGTTGAGTATTTCGTTGTCAAGTCTGGGTTGAGTCCATCCGAAATATAAGCTCCTTCCAATGACCTGGTAATTTTTTCTATTTCCGCTGTATATTGATTTGCAGTTTTACTGCGTTGTTGGATGTTCAGGAGTTTTGCTGTTAAAACTTCTACTGATTCTCCTTTTACTGCAGATTTTAATTTTGATTTTATTTGGGTTATCGTGTTTTCAGTACTAATTAAGTTTCTTGCCGTGCCTTTTAGCTTGGTTTTTATTATTGTTACCGCTAAGGCTTCGTGGGCTTTTTTGATTTGATCGAGTATGTCAAGGGCGTCTAAGAAACTTTGTAAGTTCTCTGGCTTACCATCAAACTCTGGTAGCACTGATGAGGCAGGTTTAATAAAGTCCACAATGGTTTGTGGCATTGTGACGTTTTGGTTTTGGGTAATTACCGGTTTGGACGATTGGGATGGTCTTGTTTATGCATTTGTATGCTTTATCTGCTTTTATTTTTTCCTGGTTTAGTGCCTGATGGATTTCTTGCCAATTATTCATTTCTTGGTGTACAAGAATTTAAAGAAAAGGAATTTTTTTTTTTGTGTTTATATGCGTTGCTGTACGTTATTCAATTGTCTAATTTTATTCTTTATGCAATTTTTCGTAAGAATTGCGATTGTGACAATTTAAAGCGCAATTACGCATACGTAAATAGTTGGCCATTTGTCAAGAGTTTCTTCTGTGACAATTTTTTGCTCGTATTTTACTACTTGGCAGGCGCGTATTCAGGGGGGGTTTCGGGGGTTCACACCACCCCCCCCCCCCCCCCCCCCCCGAAATTTCCGAAAATTAAAAAATATACTTCTGTACTAGAATAATTACTCTATTCACTTTTAAACTCCCTGTTAAGAAATTAGGATTAATTGCAAAATAAAAACACGAAAGAATAAAATTAAATAATATTTCACACTGAGAGAAGATATTGGTAGTCGCTAATCAATTATCAGAGCAAGTCTGAGAGGTCACAACTAAATTCCTGCTACGGTTCACTCATTTGGCGCATTAAGAAACTCGAGAAAAATTATCAGACTTGCTCTGCATAAGATCAACTTAGCATCTCATCTACATAGCATGTTAACAACAGCAAGAGTCATGCGAACTCAAGTCTGTTGAAATTTAAATTAACTGCTTTTCGAGTTATGAATGCAGCGGACGAAAATCGTAAAAATGAGTGTCTCTCGTTATGGTAGTCACTGTTGCCATAAGTTTAACCAAAAAAATGACCAAGAAGTTAAAAAAACTTACTAAAAATTACCAAGCAGTACACAACGCAGTCGTATTGAATTATCAGAGAAAGTAACAATTAAATTGTACTTATACTTGTCAGGGGATAAAAGTTTAAAGGTAAAAGCCCGGTAGGTATGCTGTTGAAAAGAAAATGCTCAAGAAATATTTTCAATTATTTTTGTTTTGACGTTCCGATCTGCATGTTGAATAAATCCAATTTATATGAATTTCAATGTTATTTTATTATATTTTTTGTTTTTATTTTTCCGAAGCTTCAGTTTTTCTTCAAGAAACAAAGCGACAAATATTTACTTCTTGCCAAAGCCAGAGTTGCGCAGGTCGCTTTTTTGAAAAATTTTCCAGAAATTAGCAGTAGAAAAGTAGAAGAGGTTCTGACACAAGAAATTTTTCTTAAGCGTTTCGGCTCTATTCAATATCCACTCTACTTTTGATGTAACTCCTGAAGAAATTCTAAACAAAATTTCAAAACAAACAATAAGAATAAATATTGTTTTGTACACTGCTAAAAGTTTTAGCCTAGATTTAAAACTTTTTGGGGCTATATATACACCTAGACCCGTATGTCTGCGTTCAAAGTGTTGTTTGGAATTTCCAGTAAGATTAACTTCCTTTGACTAATTTAATTATTTTTGTATGAAAGAATGTGTAAAAACACAATAAAAATACTGCAACTCAAAGTTAAGAACTTTGTGGAAAATTCATGAAAATTCAAGAAAACTCGAAAAATTTTCATCAAAATTACTAAATTTTTAGTAAAAATTTGTAGAGTTTTTTCGAGTATGTAGCTTTGTGGCCCGTTCAATTACAGTGAGCAAAGATACCAATCTTAAGCCGCTAGAAGAATTACTCGATTTTTGGCAATTTTTTTTCTAGCCAAGTGCATTATCTTCCATACAAATTTATAAGCGTAATATTTTTATATTGAAGAAAATGCTCTTTGTCGGCTCTTGATAATTTAACGGGCTACAAAACTGCAAACTCGAAAATAATCAAATTTTACCTGAAAGTTAGAAATTTTGATGAAATTTTTTCGAGTTTTCTTGAATTTTCATGAGTTTTCCACAAAGTTCTTAGCTTTGAGTTGAAGTATTTTTATTGTGTATTTACACATACTATCATTCAAAAATAATGAAATTAGTCTAAAGAAGGTAATTTTACTGGACATTGTAAAAAAAATTCGGCTACGCCGGTTGTCATAGAAATGCGCCTAATAAAAATTATTAAAATTTTAAACCGAAAGAAATTTAGAATTTGTGTCGGTAATTGAAGGGTTTGGAATTTACTACCAAAGAGTTTTAAAAATTGTGTAAAGTTTTTAGCCGTGTAGAAAGAGGAAAATTTCAAATAAATATAAGTATAAATATGTAATATTTAAAAATATAAATATGTATGTGGGTATTTACAGGTAATTCTTATTTACTGACACTTTGGCCAAAACCCCCCGAAATTTTTTTCTGGCTACGCGCCTGCTACTTGGTCATCCAAGTTCTTTTCGTCTGAATTTTCCTTACCGAATTCATATCCTGCCAAACCTATAAGTATCGCATGTAGAGCGGTTTTCCACCATGCCATTTTGAATAAAATTAGTAGATAAAAGATTTTTATTATTTTTTTTCAATGAGAAATTTTTTTTTGTAAATTTGCTCTTTCTGAGGCGCTAGTGGCCAAATTTAGTTTTATTTATTTATTTATTTATTTATTTCTTACAGCTTAAACTAAGCCTAACTTATGTCTATTTACAATATTTCATTTACAACCTAATTAAGATTAAATTATATATGAAAAATATTACAATACTAATCCTATTGCTGCCATTTTGCAGTGTCAAACATTTGCAGTCTTTCAGAGCATACCTGTACAAGGAATGAACCAGTTGGCTGATGATGACAGACCGTTTACGCAAGTAAAGCGCGAAGACAATATCTGAACGGCGAAGCACTGATGGAATAGTGATGCGTTTTAAGATAAGTTTCGGCAACTTTCTGTGCGTGAGGATGTGGCTGTATATCTTGAGTTACTTGGTTCGCACGCAATGTGAAAGATACTTTTTCTGAAAGGCTGCTCATTTTGCACTAAATTGGCAGAGTTTTACAATACTCATACAGTTTTTGTTTAAATTTATTCTTACTACACGATTTTACATCATTTGGTAGTTCGTTATAACATTTTAGACCTTTATAGTATAAATTGCACTTATCTGATTCTGTTCTGTAAGCGGGTAAATTGAAATTATTTCTACTTCGAGTGTTAACGGAATGCATATTTCTGACATATTTAATGTTATTTTCCAAATATTCAGGTAGGTTGCCCTCTATAATATTCTTAATGAACTTCATGGTGTGGTAAAAAAGCTGTTGTTTAACGCTTAGCCAGTTTAATGCTGAGAGCATATCTCGTATCGTATAGGTGTATCGTTGCGCTTACTAAGAATAAACCTCATTGCTCTGTTTTGTTGCTTTTGCAGTTTGTAAATTTGACTGTCCCTCATAATAAAGAATATAGTAGGACAGTAAATAAAGTGAGGCTCGATGACAGATCTGTAGACTATTAATTTATACCCTCTCTTTAAGTGTCTACAAGTTCTTTGCGTGAAGTATAATTTTTTAGCTATTTTTCCCACCGTGTAATTGACATGTTCATTAAAATTTAATTTTTCATCGATTTTTATTCCTAAGTATTTGAATTGGTTGACTTTTTCAATAGCTTCATTGTTTATACTTAACGGTTGCAAATCACCATTACTAAGATTGCGTCGTGATATAACCATGAATTTTGTTTTATTCACGTTTAATTTCAGTCTATTTAGGCATAACCAATCATTAACTCTGTTCAAATCGTTTTGTAGCTTGGTATACATTTCACTAATATTTTCTCCACTTATCATCAGTAAAGTATCATCTGCAAACAGTTTAATGTCACAATACTGGGTAGATATGGCGATATCATTAATATAAATATTAAACAGTATAGGTGCCAGCACCGATCCTTGCGGTAGTCCAACAGGTACCTGTCTCTTCTCTGATAGAGATGACCCTATTACCGTCCGTTGATACCTATTCATAATAAAGTTTTCAAACCATTTTAGTTTATTTATTTATTTGTTTATTTGTATGCTTATAATTCAGTACAAAGATTTAATCTTATATAACAGCACTGAATAGTATTATAGTCATATTAAAAATAAAAAATATTATGCCAAAAAAATAAATATAATAATAAAATAAAACTAAGACAACAACTTAGATTTAATTTACAATATAAAATATTAAAAAACAGATAACAAAAAGTCAAGAGTTTAAGTTTTAAAGTTAAAAATATAACAGTGATGTTTAACAGTGTTATTTAAAATGTTCATATATTAACTTTTTAAATTGCATTGCGTTGCTGACTAATTGCAAGTAAGGGGGTAATCGATTCCAAATTCGTATAGCGTTTATATAGAAATGTTGATCTGAAAAAGCAGTGTTATGTTCTATTTGAATAATACGGTTTCCTCTTTCTGACCTGAAATACCTATAATGTGCAGTTTTTTCAAAAGCATACTTTGGTCAATTGTCTCAAAGGCTCGCTTTAAGTCTAGGAATACGGCTATTATATGTTTATTTCTGCTTAAGTCCTCTTTCCAATTGGCAATAACCAAGTTAAGAGCACTTTCACAGGAATGCTTTTTACGAAATCCGGACTGTTGCGGGATAATAATTTTATTATCCTCTAAATACTTAACAAGCTGATTTTTTACCACTGTTTCAAGTATCTTTTCGTCACATGGTAGCGTGTTGATGGGTCTAATCTCATCCGCCTTCAGAGTATTTTTAACCTTTTCAATGGGGACTACCACGGAAGTTTTCCAGGGATCTGGGACTAAACCTTTTTCTAGGCTCTCATTAACGATTTCAGCGTATAAGTATCCTGTATATGTTACGGAGTCTTTGATGACTCCTTCAGACAATAATTTCTTCCCCCCAATTTTATTTTTGAATTTGCTAACTATATCCAGTATATCGGATGTAGTAACCTTTTGAAATTTAAATTCAAGGCTACTTTCTTCAACGTACATGTTGATACCATTATTAGCAGGAATACTTTGACTGATTTCTAATATACTGTCAATGAAATAGTTATTTAGTGACTCAGCTATTTCACTCTCATGTGTGAAGAGCCGATCTTTAATCCATATTTTGCTAATGTTATTGGACTCTTTAGACATTGATATACAATTTTTGAGGTTTTTCCACATTGCTTTGCTGTCACCTATATTATTTGTGATTTTACGTTCCATGTATTTGGCCTTTTTAAACTTAATCAATTGTTTATATTTACGTCTGGTAGTATGATATTCTTCCCATATGCCTGATCCCGTGCTATTTTGTAAAGATTAAGCTTATTTTTATTGACATTTGCCAGCTCAGCATCGTACCACTTATTCATGAGCTTAATATGGACTTCTTTGGAATGTGTCAGGCAGTTCATAGCACTTGATATGTGGTTATGCAATAAAGTAACCTTATTCTCAATATTCACATTTTCAAAATCAAAATAACTAAACTGTCTCAATAAGTTAACGAGATTATCACTTGTATAGTATTCCCAAGACGTTATAACTTTTGTTGATCTCATTTGAAACATTTTGTCTAGTTTGACGCTAACGTGGATAGTTTCATGATCCGTGATACGATGTTCGTCCAGCCTTTCGCAAGATGTGGACTCACTGTTCGTAAAGAGCAGGTCGATCAATGTCTCAGAGTTAGTTCCTTTTCGTGTATAAAAGTCAATTTTTTGTTCCATAGCAAATGATCGAAATAATTCAACTAACTGTTTACTTTGTGTTGTGCTTTTGTATAGATTTATATTGAAATCACCAATAAATATGATCTTATCATGAGTTACGCACTTGCTACTCAGAATTTCGTGCATGCATGTGAGAAATTCTGCATCGCTCGAGCTGGGTGAATGATATATCAGGCCTATTTGATATTGCGGGAAAACATTTTTTTTTTGATTATTATACACCAGATATTTCTATTAAAAGTATAATTATATATAGTTTTATATTCTATGGAGTCATGTATATAAGCTAAGACCCCACCAGTGTGTCTACTATGCGAATTACACCGTAAAAGTTTATAGGTCTTAACCTGCATCTCTTGGTTTTCTATATCATCCGTGGAGCAAGTCTCTGAGCATAAGATCAAATGCGGTTAACGTAGTTCTATAAGACGTTCTAGCTCTTCTTTGTTTGCGACAATACTACTGATGTTTAAGTAAATAAAGCTAAGCTCATTAATTTTTTGTTGCTATATGCGCAGTTTATACTTTGATTGCACATGCTTTTTATATGCTGGGCAATCTTTGCTATAAGCTACAATTTGCTACAATTTACACATTTAACTATGTTAGAGGTACATTCTTTGCTGTCGTGAGATCCAGCACACTTACTACACGCTATTTTATTTGGACACTCACTGGCCTTGTGCTTATACCCCGAACATTTGTAGCATCTTAAAACACTTAAATGTTCATAAACGATGCAAGAATCCCACTCAATATATACTTTCTTTTCTGCCAACATATTTTCGTATGTAATAGCATCAGTTTCTACTAAGGCTATATAGCTTTCAGCTCTGCGATTAGTATTTTCATACATCTTCAATACTTTGAATTCCTTGCCAATACACATATCATTTTGCTTCATAAGACATTCAACAAGGCGTTCAGTGCTGATTTTTTCTGTTAAACCAACTATTTTCATAACCCTCTTTATTTCACTTTTATCCTTAGCCTTCTCTGCTTCATACTCAGTTCCTATGGTATCTCTAACCTTTTGTTGCACTTTATCACAAGCGTCTTTATTTCTGCATTCTACAACAATGGTTCCACTATTTGTTTCCTTAATCTTTCTAACAAGGCCTTCTGTAGGCTCAACTACTTTTTTTAATGCGGCTTTAGTTTCCTTTGCTTTTTTAGTTTTACTTTTCGGTTTAATGAAAACTTTATTTTCCGTCGATGCAGTAACTTCGGCAAAAGACATCCCCATACCAACTTTATCATTTGCAATCTTCAAATTGTTAAGCAATTCAGTGTTTTTTTTTTCAACTCGTTCGAGAGATCTTTCATTATATTACATTTCATTTCGTTCAATTTTACTTCAATGTTGTGCTCTAATAGAGAATTGAAGTCAGTTACAATACTAGACTTTATTTGCGACAATTTATTACTAACTATTTGTTCAACTATTTCTTTAACATCCATGGTTTTCATTTTCGATTCCTCATATTTCTTTATCAAGTGCTTAATCTCAATAAACTTGGTATTAGTATCTGATAATGTACACTGATTACAGAACCATAATATTTAATATTTTCATTTATTATTTTAAGCTCAGTTCTTTTAATTTTACTGCATGTCACGCAGTAGATACAGCCACACCACCAGAGCATGTTATCATGTCATCTACTTGCACGAGCTTCGCTGTACATTCTTTGCATTCAGAAGGCATAATGATTGTAGCTACATTAAACTATGCCAAAAATATGCATCCGCAGTTAAACTTATTATTAAGACTATGGGGTATACAAATTATAGAATAAATTGATACCACTTCCACATTCAAACGTGGAAGCAGCACTGCAAATTATCTAATTTGCCTATGATTCTCTACTTTCCCTTGCCTTTCGTTCTTTTGTTCTGCCGCTTACTAAATAACACTAACAATGAAACTACTGGCAGCGCGCAAATATTACTCGAACAGCCACGGACAGAATAAAAAAAAGAAAAGCACAAAATAATAGAAAAAAAAACACAGCAGCTCAGCTAATCAGCAGCTACAGGACAGCAACAAAGCAGTCAAGCAAGTTGATTGTTGTGCTCACCCGTTCTTAAGACCACCTGTGTATGTTTGTTTGTTTGTTGTTGTTCAGCAGCACAGCAGACTCGATGGTAGCAACAGAGCAGATATCGATGTCCACAGTCAAACCAAACGCTGGATTCCTTTTTATTTGGACTTTCGTTGATTGGTGTTCACTTAAGTACGTGGTTGCAGCAGTTATTATTTTAATAAAACTATTTATTATTAATTCTTTTTGAACTTTTACACGGAGCAAATATTTTACCGCCCGTACCGTTCAGTGTTGCCAGATTCCATACATATGTTAGTGCTAATTTTTTCCTTTTTCTGAAAGCTTTGCCCCCTCTTTTCCTGTGTGGGGTTTTTCCTGGGGATGGTTTTTTGGGTGTTTCTATTTCTTTGCGGATTTTATTCCGTTGCCGATATTCTTCTATGGTGATCGGTTTCGGTCCCTGTTTTGTCTTGCTATCTTCCTGAAGTAATTTAGTAGAAATTGATATTAATTCTTTAACTGTGTCTTCGCATTTTTCGAAAACTCTGTCAAATTCTTCTTTTGTAGAAATCTATTGCATCGCTACTCCAGTTTACTCTAACAAAAAAATTTTCTACTAAATATAAAGGTTAAGCTTTTTTCCTATCTATCTTTTTTTTTTGTCTTTATAAAAGAAAAGTTATAGTTAAAATATTTTCTAATTATCTGATTGATTTTTTCCTAAGCAAAAATTTTAATTTTTGCTAATTGTTAGGCTGCCGTGTGGCTTGCCGGAATTTGTTCTAAAAATTTTTTTTGATGGTTGATGTTTTGAAGGTTGAGCTTGTGGTGAAGGTGTAAGTATCACCATCCTTTTTCAGTTCCACGGTGGGGCTAATGCTGTTACCCATTTTACGTAAAACCATTCCAACACTTATATTATATTATGCTGCCAGTCTTCTGGATGTTTCTGTTTGGTGTTGGAGGGTTCATTCAAAAATATTTGCCGCAAAATACTTATGCTGCCAGTCTTCTGGATGTCTTCTGTTTGCTGTTGTAGGTTTCATTCAAAAACATTTGCCGAAAAGAAGTCCAAATATGGCCGCAACACTTGTCAACGCTATATAAAATATCAGAATTTGCTTCTCGCCTGCTGTCCTGTCGGGATTATGACTGGCTGATATTAAGCCTGGTCTGGATCGCCATGTAAGTGAAGTAACACTGGAGTTTAGCGTGTGATCAAAAAGTGAGTGTTTATTAAAAATTCTTTCTCTTTTTATACAAATTATTGACTTACACGTATAAGCTTAAACACTAATACTTACAAACTACTTTCCTAATGTGTAAATATGTATAATATGTAGAAATGTCTAGCGTCAGCATTTTGCGATCAAGTGCTGTCATATGTAACCAAATATGCGGCATGTGCTAGTGAAGTTGAACTCCCGCTGAGTTCATGATTTATCTAGGTCACTGGTGTTTGTTTATTGTGACGAAATATTCTGAAGTCAACAGCCTGTTCGTCACACTACAATAACTCAAAAGCCAGTAGTAGCAAAATATGAGAATATTAAAATTCTTCCCGACGCAACTTGCGGGGAATCACTTGACGTGGTAAAAACCTTACCTCTGGTCAACCGGAAAGTTATGTGTCCTCGCGTGAGGCGGCACACAATGCATACGAAATCTTCAAAGACTACGATAGTAGCTCACGGCATTATCAAGCCGTTATAATAATAAGAAATACAGTTCGAGGTGCTGCAGATGCCTTGTTATCATCGTTTAAACTTCGACGCTATTAAAGCTCTCTTAGACTTCACGTATTCAGATAAACGATTGAATTTGATCGAACAAGAACTATCCACATTAAGACAGAGCTCCTCTAGTGTCCTGGAATTCTATGACCAGGTTGAGAAGAAGCTGTCTTCACTCGCTAATAAAACAAAAATGTCTCTTGAAGCAAATATTGCGGATGCAATAAATTAAAAATATCGTGAAATTGCCCTTAGGGTTTTCATTTCTGAACTCAGAAAGCCTCTTTGCGATATCCTCTTTGCATCGAAAGTCAGTGATCTGCCATCCGCATTGGCACTCGCTCAGGAGGTCGATGCGAATCACGAACGCTATATCTTCGCAGCAAGCTTCGCAAATAGATCGACCGACGTCACAACCAAAACGGACAGCAGCCATAGAAGTGGCAAGGACAACAATAGCCAAAGCACGTAAAATAGGACAAACACTGATAGCCAAAAAAATCCTCATTTCCTGAGGCAGTATTGGAGCTATATCCGACCTGATCGCCAGTTCCGCCAGGTAAACGGTAATGGAAACAATCGTCAACAACATTATAGCCTGAGCCAGCAAGGCGGAAGTCGCACGCACAACTACACCAGGAACCAATGGATATAGATCCATCATCACCTCGCCTACGGCAACCTACAAACTTCACAGGAAATGGAAATGGGCAACTTCCGATCGTCGGACAGGACCAAAACTCCTATGAGTGAATCATCGAATCAACCAAAGTCATAGCAACGAACCCAGTTCCGAATCATATGAAGAAGTATCTGAGTCAATTGTCGAGTACCTAGAGGCGGAGGAGGTGAATTTTTTGGGGGAAGGTCTCCCTTCGTCTGGATTTCTAGAACACTAGGGGGGCGAGAGCTAAAATTTCTCGTCGACACGGGGGCCTCCAAAAACTACATCAGGCCTCTAGAGGTTCTAAAAGGAGTTAAGCCTGTCGATAATGAATTTACAGTAAAATCCATACATGGATTCACAAATATTTTAAAGAAATGTAGGGTGCACTTATTTGGAGTTGTGTCAGAGTTCTTTATTTTACCAGATCTGACTCTGTTCGATGGCATTATAGGCGTTGACTTACTAAATAGGGTTCACGCGAATATAAATTTAAAAAAGACATTATTGAATACGACTCTGGAAAGGAAAGGATTCAATTCCTCAAAAGTCATGATATTAGTAATCTCCGGCTCCAGACCGATTCGGTCTCGGTGAGCATAAGGGATTATTTTAACGCTATGATCAACCTCGTATCTGGAGTCTTTGCAGACCCAAACGAAAAATTACCATACAGCATTAATACTGTAGCCACAATCCGCACTAGGGATAACGAGCCGACCTACCCAAAATTTTACCCATACCCACTGGGGGTCGCTGAATTTGTAAAAACAGAAATAAGGGATCTCCTGCAAAACGGCATTTTGCGACGTTCAATGCCATATCATAACCCCATCTGGGTAGTGGACAAAAAGGGCTTCGAAGGGGACGGAGTAAAAAAGAAGAGATTAGTAATTGACTTCCGTAAATTGAACGAAAAGCCATAGACGGCTCATACCCCATCCCAAAGTTGGGGTTATACTATCAAACTTGGGCAAGGCCCAGCTCTTAACGACCCTGTACCTAAAGTCTGGGTTTCACTAAATCGAACTCGCTGAGCGTTTTCGGTGTGTATCGGCAAGTATGAGTTCTGCCGTCTTCCGTTCGGTTTGAAGAATGTCCCTGGCATTTTTCAACGAGCAAATAACGACGTGCTTAGGGAACATATTGGGGACAATTTAACGCATGTAGAGGCCTAGACCAAATTAAGGCATTTAATAAACATATGCCGCCACTGTTCATAGCGAACAGTCACTTACTTATACAGTGGAAACAGTTCCAAATTCGGTGAATGTGTGTCATAGATTCGTACCTGAGATCTAATTTCCCGAATGAAATCTCTCCCAGTTTGCAAGTAATTAAGCTGTTCGTGCTGGCTTTAGCCGGGACCTAAGCTCGTCGGATTGGGGTGTGCTCTTGCTCACTACCTTTGTGCAAACAACGACCGTACAATAAAAGAAATCCATGCACAATTTACTAACTAAACTAGACCAGAAGAAAATGTAATAAAAAAAATCCAAAACAAAATTACCCCTTTTCTAATAGTCAGACAGACTTCACCGATGATGAAAACTCTAGATTTAAATCCGAGAAGCAATATACCCGCTTCTCCAATTTCCCCTACCCAACCATTACGAGATACATGTTTTAACACAACCAAAATCCACAGACCTACGGCTCAATCATCCAACTAAATTAATAACTCTATCTTTTCATTTTAACCACTTACTTATAACAATTCATTTATTATTCCGATTCAAATTCTTATAATTTCTTATAATCTTAACTGCACTGACCTGCTCAATTCTAAATTTACACTTGTTACCGACAACTAATTTTTAGTTAATCTCTTCAAATATTTGGAACACCCTAATAATTCTTTTATTATTTATCTTATAGAGTAACAATTTCGGTTATATGTATATTTATATATCAGCATATATGTATGTATTCTTATTTTATAAGAGATATCATTTAAAAGAGGAAAAGCAATACAATACGTTCTCTTAGCAGAGGACGTAATTACATGTATACATATCTACATAGCTTTGTATATGTATGTCATAGGTGGGCAAATGAAATGTAAGCATGTATTGGTAACCGCGAGCGTAAAGTGGCTACCATGGGACAAAGAACATTTGCAGTCAGTTGATTAACAAACAACAGCGAAGCAACATTTCTTTAAGTCCACTTCAGAAAGTAATTTTTGGTGAATGGTTTCAAAAATTACCTTACCTGTTACATTTTCGTCGACGCTTTCTAACGAGGGCATTGATTCAAAAACTTCAAAGTTTGAATCTACGCATCGAACACAAATGACCATTTCACATATGTCATTTATATCCGTGCTAATATTTGTTTATTTTTCAAGCTCAGCAAATAGTTTACTCATTTTACCTCTCTACTATACTAATTCTACCGCTAGAAATTTACGCATGCCAGTGCATCGTTAACAAAATATATTAGAGGGGCTTATCCCGCTATTAGCAGAAAAAAAAACCTAAATCGAAAATTTATTTATTATTATGAAATAAATTCAGGAAAATATGTGAATGGATCTATATGTACTTTTACATTCTTACATCATTAAATATTTTATTAGGAGTTTTACAAATTAGACAATTACTGCAGCTCTGTTCCTCTGCACACAAAATCGCCTAACTTAAAAATTTAAAATGATAATCAAAAAATTTCTTTTCTTCTCTAAGGTACAAATTTTCTTGTTCTTCTTTACATGTTGATTCGACTTATATTTAAGGCTCGTTACTTGATAAATAAAACAAATAGGCACGTTACTTAATTTTCGAGCCTTACTCAATACAAAAAAAATATGTTGAACCATGAGGCTTCACATTAAAACGATTTTGGTTCTATCGAGTAGTTTGAAGCAATTAGCTCGGTTTTACATATGGGGACTGTTGGAGTAGTTCGGATTACAAAGAAATTTAAAGATTGAAACTTTGGCATGTGGACGACCTAGCCAAGCTTTCTGCCTTTTTGTTTCTGGCAGGTAAAGATACCCCGTATGTATACGCATTAGAGTGGGTTGATTTGTAGGGGAGGGAAAAAAGTGAAAAATCGCCATAGCGGAAACTATTCTAGGGGTCATTTTAAGGAACTTTGCTGAAGAAACTTTTGGTCTAAAGTTGGCTTGAAACCCCCGGAAATCGCGTTGATGTTTCATAGTTAGGTAATGGAAATTTTTGTATGCGACCTATCACACTTCGGACAGCGAGCATTAACTTTTTACGGGACATACCTTAAGTTGTAGTTCTAGTCAAGCACACAAAAACTACACAGCGAGAATTTCAAATACATGGTCAACATCTGGAAATAGGGGGCAAAAACCCCTTTTTAATTGTTTCAAGGATATATCTGAAACTTTAACAGGTCGATGTCTGAACATTGCAGATATTCCAAAAACAATTGATACGGTCAATCATTATTAAGCCAATAAAATCCACATTAACCGTTTTTAGAATTTTTGTCAGTCTGTCTGTTTGTCTAAATGTTTGTGGTCGCATCACTCTAAAACTGCTAAATGTAACTAGATGAATCTTTCGCCATTTATTAGTAGACGTTCAACTTAAAATTTAAGGTATCCCTTAGTTCAATAACTCGACCGGTTTCCGAGTTATCGACCAATAAGTGGGCCAGGGGTGACCAAAAATGTGTAAGTACAATATAGGTATGAAACGAAAGGTGCTTACGAGTGCTTTCATAATCAATGTTATAAATTTCAATATCACATTACCAAAGACTTTCTTTATTTATAGGATTCTAGGGTACCCCAGGATTATATATCTATAAACACAACTAAAGACTATGGGTCCTTTTGCGAAAAATTGCCATTTTGAAAAGCTATTACTATATATATTAAACAATTTGTTCATACATCAGAATAGCTCCAGAATCATACCTACCCAAAAAGGAAGTTCAGGGTAACTGAACCTTCGATTTAGAGTTGGTTTCTGAAAAAAAAAAAAAAAATTTAATTGCTTACCATTTTTTCACAACATGCAATGTTCTAAGCTATGGCACCGCTAGCTGTTCTTGGTCCGCTAGTTTTTGAATTATCGAAAGGCACCTTTTCAATAAAAGGTAGTTCATTGAAATGCAAAAGGCATATAAACCAACGCAATGGCCTTCCCAAATCGATCTCAAAACTACTAAGAACTTTAATGATGTATTCACGTAAGCCTGCTTATCCGGCTATCTAGTAATTTATATGATTAATGATTAATATAAAATAAAGTGCTAAAGTAGACCCACGCGAGCCTTACGTTTTTCCGTCTCACATATTTGGGGATATGTGAATCGTGTGGTACCCTAGAATCCTATAAATAAAGAAAGTCTTTGGTAACATAGCCTTCCATATATACTTGAAAATACATCACATCACATTTTTGGGGATATCTCCGAAACAAGCTGAGATATTGAAATTTATCACATTGATTATGAAAGCACTCGTAACACCTTTCGTTTCATACCCATATTGTACTTACACATTTTTGGTCACCCGTAGCCCACTTAGTGGTCGATAACTCGGAAACCGGTCGAGTAATTGAAATAAGGGATACCTTAAATTTTAAATTGAACGTCTACTAATAAATGACGAAAGATTAATTTAATTACATTTAGCAGTTTTTGAGTGATGCGACCACAGGTTCCGCTATGGCGATTTTTCACATTTTAAATCAACCCACTCTAATACGCATATATAAATACATCGGTATAAAGAATCTTAAAGTTGGATGGCCGGATGGATTTGTTTCCGCCTGTATCTTATCATCACCAGTTTTTTATTGAATCACTATTGAAATGGATCACTATCTTTTTGCGCAGTTGATGGTTTCGCTTCCTGAAGATCAGCGGCACGCTTCTATTCTATGTGCTTTTTGAATGACGCATGTGTCAGCACTAAAAATTAGAAATTTCGAATTTATACGCGATACCGATATTGGTTACTGTCCATACTTTAACTTGTAACTTTTTCTTACTCGAACTTCACTCTTTGACGATCCAAATCAGCAAGAAGGAAACTCTTCCACTTACGGAAGTCAGCACCGATCCTTCTCCACATATTTCTCAGCTGATCGATTCTCTCCAAGGTATTACCATTTTCACCTGTCAGGATAAAAACTGTTCGTATCTAGTGTTGTAAAACAAAAAAAAACCTTGCATATTATTATTTTTCTTTTAAACGAAGAATATTAGAAAATCGCACTCACATGTGTACAGAAACCAACTGATTTTAGAATCAGGTCAACATCCGTCCAGGAGAACATTTGTTACTTTTGGAAACAAATTACGACATTTCCTCACGTTTTCTGATGATGAGAGCTTGGTCAGAATGCTGTTAGAATGAGTAAAAACTGACGTAGTCAACGGAATTTACTGCGAGCTTCCTTTGCTGGCAAAGATTCAAAACGGCTAGTACATACATTCCCAAATACCACATTCCGCCACACAACCGAATTTGTTACGGATGTTTTCGATCCCAATGAACAAATAGAAATAATTACACAAGAACATAACAGAGCTCATCGCGCTTCCCAAGACAACGTGAAGCAAATTTAGAAGGCTTATTTTTCCGAGAATTGTAAAGAAGGCAAATTGTATAATCTGCATCAAAGCTAAATACGTTAGGCACCCAGTAAAGCACCCTATAGAAAGAACACATGTTAAAACCTTTCCCTGTGAAATTCTCCACATCGACATTTTCTCTACCAATGCCACAATAATCGACATTAAACCACGCATTCTGCAATTGGTCAACCTATTCGAAGGGACCGATAATGAGAAATCACTAAATTCAAATACAATAAGATCTTGCCTCGGTGACTTCAACATCGAAATCGTTAATGCTCCTCCCCTGCATAGGACGTCAAATGGACAGGAGGAGAGATTCCACAGCACCATAGGAAAAATTGCTGGATGCCTTAAAATGGAGAAGGGAATCGAAGACACGATGGATCTTATCTTACTTGCCACTATTGAATACAATAAGAGCATTCATTTCGTAACTTGCCAGAAACCCTTAGAAATCTTTCAATTTGCGGGTGGGTGAGAGGGAAGCCAGGGGTATGATAGAAAAAGCTCAGAAGGTAGCGCTAAGAATCCATAAAAAGTAAAGGTCAGCAAGAACATTTGCCGTAGGTGGAACGGCCCATATTAAGTCAAATTAAAGCCTAGGGAACAAACTGACCCCCTTGTATGTGGAGGGATTAGTCCAAGAGGACCTTGGTTCGACGGTCAAAATAAATGGTAGAATAGTTCATAAGGATAATCTTCGTTAGCGAGTTAAGTTTTTACCTATACTCTCCTTTGCATCTACTTTTTCTTTCCGACTCCTGACTCTTATGCTTTTCATGACCTGGACTTCAACAAACGGCAAGGTTGTGGACTACTCCCACTCGGACTACTTACCGATTACAGACGGCAACCTAGGTTTGTGGGACTCCTACGGTTACATCAGACATACTACGAAACTGTCTGCCTACGCAGAACCGACCATTGACACCTGCTCCGCACTAAGACTTTACCCAAGGAGTCGCATGACGAAGCTGATGATGGCGGACCTGGAACACATTGACAAGCTTCTTCGATGGGTCCAGTGGGACATCCGCGCAGTCTGAACATTGCTGAACTGCTTTGAAGGTTGTAGCGGGTATGCCGGACTTTGACGACTTTCAAAGGGTAACGATAAACTTGACAAGCTTGGAGACAGTAACGATCGGCAAGTAACAATAAATTCCAAATTCCAAGAACCAGTTACCGATTTACCCAAAGTATTAAATAAAATTTTGAAGGCAGAAAAACAGGAACAAATAGATACCGGGTACCTTCATGAAATTATTTTAGTCAGAAACAGGGCTATTATTACAGACCAAGATTATATTATATTGTAAATCCCTCTAGCACAACTAGGATTATTCAATCCTAGGTTTGAAGTTTTCCATGACAATAACATAGGCCGACAAGAAATTTGACCATAAAGCGGACTATGTATTCCTAAAGGTTTACGATGCGCTTAATATAAATCTTGACGCAGAATTGCTCTATCACGTCAGGATTTTGAGATATCCTAACCTAAATGTGCAAAAAACACCGTTTTTGCCTACCGGCCAACACATTAGCAGTCTGTGGTAAAGACATCTAATCCGTGGACGACTGTGCAGCGACAGTTGTGAGATTTTGCAGAAAATCAAACACGAAGACTTGCGCTCAACAATTAATAGCCAGTATATATATAACTGGTCACTATGTCATAATGAGCTTACCATACTTACGGCATCGTACACTAGAAAACCGACAACTGATGAAGGACCTGCAATCGCAAGAGCAGTTGAAAATATAATTATATCAATTAGGAGTTCCGAGGACGTCCCCCACTTAGGAGGGGAGGAGTTATCACGAGAAGCGCGGTCAGGTTTACAATTGCCTGAAAAAAAAGTTGTGCATGGCCTGAGTCAGCGCTTCTCACAACTGTTGTAACAAAACACCACACAACAAGTATCACACACTAGCCGTGAGAACGAAGTACGTTGTGCGTGGGCTTTCAATGACTGCTGTGACAACACCACAACTGCAATACAACGGCGACGGCGGCGATGGCAGTGCTTCCGCAAATAGAGAGCTTAGGGGTAATATAAGTTAGGTAATTATTGTTTTCAGTCAGTATGAATTTGAGGTACTCACCGGCTAGACACGTTCAGTAGGATTACTAAAGTAATAAAGTAATCATTTATTATAACAATTGAAAGATCATTTATTGATATTTTGTATCAACACTACTCAGCGATAACTACAGAACAGGATTGTACTTCGCGTTAAAATTCTTTTCGCAGAGTTTCAGAACCGGGCTCCTGGGCAGGTAAACTCGACAGAAACCTTGCTTTATACGAGTACTCCGAAGAGATTCGCACAGTTGTGCTATGAGATTTAGCTGCATTTATAAATTTTAGCGAGATAATATTAATGGTTATTTTTCAGCGATGGTCAGTCTAATGTATACATTTTCTTCCAGTAAATCCACGAAAAACCCAGGCATTTCTAGAGCTAAAAGCGTTGAAATTAGATTGAGTAAATTGTTACTTGTATTGTTATTCGCAGCTCATGCATTATATGCATATGTTAACTAAAAGTCACTAAATATCAACACATATTCACAGGTGTCCTTGTTAAGTGAACCAACGAATCACGGGAATCTCAGAAGCTGTTTGGAACCCACGACATCAATATCATTCTTAGTGTAATATCTAAGGCATTTAGCCCCAGTGAAAACTTTAATTATACTTCCTGTAGTAAGTTGTGAACATTCAGAACAAGGGCCCGAATTTCCACGCACGTGTGCAGCACGTTTCTATATTTTTGCTTACACATGTGCTATGTGCTATGTTGCACACAGCTCACGTGTGTGCTGATTCGAATTAAGCACATGCACACGTGTGTGCTTCAGTGTTTCCAGGATACAATTTATTCTGGAGCTAGATTCGAGAAAAAAAAGAGCTAGATTTGTTCAAGAAAATCCAAAACATGTAAAAAAACAGTTAAAAAGCACTTAAGTAGTTGGTATGTAAGTTTTTACATTTATTTCATACTAGCAGACCCGGCAGCAGACGTTGTTCTGCCTGACCAGTGACTTCCCTAGAAATACATTTTCAAATATTTTTCTTTAACTTTTAACATTCCATTTATTGCAGTGCTTTAGGATATACAATGTTTCTGGCTTTAAAGTCTTTGGTATAAACAAATAAATTTTTTGGATGTCCAACTCAAAAAACGGATCTTTTGAACTCAATGGGTATGACAAAAACCATTATGCGCTGCTGAGCAGATGTATGGTTAGTACTTATTTAATTATATCCTATATCTACCTATAATACTCTGGATATGTATGAACGGCAATAACAAACAAAAAAAATTAAGTGCTTTGATTAAGATTTAAGAACGTTAAAATGTCACTAAAGCAAATACATACACTTGGTTTATTTTTGGGAAAACTTGCTTCTTAAAAAAATTTCATAAAAATTGGCCCATCACTTTTCGAGAATACGTTACGAATATTTTCATATAAGCAATTTTATATAATTAGTATAGATATAGACTAGCAGGGTACCCAGCTTTGCTCGGTATGTACATAAATTCCTGCTACCCTCAATTGCGAAAACAATTTACAGGCTGTGAAGGTTCAGAACAATATTTATTTTCCCACATTATATCCCGTTTATGTCTACGGCAACCAACTTAAGTAAAGGCGTTTTTTAATAGTCTAACTTCGACATTTTGTCATCTCCCCTCTATCTGACTCTTTAGCTGTGCCTAAACATTCCCCAAGTTATCAAAGAAATTTCAAATATACAGACACAACTTATCTAGAGTTTTATTAAAGATATGCTGATACCCACATAGGACGGCAGTGTACCTATGCAATTGATTTTTGATTTAGCTGAAATTGAAAAAAAAGTGAACAAAATAATTTTAAAAATGGATCAGATGATGTCTACAGCATTCCCCAAGTCATCCCCAGTCATTTTTTCAAAGAAGTTTTTAATGTACAACTTTTCTAGAGATTTATTATAGCACAGATTTAACTTAAACAATGTTTAAAACGTATAAAAAGTATAACTAAGTCAACAAAAAAAAAATAAGTGTGTTCTTGAAAAATTATCAAGCTTGATAAATAGTTAAGAAAAAAATATTTCGTTTGATTGTTTTTTGCGGTCAGTTATAAATGAATTTATTTGGAGATCGTAGGCTAGTTCGACCTAATTTGGTTTGGTGCAAATAAAAGTTTTTATTTCACCTTCTTGCCCAACGTTTCGCTGCATATTCCAGCTTCATCAGGGGCTACACTATTTATTTTTTCAAGAGATAAAGAAAAATTACATATGAACATTCATGAACATAAACAAACAGAAGATTACATATAAACATGTAGAGCAAAGTTTTATAGTATAATTAACTCAACAAAAAAAATAAGTGTTTTTGAAAAATTATCAAGCTTGATAAATAGTTAAGAAAAAATTATTTAATTTTTAGTAAAACTCAAAAATAATTTTTATTTTTTCGTCAAAGCCAAATGAAGTCATTTTATTTCTGACTCAGAATTCAAAACGCTTGAAATATTTTTTCTGATTATTTATCATGAAGCAGAATCGGTGGGTAAGGCTGTTCAGAATCTTTAGCAAATTAGTAAGGTGTTTTTACACACAATTTACCTACCTTTCCATTATGAATCTTGTTCGCAAAATAAACATGTGGCATATAGGAATGTTACTTGACAAAGTTACCCGATTTATGTATTTGTTATCGCTGAGGGAAACTGAGTTGCCACATGGTACACAATAAAACTAATATAATAATTTCGACGTCGATTATAAAAGAAATAAAAACTTTCCTCATTTTACAATACAATTTGTCTTAATAAATTTGGAGCTAAAAATGAAAAAAAGACTAGAAAAAGAGCTAGGGCCTAAAACAGAATTGTGGAGCTAAACGCCAAAAAAGCGCTAGATCTAAATTATTCTAAAAGCACCAAAATGGCAACACTGGTGTGCTTTTATATAAAATATTTATGCACGAACTCTCGTGCTGTGTGAAGAAAAACCTTTCAGTTGTACACGCACGCTTCTATTTTAAAAACAAAACACACACTTTTTCTGCCATATAAAAATTTGAGAGCAAATAAAATAAAAAACACACGGATGAGTATGTGCTTTTATATTTTCAATATAAAACACACACACGTGTATGTGTTTTGTTTCAAACTGCACACACACGTGCAGGCGCTTAGCCAGAAAAAAATTACTTTTATTTATTTGAAATATTTCTCTTTCTGCACCGCTAAAAATTTGAGCCTAAATTTTAAACCATTCATTGGTTCAATAACGTAATTCCGCAGGCCGTCATCTAGTTCCTTCGGGGAACGGGACTTGAACCTCCGCTTGTGGAATTTGTTATCCAGCTCCAGGCTAATCTAGGTGAGTCCTCAATAGTGCGATACGCATCTCGAGGCACTCCTCAAGGGGGAGTCCTATCTCCTTTACTGTGGAACCTAACCGTAAACACCCTACTTCTCGAAATGGAAAACACCGGTTGCCAAATCATTGCCTACGCCGACGACATCGCTCTTACGGCCACCGGCAGGCATCTTCAGACCCTAAGTGAATTGTTCTAATCGGCCCTGAACCTCGTGGAGGACTGGGCTATGGAAAGCGGCCTTAGCGTAAATCCTTCTAAAACAAAAATGGTCCTTTTCACAAGAAAGTACAAAGTACCAGCCTTCACACCACCCCGCCTAAACGGGGTTAGGCTCACGCTCTCCCAAGAGGTCAGGTACCTCGGCGTTGTCTTAGATAGCAAACTCAACTGGAACAGGCATGTTGAGGACAGATTCCGGAAAGCTATCACTGCCCTCTATGCATCCAAAGCAGCCGTAGGGAAGAAATGGGGTTTGAATCCCCGTGTGATGCATAGGCCTGTGGTTAGACCCATCCTCTTATATGGTGTTGTTGTATGGTGGCCTGCACTAGAACGTAACAGCATCACTGGAAGGCTGGGTAGAGTACAGCGTTCTGCGGCGGTGCTTATTGCTGGGTCACTTCCATCCACGCCTACCAAAGCTTTGGAGGTCATGCTCAACCTACTCCCGGTTGGCTTGTACGGTAAACTCCAAGCAAGCTATAGTGCAGTAAGATTGAGCGCTGCTCAACGATGGAATGACACCAGATTTGGACACGCAAAGATCTTGGAGACCATACCCCGAAATCTGAAAACCGTGGACTCCACCACACCTATAGGCCACGGCCCAAATATCAATTTCTCCACCAAAATCCCTGGGAGGGAGGAATGGGAGGACAGACACATTCTAAACCACTGCAGCGTACTCCAGGCGGAACTTACGGCCATAGAGGAGGCTGCACGCTCTCTTTTATCGAAAAACCGCACATCTGCCCATATGCAGCTCTTCAGGGTAGTAACTCTAGCTCGAAAGTAGCTCAAGACTGTAGGGAGTTGCTCAATGAATTGTCTTCGAAATGCTCCACAGCGGTGGTATGGGTTCCAGGCCAAAGAGACATTCCTGGAAACTGCTGCTGACGAGCTGGCAAGGGAGGCCACGGAGCACACCGAAGAGAACCACACTGGGAGCATCTCCCCGCCTCTCGCCACGACTAAGCTCTGGCTCCTACGTGAGTTCGAAAAGAAGGCAAACTCTAGATGGGCTAGGGAAATTGAAAAAGTCGAGCACTTCCTATGCAGCTGCCCCGCACTAGCCAGAACCCGGCTGGAGTGCCTAATCAGGGGCCTACTCCTCGGACTAGCGGAGATAGGCTCTGCCGAAATTGGGGACATCCTGCGCTTCATTAAGCGTACAGGGTGGTTCTTCCAATGAACACGTATACTTTAAGGTAGAAGGGACGTTAACCCGTTCAGTGGTATCACAATGGGTCAGCCGGCCTAAGTGCGCCTCTCGGCACCGCAGAGAGGCAGCCACCTTACCTAACCTAATCTAACCTATTGGTTTACACAATTTTTAAAACTTTTTGGTAATAAATTCCAAACCTTTCAATTACCTACAAAAATTGTAAATTTTTTGCTGCTTGGATTTAAAACTTAACTGGGTTGAAAATACTACAAAAGTCGTATCACGGCGAATATGTGTACTTTTCGCACAAAATTCATGAGTGTGTCGTAGCTCAGTAGGTAGAGTATTGCGCACTGATTTGGGGCACATCGGTTCGATTCCTAACATTTAAAAAAAAAATTAAAAATTGTTAACAACATTTTCGGTTCAAAATTTAAATAATTTGTATTATGCACATTTCTATGACAACCGGCATAAATTTAATTCTAAACCGAATTTGGTTTGGTCATACACCTAGACCAGTATGTCTGCGTTCAAAGCGTTTTTTTTTGGAATTTCCATTAAAATTAACTTCTTTAGACCAATTTCATTATTTTTGAATGAAAATATGTGTAAATACACAATAAATATACTGCAACTCAAAGTTAAGAACTTTGTTGAAAATTCATGAAAACTCAAGAAAACTCAAAAACTAACTTTTTAGTAAAATTTTTTAGATTTTTTTCGAGTATGCAGTTTTGTAGCTCGTTCAATTGTAGTGAACAAGGATACCAATCTTAAGCTGCTAGAAGAATTACTCGATTTTTGGCAATTTTTTTTCTAGCAGACCAAGAGCATTTTCTGCAATATAAAAATATTACGCTTATAAATTTGTATGGAAGATGTTGCAGTATTTTTATTGTGTTTTTACACATACTTTCATACAAAAATAATGAAATTAGTCATAGGAAGTTAATCTTACTGGAAATTCCAAACAACACTTTCAACGCAGACATACTGTTCTAGGCGTATATGTAGGCCCAAAAAGTTTTAAATCTGGGCTAAAACTTTTAGCCGTGTACAAAACAATATTTACTTTTCTTGTTTGTTTTGAAATTTTGCTTTGGAGTTACTTCAAAAGTAGAGTGGATGTTGAGAATAGCCAGCCTCTCCTGCCCCATTGTACTTCTTAGAAAAGTTTTTAACCTTCAAAATATTTATTGAGCATTTTCTTTTTAATAGCATACCGGGCTTTTACTTTTAAACCTTTTCAATCCTTTTTTGCCAAATTAGGGTCACTTTTTATTATCACCTGTCAAGTATAAGTACAATCTAATTGTTATCTTTTCTGATAATTCAATACGACTGCGCTGTGAACTGCTTGGTAATTTTTGGTAATTTTTTTTAGCTTCTTGCTAATTTTTTTGGTTAAGCTTATGGCAACCGTGACTACAATAACAAGAGACACCCATTCATAACTCGATAATATAGTACTTATTCTAGTACAGATGTATATTTTTTTATTTTCGGAAATTTCGGGGGGAGGGGGTTTGAACCTGTGCTGTGTGCTTAATATTTTTTTTAAAAGCACAGGTCATGTGAATGAGCTATAAATTTTGTCAGCATTTTTTTGAACGCATGTGTGTGCCGTGTGCGTGCATGCAAATTCTGGCCTGCAAATTTTTGGCTTGTGATGCATTGGCAAGAGATACACTTAAGCTGTCGATGAGTGGTGGCAACTGCTTTTTGATGTCGCGTGGAAGATTCCAGCGTTTGGTTGTAATAACGATTGGTGAACGATGTCGTATTCGTGTTTTGCGCCGAGCTTCTCTTCCAATTTGTAGTGTGCCGCTTTTTGAAATTTTTCCTACAAATTGGCGGGACCTACGGTTTTTCATCCACAAAGCACGGTTCTGCATCCACAAAGCAGATGAATTTTTGCTGAGAAGCCTTTCATGGCAAAAATACACTCGAAGAGTTTGGCAAACCACTTCCGGGGCGACCCCGATTTAAAAAAAAAACCGCGTGTAGCCAGTACACGTGAAATAAGTTAACTTCTTAAATTCAGAAATAACGAAATATTAATTAGGTGTATTCGAGAATTGTTTAGATTCACAATTTCTTACTTCCGGAAAGTGGACCAGGGAACCGATCCATTCAAAAATATCTTATGCATTGTGCGTTTTGCTTCAAATTTGGTAAGTGGGTAGAATTATGCCTAAATTAACAGGGGCCAATACGAATGGGATATAGAGGAAGAGGGGCGGGGTAAAAGGAAAGCGGGTAATGAAGAGAAAAAGGGGGGAGATAGAGTGAAGGCGAAGAAAGATTGGAAGGAGAGTTGTAAAAGGGGGGACAGTGAGCTCGCATTTAGACAGGACGTCTGCCTCTACTACATATCGACAGCCACACTGCAAAACCCCGTAAGTCACTACTTTTCCAAAAATAAGGTTCTGAGCCTTTCCCATAGATCGTGATATTTCGCACATTAAAATTCAGTCAAAATCGGGTTACAACTTCCCGTTTCTTTCCAGTGGTGAAATGTAATAGCCGTCACTCATATATATACGTTATAATTATTACAGTTTTTTCCCTCTCCTGAAAACTTTTTGGTTTTGAACATACAGGGTTTTGCAGTGTGGCTGTCGATATATAATGTATAAGATTGAAATATTGTATGTGTGTATGTATGCATAACTTAAGTTGCGTTCTAAACGGATTAACCGATCATAACCAACTTTAGAACAGAAACCCATCGATGAATTAAGAGGGATAGGGGAAAAGGTGCGGGCACCTGACATACAAATGGGATTTTTCATGTTGCATATCTCTGGAAGTATTCATGCTAGGCCGCTAAAATTCAACAGAGTTATATGAGGATTATGAAACCACTCGTATAAGGATTTGAAGAACGGGCATAATTGGTATCAGTTCTATCGACTTTATCAAACTTACCTACCTAATTTCGATTTATTCCATGGAATGGAACCAATTTCATCCATTCACGGAATATGTAATTCGACCTAAGGCATGTCTCAATCTCAAGGGGGCGAATAGAAATTTTTGTCAAATAGCATCCGCGCACGCATTTTTTCTGCGTGCCTGGTAGAACGAATTTATGCGCCGGTATAAAATCAAGCCGTCCGAGTCTGAGGATTGAATTTTATTGATTTGGGGGGACATTCCAGTTCTAATGTACTTGAATTAAATTCTTACAAAATCCGAAGAATTATTTAAAACTATAAAAGATGGTGATGAACACCCTAGGCCAAACTAATTGATTTTTAGATGTTACTAGCAGACCCGGCAGACGTTGTTCTGCCTGACCAGTGACTTCCCTAGAAATACATTTTCAAATATTTTTCTTTAACTTTTAACATTCCATTTATTGCAGTGCTTTAGGATATACAATGTTTCCGGTTTTAAAGTCTTTGGTATAAACAAATAAATTTTTTGAATGTCCAACTCAAAAAACAGATCATTTGAACTCAATGGGTATGACAAAACCCATTATGCGCTGCTGAGCAGATGTATAGTTAGTACTTATTTAATTATATCCTATATCTACCTATAATACTCTGGATATGTATGAACGGCAATAACAAACAAAAAAAAATTAAGTGCTTTGATTAAGATTTAAGAACGTTAAAATGTCACTAAAGCAAATACATTCAGGGATATAACGAATTGAAATATTACTTAGCTTGTGGTCCTGGAACTGCCCACTTTTCCAAAGAATTTACAAATGTAGCCTATGTATGTCGTACCCAACGAAGATTTTAACGTATTGGAAAAGTTTAAAACAGATCAACCATAAACTTTGGACATTATTGAAGTACAAACAAAGCACTGAATACAAAAAATGTGGGCGTGGCACGGCCCACATTTCCCAAATTATATAATTCTTGACCAAGGGACACACATATCCAAAAACCGTTAGTTTAGACCAAAAATATTCAAAGTTATGATGATTTAAATTGTATATAGCCTGGGGGCGTGGCACAACAATCTTCTGAACCAATCTGGAAATTTAGAGAAGATCGACCATAAACTTTGATTTTATTGAAGTACAAACAAAACACAAAAAATTTGGGCGTGGGACCGCCCACTTTTCCCAAATTATATCTATCTTGACTAAAGAACACACATATCCAAAAATCTTTAATTTAGACATAATATGTTCAGAGTTATGAAGAATTTAAATTTTATATAGCCTGGGGGCGTGGCACTGGCTACTTTTCCAAAAATTCATATAGCCTGAATAGTACACAACAATTTTCTTAACCAATCTTGAAAGTTTAAAAGAGATCGACCATAAACTTTGGACATTATTGAAGTTCAAACAAAACACAAAAAATGTGGGCGTGGCACCGCCCACTTTTCCAAAATTACATAAATCTTGACCAAAGGACACACATCCAGAAATCATTAATTTAGACCAAATATGTTCAGAGCTATGAAGAATTTAAATTTTATATAGCCTTGGGGCGTGGCACCGCCTACTTTTCCAAAAATTGATATAGCATAAATCGTACACAACAATTTTCTTAACCAATCTTGAAAGTTTAAAAGAGATCGACCATAAACTTTGGACATTATTGAAGTACAAACAAAACACAAAAAATGTGGGCCTGTCACCGCCCACTTTTCCAAAATTACATAAATCGTGACTAAAGGACACACATATCCAGAAATCATTAATTTAGACCAAATATGTTCAGAGCTATGAAGAATTTAATTTTTATATAGCCTGGGGGCGTGGCACCGCCTACTTTTCCAAAAATTGATATAGCCTAAATCGTACACAACAATCTTCTGAACCAATCTTGAAAGTTTAAAAGAGATCGACCATAAACTTTGGACATTATTGAAGTACAAACAAAACACAAAAAATGTGGGCGTGGCACCGCCCACTTTTCCAAAATTACATAAATCTTGACCAAAGGACACACATATCCAAAAATCATTAATTTAGACCAAATATGTTCAGAGTTATGAAGAATTGTAGTTTTATATAGCCTGGGGGCGTGGCACCGCCCACTTTTCCAAAAATTAGTATAGCCTATGCTTTAACCCATGATCTCAAGAATATACTGTGAAAATTTCATAAAAATCGGTTGAGTACTTTGGACGCCCATAAAGGACACACAGACACACAGCCACACAGACACACAGACACACAGACACACATTCATTTTTATTTATAAGATATGCAGTTGTGGTTTGGACGCATACATAAAGCCACCTTAGGTCCATTTAATATAGCTATTTACTCAACATATTATACTCAACAAGCATGACAATAACAAATGAGTTGACAATTGCAGCAACAAAAATCAACTTTGTACATAATTACTGTACTAATCTAACCAGCACCAAAGGCAATTATGTACAGCGTGTGTGTGTGTTGGTGTGCACCATCTAGCGTCATATGGCGTTTTCAGTGCCATCTACGCAGCAGTAGTGAGGATGGATTTCAAAGACAACAACCAATATTCTATTTCCGTTGCATAGTTCCCGTTATATCATCTATTACAATACAATTTTCTCAATTTTACTCTCAATAAAAACTTCATATCGCCGCCTAAGAAGTTAACTTCAAAAAGTTAAAAAATGTTTGTATATTTTTTTGGGTGTTTTAAATATCTTATTGTTGTCGCTTTGAGAGAATGTTTTTGTATGTTTTGGGAGTTATGATGGTTATAAGATCTGAAAATCTTCTGTAAAGTTGTCACTACTCTCCAAAGGAGACATATCAATGTCATAAGTTTCTGTACAAATGATGCTAAATTCTCTTGTATTGTTTGTTGCAGTTTCTTGAGATGGCGTGATGTTTTTGATTTGAATTGTTGGTTTTTCTATATTAAGAGTTTTAGTGGACGAAGATGTCGTGTCTTCGTTACTGTTATTTCGTGACTGGTTTAGGATTTGGTCATTTTGGCTTAGTGGTTTTCCTTTGTTTGATTTAGTTGTGTTTGATGTTGTTGATTTTATTTATCTGCATCTGCTCTGTGATTTGGGTGTTCAAAATATTGTTATTTATTACTTGTGCAATTGTCGATTTGTTAATTTGTTTTTGAAACTTTGCAATTTCAAAGGTTAGTGGGTATTGGTATTGTATGTTTTCCATGCTTCCTATATTCGATTTTTATTTTGATTATAGTTTTGTGCTTAAGCTTAGCTTGGGCGTGCTGGGTCGCTTGAAATACAAATTTTCTCTGACAGGTTTCATGAGGTGGTGGTTTTGCGCATTCTTTCTTTGCACACCTTTGCATTATTTTTTTGTATGACTTCATTTTTGGCAGGCTTGGTTATCGCTATACTTAACTGATTACAACAATCACATGAAAATGGCATAAAATTTTGAACTTTGATTGCAAATATCTCGCAAACTACTCAAAATGTTGGTTCAGCGGAGATATATTCATGCTCCCGGGACCAAAACGCGTCTCCTGTTACGTCGTTTTTGGTTATGTTTTAGCGCTCGGTAGCTCACGTAAACGACTACCATAAATTTTGACCACATTTGTCGAAACACTACTCAGTGATAACTACAGAACAGGATTGCACTTCACGTTAAAATTCTTAACGCAGAGTTTCAGAAGCGGGCTACTGGGCAGTTTAACTTGGCGGAAACCTTGCTTTATACGAGTTGTCCGAAGAGATTTGCACAGTTATTATTTTTATTATTTTTCGGTGATGGTCAATCTACAGTATACATTTTCTTCCAGTACACGGAGAGAATTGTGTGCAGAAGTTATGCGGTATGAGCACAAGTTATTCACAAATCGTTCACGAAAAATGACCAAGAACAGTTGTTCATAATTATAATCCATGTACACTTGTCCATAACTTAAGTTCAGCACTATGATCATGTTTTATGAACAAGGGCATAGATTATGAACAGCTGGGCATACGTTCTGAACAACTGGGATATAATACAGGGTTCGAATTTGCACGCACGCACACAGCACACACACGCGTGCAAAAAAATGCTCACAAAACTTATTGCTCATACACATGAGCTGTGCTTTAAAAAAAAAAATACTAAGCACACCGCACGCGTGTGTGCAGTTTGAAATAAAGCACTTGCACGCGTGTGTGTTTTGTATTGAAAATATAAAAGCACATACTCATGCGTGTGTTTTTTTATTTTATTTGCTCTCAAATTTTTCTATTGATTTTTTATATGGCAGAAAAAATGTGTGTGTTTTGTTTTTGAAATACACAAGTGCGTGTTGAAGTGAAAGTTTTTTCTACACACGGCACGAGAGTAGGTATTATTTTCAAATGTCTTCATTAAAATACTATAAATCATTTACTTCAGTATTTACATGTTTATTTTACTAACCTTCCTAACCTTTCACGATTGTTTCTGAATGGGTTTTCTTACCACAGGCTTAAAAATTGCTGCCACTACCTTGGAGACTTCAATTAGTTCTAAAAAAATTTTAAAATAATAAGTAAATAGTTCTTCATCTCATAAGTTTAACTTGTTTTTTTACATTTGTTTGTTGAAAGATTATTTACAATTGTTTAAGCAGCTAGAAATTTAACAAGGTTTTTGCATACCGGGTACAAATTTTGGAAGTCAATATCAATCTAAATATAATTTTAATAGATGGTGCAGAATCTATTCGTAAATGGGCACAACTTATTAACAATAAGTGTTTATAGTCACATATTATGCACAATGTTCACATATTATGATCAATTGTGTTTGATTTTCAAATAATGAAGCTATGAACTGTGCAATATTTTTTGTGTATAACTTATGCACAATTTCAATAGATTGTGCAGAATTCATGATTATTGGGCTAAATTTATGCGCAAAGTTGCATATTCAAAAATGTGCCTAAACATTTCATAGTTATGAACAGCTTGTGCATAAATAATGCACAATAGTTTTCTCCGTGTAACTTCACGAAAAACCCAGGCGTTTCAATAGCAAAGGTCCCCAAAATGAAATATGAGAGTGTATTGGTAAACAGGAGAGTAACTTCGCTACAGTGGTGCTAAGAACAAAACATCACGCATCAGTTGCTTAACCGACAGCAAGGAAGTAACAACGCAATTGTGTTTATGGTTAAATTATATGACAATATTTATGCGCGACTAAAAATGACTGCTAAGCATTTTTTATGATTCGAGATGCCTTTGGGCAAATGCAATGTATGTATCTTAAATATGTTACGCTTCCATGGGGAACCGGGAATATAATATTAAGATACATTATAACTCTTTTCATAAAGATGTTGATAAATATAAGGGTGTGAAAAGAGACAATAGTTTTTGGGAAAGAAAGAATATGCTTTTACAAAAGTATTGGCAATGGGTTTCCCAAACGTTTAGGAGGCTGTGCAGTTTTTGTAAAATTTGAAGAACATTTTCTTTAACAAAAACGGCGTCTGTAAAAGGCCTTGCCTACCTAAGAATACTTGTACTTATAAGACTCGACATATCCCTTTTTAACATTGTTTTCGCATTCCTACAATTTTTATTTTGGGAAACACATTGCTTTTACAAAAGTATTTTTCCCAAAAAATATTGTCCCTTTCCACGTCCTCATATTTGTCTCTATCTTTATGAAAAGATTTAATATTTTCATTCATTTCAAATCCACAAAGCAATCAGCAAAGCGACGATACGTGTTGTTGTTTGCTGTTTGCGAAGCGACTGGCATGAAAACTCTGTTCTAACACCACTGTGGCGAAACAGCAACTAAAATGAAGAGCGTAAGTATACGTGTGAGTTGAGCGTTGCACCTTAGTGCTATGAAATGACGACCGCTGTTCTAGAGCTATATAAAACTAGATTAAGTGAATTGTTACTTGCATTGTTATTCGCAGCAGATGCATTATACATATGTACGTGTAATGTCACTAAATATTAACACATATTCACAGGTGTCCTTGCTAAGTTTGCCAACGAATCACGGGAATCCCGGAAGCTGTTTGGTACCCACTACATCAATATCATTCTTAATGTAATATCTAAGGAATATTATGTTCCTGTAGATAAGTTGATGGTTCTTCAATGCATCTCAATCCTTTTAGAGCTTTATCCAGAATACTGTACTCAAGCTGAAAGTGTTGTGACAGTTTTTTTGTCGCATTTGGTAGATTCCCAGAAACATGATATGGTCGAGCATTCTGCTAAATGCTTTCATCTTTTATTAAATATATCGAAATATCAGCCAAGGAATATGGAAATAAAAGAGCTTTGGCATGTTTACGAAGAAAAATTAACGGAAGGTCTTCAGAAACTTATTGAAAACTTCTTTGGACTCTCCCAATCTATGGTTTTCGAAGCTGTGGAATGTGGGCCCGTACGTATGCCAGAACTATTACTTAGTGACGATCCCATAAAAAGGCTGCCACGAATTTTTATTCGCTGGAGAAATTTCGCTATATATCTTATTGTAACATTAAGGTAAAATATTTAGAGTCTCGCATTAAATATGATAGTCGGTAAATGTTTTATTTTATTTGCAGAGAACCGCTGTCAGTTGGAAAACTGATCAATCCAAACAAAATACTGAATCTTATATTAAATTCTTTGGATGCTTCAAGTACTGTTTCGGGAAATAATAAGATTAGCCATATAATATTGACCCTTTTACTTCCACAAATTTATTTTTTTTTACTACAAGTTTTGGAGGCTTTAATTATAACGTAAGCATAAAAAAAATGGTGAAAATTTTTACTAAACTATTCGTTTTTTAGGTTAAAAGGAGATTTGAGGAGAAATTATAAAGAAGTGTGGGCTGTTTTTCTCAATATAAGCTCGGCAATAAAATCAATAGAAGGAAAACAATCATACATGTAAGTTGTTGTAATAATTGCCATGTTCTGTATTTACGGTCTTTCAATTTATTTTATTTAGTTTGTGCGAAAAGCAAATTTTAAAATACAGCGGGTGGATAAATCAACAGTTGTAGTGATGATAGCACGATACACTTCCGGCTAACCATTTGCCTTTCACAGGGTTTCTTTATTCATAGACACGGCTAGCCCCTTTGCCCTTATTGTATTATTGTGTGTAGGAAATATTCCAAACTTCGAGTAGGTGAAGAGTGTGACGACTAGGTGAGGTTTCTTAACAAAAATCATTTTTGCTTTACTTCGTAGACGGTGTTGCGTTGGCATAAAGATACATCCCGTGGCAGTTCTGCGTGTGGTGTTCTGATGGGCCTGGTATTTTATCCAGTACGTTCGATCCTCAGTCCGGAAAGAATTACGACATAGGATCCGTAATCGAATGCAAATTTTCAAATCATAATAATTTCCGCAGGCTAGTACGCAGTATTTGTCATCGTCAATGTTTCTAGTGCTATATATCTTAATATCCTTGATGTTCATCTGCCCGGTGTTTACTTTTCCAACGCATTTGTCAAAGTCAAGCGTCGACAAGCGGAGGCTACTCTCATAGCTGCTGCCCGCTGTACAGATGTAAGATGTTTACAGCGGTTCGTTATCTTAAGTGTGTCTGCCCATAGCTCGGAACCGTATAGTAGAGTGAACAGGGTAGTGCCCATCAGTAGCTTCGGATTGCTTTCTATACATCCTCCGATGCTTGCCATCAGTCTACTTAGAAACGATATCTGAGTACATGCCTTCTCTGTCGATGCTTAATTTGTGCCAAGTACGTAAGTAGCGAATCTAATCTTAAGGCTAAGTAGTTAACAACTTCCTTTATCGATATAGTTCTGGAGAGGGTTTCGATATCTTATGGTATGTACTTTTTGTTAAGAGTATCAGCTCAGTTTTTTCAGTTTGCGGGCCAAATTTTTTGTGCGTATCATAACCTGATTGAGATTCCTTCATGCTTATTCTGTGTTCCGACTAAGGAGGTATCATTGGGCATCCGGACGTTCCATTGGCCAGGACCAAGAATTAAACCTTGTAATGCTCCCTATGTAACGTTGATGCGTTTTTTACGTCTAGGGGGGGCATAACTCGCCTAGATTTGTTATTACCTTCAAGGGCTGCCTCCACACTAGTAAGGACGTCCTCAATTCAGTCTAAAGTGACAAGTCTTAAACCGTGTTTATTTATTTGTTTATTTAGTCAATGAACATAACAAAAATTCTTATAGACTACTGATAAAATAGCGAAAAAGTTTACTATATAAATGAAAAATCAAAGAATAGAATTTATAATATTAACAAAACATGATTTCGAGATAGAAAAATCAAGCTCGATAGAATTAGCGATTATATTGAATTCAATAGAAGCCCGAATTAGGGGCGCATTCCTTGCATAGTTTGTTCGAACATTGCCAAAATAAAAAACATTGTAATAACAGAGTGCTCTTTGCGGAACATTAAAGTAAATCCGCTCCAATAAATATGAACAGTCAACAGTTCCTTGAATAATTCCAAAAACAAAAGTCAAGGAGAGGACAGCCCTTCTGCTTACTAAAGATTTAAGATTAATTAGCAAAAGCCTAGAACTATAGGGAGGAATCGGGACCGAGAACCGAAGGCAATATAAAGCGTATTTAAGAAATACTTTCTGGACACGTTCTAATCTGTCAATTTTAAACTGGTGGAAAGGACGCCAGATGAAGGTAGCATACTCTAAGTGAGAACGAACAAAAGCCATGTAAAGCAACTTAAAAGTGTAGGGGTTAGAGAAACCCACGCTATTTCTTCTAATGAAGCCTAGCATAGCATATGATTTCGATATTATAAAATCAATGTGGCTGTTAAAAGTGAGTTTGACGTCAAAAATAACACCGAGATCCTTTATTTCGTTGGTTGTTTTCAATGCACAACTTGAGATAAAGTAACAAGTTGTGAACAAGTTTGTAAACCGAGTGTAAGATACATGAAAACATTTGCCAAGTTAAGCGATAAGTGAGACTTTAGGCACCAAGAGTGCAAGCTGTTGAGATCCATTTGAATTCTGGCTACATCAGCAAGATTAGACACTCTTGAAAACAACTTCAGGTCATCAGCGAATAACAAAAAGTGGCAGAACTGAAAACATGAACAGATATCGTTAATGAACAACACAAATAGCAACGGGCCAAGTATGCTACCTTGCGGCACACCAGACGTTGCAACGTAGAAATCAGATGAGGCATTATCAACCATAACTACGCACGGCCTAAGACATAAGTATGACTTAAGCCAAACTAAAAAATTAGAATGGAAGCCAAGACACTCAAGCTTCGCAATTAAAATCCGATGAGACACTTTGTCAAACGCTTTAGAGAAATCTGTGTAGATACAATCAACCTGATAACCACTAGAGAAAGCCGACAAGCAGTAATCACTAAAAACTGCCAAATTCGAAACAGTAGAACGACCCGGGATAAAGCCATGTTGATTCGAAATGATTAAACTCTTGACCGAAAAATATATTTTATCCTTGACAATGCGTTCAAAAAGTTTTGAAACAGTGGACAGTTTGGAAATTGGTCTATAATTGTTAATGTTATTTTTACTTCCACTTTTAAAAACCGGAGTAATAGTGGCCAATTTCCAAGCATCAATGAATTCACCAAAAAGTAAAGATCTATTAAAGATAGCTAGTAACGGTGAAATTAGTGCCGGACAGTTTTTCAGCAGAAGCGCAGACAAACCATCAGCATCGGTACGTGAGGAAGGTTTCAGATTCAAAATACCCTTAGCAACATCCTCATGTGAAAGCACCAGCGACCCAAAACCCGAAGTAACATATGCATCCGTTGGAAAGTCAAGGTCTGTGTCAAGCTCAGAATCATTATCATCAAAGTTGGATTTAAAGAAATCAGCGAAAAGATTTGCAGCATCAGCGGGTGTATGAGCAGATTTATCACTGTTGATGGTATTATCGAGCAAGATTTTTTTGATTTCACAAAATTCCAAAATGTCTTTGGATTTGAATTAATACTTTGTTCAACAGAACAGATGTAATTCCGATGTAAGAACTTATTCAGACAATTGAACTGTTTAAGCAAACATTTATAGATACTGTAGTCGTACTGATTGTTGGTTGACTTAAACTTTTTATAAAATTTGTTACGACGATTCTTTAACTTCTTTAAGCGATTGTTCTACCAGGGTAACTTATACGGTTTACTCCTGATTGCAGGAATATTGGCAGAACAAATGCCAAATAAAATAACTTTGAAAGTGTTAAAACTGCTGGAAGTGTCCAATCCATCAAGAGAGTCATACCAGTTAACAGCGGAACAAATCTGGTTTAGATTTTGAAATCGCAAAGAGCATAGTTAAAAGCTAACTTGTTATCCGCAGAAACCTGGGCAAAATTGTAAAACTCAATTTTTAGAACAAGGGCAACATGATGAAGCCCGGGCAAAGAAATTGGGGCAATGCATTCAGACAAGTTATAGTTAAACCCATCATCAACAAAAATCAAATCCAAAATTCTATCGAGCTTATTAACAAAACTATTAATTTGATACAAATTTAAGCTAAGTAATTTATCAATAATATATGATTCATGAACAGACGATACGTTATTAGGAACGAGACCAGTGCACGAGTTGATATTTGACCATCTAACGCCATTGAGGTTGAAATCACCAAAAACGCAAATATGATTCTCCCCAAGTTTATCATGCACAAATTCTACAACGTTATCCGCATGAGCTTTGTATAGGCTATCAGCACTAAGCGGTGGAATATATGAGGCAAAAATATATAGTGACCGGAATAGCGACGAGCCACCAATACATACACAAAGCTGATCCAGCAAGGGATCGACATTCAGTAGATTAACCAAGGTGGAACAGTATTTACGTTGAACGGAAATTAAGACGCCACCACCCCTCGAACGCCCAGTTCTGTCTGCATCACGGTCTTTACGAAAGACAGAAAAAAGCTTGGGATCAAAGAATTCCGCATCAAAGAAAGTAGCAGTTAGCCATGTTTCCACAACAACGAAGACATCATAGTCAAGCTGAGAGCTTAAAGACAACACAGCATCAGACTTGGTTCTAAGTCCAGAGACATTTTGAAAATAGATATTTCAGCCAGCGTTGACAATACTGGACAATGAATTACAACTAGCTACATCTTCGGTGTTATTCGTCGGACCTTTCGAAAAGACTGAAAGGGTTTAACGGTAACATTCTTCGGCCATAACTCTGGGCATAGTAATTTCTCATACAATGACTCAGGAACACCCAGCTTGAAATTTACTCTAGTCAGGGTTGACAACTCCACATTATTTTTTATTAGTTTGGAGCATGAAAAAGTTGAATAACCCAAACTGGTTTGCTTGGCAACGTAATTTTTGATGTCATCTTCAGACACGGATGGTGAAAAAGATGCCAAATGGAGCCACTTATAGCGGTCAACAACAACGAGGTCAGTACACGTGTTAGTACCAATTATGCGAACTTGCGAGTTCCTACTATTATTTCTGGATTTTCTGTTCAGTGCTTTCGTCCACTGTGCACTACCTATCGACTCATCATATACAGCAGTAGTAAGAGCATTGGTATTATTACTGTTGCGCTGTTTATCCGTCGCACACTGTACAGTGCTAGTCGCATTAATTAACACAGCAGATATATCATTTACTGGCGTCGCAGCAGCAGACACCGAGGAAAGAGCAACATCAAGTACTGGCTCTGATGATGCCGACGTCATAGAACAAAGCGAAGTAGAACGCGTAGAGCAAACAGAAGTTGTAGCTGTAGCAGAACCAATATGATTAGTTGTCGAGAGGGTGGGTGTAGGGCAACTCAAATTGGATGTCACAACACGAGCGAATGACTGTGTGCTAACAAAAGATTGTGCAGCCAAAGCATTAATTGAAGTTGTATTAGTTTTAGCTAGAACACATGAAGAGCAATTTGTCACACTATTCTCTTTATTATTAAGTTTACCCACAGCAATTACAATAGTGTTACGGAGGTTATTTACTTCAGTAGTGAGAGCGGCAATCTTGTTATCTTTCTCAGCCATACTGCCCTGTATGGATCTAAGAGAAGAATTTACTTCAGCAGACTCCACCAACAATTTGTTGTTATCTTTTTGCAGAACCGTCACCAATTTGAGCACACGTAGATTTTCATCACGAAGAGATGCGATCATGCTAAACAATGACTTTAGGTTTTTAAGAGAATTGTCACTTTGCTTCACAGACTCATCTGACTTCTGAGCCAGGGAAATCGAAGTATTGGGCAAATTAGATCTACTGCCTTTGTTGGGCATGATTGTTGATGTCTTCTCAACTGAAATAGGTCGAGGAGGAGAACGGAGAGAGTTACGACGCTGAGTAGCGCAGACTTTACAAAAGTAACCATGCTCAGAGCTTTGAAAAAATTCGAGCTCAGCCGGTTGGATACCAACACAATTCGTGTGGAAGAGTTCGTTGCACTTTGCACACTGCACTGCACTGGCCACAAATACAAGGCATAGTTTTAACGAATAAAATAGATCATTAGATTATTATTGACACAGAACATGCAAAATAATATCACATGATTACTAGTGCAACACAATTTATTAAAACTCTGGATATTTAATGAATATATTAAAAAACAATACAGAAAACTCGAGAGCGCAATTAAAACACGTCCGTCACTCGTGGTACTTAACACCCTATTGTTGCTTGGGCGATAGTTGTTGTTGTTGTTGTAACACTACTTTGCCCTGCCTAGGTAGTCAGTATCAACCTTACCCAATATTGTCATCGAACTCTTCTAACGGAAGTCCTAGAAACCTAGCGGCTTCAACAGGGGAGGACCAGAGGGATATGGGTGTTAGAAGAGTAGGCTCGGATGAGCAGACAAAAAGATGGTTAGTAGTATGGGGGGACAAGCCGCATGCCGGACAAACATTAGGCAAGTCGGGGTTCAGTCTGGATAGGTAAGAGTTTAACCTATTACAATATCCAGACCGGAGTTGGGCCAGCATCACCCTAGTCTCCCTAGGCAGCTCGCGCTCCTCTTCGGCAACGGGTGGTGTTGTTGCCTGAAGAACGGCGTTCACCGGGAGAGATCCAACATAGGAATTTACCGAATTCGTGTGGATGAGGGTGAGGGCCTGCAGGTGCACCTTAAGATCAAACGGCGTATAAATCAGGTGCCGGATCTCATCGTAGTGTTTGCGTAGATGGCTCCTGGGGGGCGGATCCTCGTTGATCAGGCGTCCGTTCGGATGCTGCGGTTTGCAACAGTTGAACAGGAATTGCCTGGTCAACATCTCGCTATGCTCTTTAACGGCGAGCATTTTCGCTTCATTATGTAAGTGATGCTCAGGAGACATAAGAAGACACCCAGTGGCGGTACGAAGGGCTGTGTTTTGGCAGACCTGTAGCCTCGTCCAGTGTGTGTCAGCTAGCCCCGGCGACCATATAGGCGTCGCGTAGCTCAGTACCGGCTGGCCAATTGCTTTATATGTAGCTAGTAACGTTTCTTTGTCTTTACCCCAAGTGCTGCCAGCTAGGGACTTGAGGATTTTGTTACGGCTTTGGACTTTATTGGCAATTGCGGTTACATGAGCGCCGTATTTGAACATGTTATCAAACGTCACCCCTAAGATTTTGGGGTGTGAGACAGTTGGTAGCTTGACACTATCAACGTAGACGTCTAATTCCATGTTCACTTGCGTTGTCCACGTCGTAAATAGGGTGGCCGAGGACTTATTCGGTGACAATGCCAGGTTTCTCCCGGCGAAGAATTCGGACACGGCTGGGAGGTATGAGTTAATTCGAGAGCAGAGTTCTTCTACGGAGGGGCCTGTTGCCAGAATCGTACAATCGTCGGCGTAAGAGACGATCGAGACACCCTCTGGTGGGGGGGGGAAGTTTCGATATATAATAGTTAAACAGGAACGGGGATAGGACACCACCCTGTGGCACCCCTTGTTTAACTATTCTGGGTTTTGATCTTGCGCCTCTGAACTCAACCGACGATTGACGACCACTCAAATAGTTGGCAGTCCAACGTTTAAGACAGGGAGGAAGGGACGAATCTTCAAGGTCTTTCATTAGTTGCGCATGGTTGACCGTGTCAAAAGCTTTGTGGTTTGGACGCTTTTGGTTTAGTCCGTCCCCTATCTGAGTGGTTATGGCGTTCAGCGCGGTGGTGGTGCTGTGATTTTTGCGAAATCCATGCTGATGTTCGGCGAGCCGCAGGTTTGCGGTGAAGTACGGCAACAAGGTGGATTCCAACACTTTCACTACTGGCGAGAGGAGAGATATCGGGCGATATGACTCCCCTACGGCAGCTGGCTTGCCAGGCTTTAGTAGTGGGACCACCTTTGCTTGTTTCCATCTTTCAGGAATAACAAAGGTGGAAAGGGAAAGGTTGAAAATTTGTGTAAGGTATCTTATGCCTTCGTCGCCGAGGTGCTTCAGCATCAGCATGGAAATGCCATCGGGGCCGATATATTTGGTGTTCTTGGATCTCCGAATAGCCTCATGAACTTCTGGCGGTAATAGTTTGTCGTTAGGCACAGTCGATTTGGACAAAGATTTGACAGTTGACCATAGTTTGCGAACACCAGACCTTAGGTGAATTTCCCACTTGGCGCGTTTGTGTCTCACTTGATCACGTTCATTTGCCAGGGCCGCTCAGCGGGAAGTTATTTTGAATATATTAATTTGAGGCAGAAACCATGACCATGCGAAACGCTCTTTCCCCTTCTCGAACGTCAGACGGGGCAGTAAGAGCACCAAGTATATCACTGTAAAGTGGTCAAAACCTAGCCAGTCAGCTTTGTTGAAGTTAGTGAAGTGGCAAAGTAGGAGGGGCGTTCGATTGAGAGAACTATCGGTAAATTGTCAGATGTTAGTGTTAGAATAGGTCGCCAGTCAATGCAGTTTATAAGACCAGCACTGACGATGGTAATGTCTGGCGGGCTGGATCAGTTTATCGCAACTCTGATCGAATCGTCTATTTGTTCTGCCAGCCCTCCCCCTACCATCGACCCGTAAACACGGGTGCCAGAGGTCGTGGTGAGCGCTGAATTCTCCGGAGATCAAACGATTTTTGCCTCTGAGTAACCCCCAAATCCTTTGTACAACAGGTGATAGGAGGTATATATATGTTAATTATTTGAAAATCGAACTTCGCCTGACCGGACAACCATGCCTTGACGTTCTAAGGTGTGATCCCTTGGGTCGACGTCAGGCTCAAATAGATGATACTGCACTGAGTGGGTGATGAACACGTGTCCACCCCAATCCTTTTGCACGACCGCGCAAGTAGCCGTCACAGGCCCGTAGGTCTGAGCTAGCACCGAGCTTTATTTCCTGTAACGCCGCCATCTAAATATTTTGCCTCATCAAGAAATTCACTATTTCACTAACCTTGCCCATTAGGCCATTGCAGTTTACCTGCAGTACATAAAAGTATGAAGGGGGAGTCGTAGTTATGTTGGGGGCTACCGGACCGGACCACCGAGGCACAGTGTCACTTTTTTAATTTTTAGGATGCCACATGAATAACTGTCAAACCAATGAAGGGATTCGTTTGAAATTTTGCAGTGTGGTTTCAGATACCTAAATCTGATTTGAGAGAAGAAATAGGCGTGATGCGACCACTTTTTCCTCTTACCCTCATATAACCCCATTCAGCCGATTGTTCAGATAAGACGATTTTCGTAATATATCTCACATTTTGAAAGCAACAATATTGAAATTTTGTGAGGTATTTGCTAATATACCGTGAAAGATTTTTTGAATAAATTTCCAGGATCGGAGCTATATATAATATACATCCTACAACCGGTTTTAGATAAGACGATTTTCATGATATCTCCCACATTTTAATAGCTAGAAACATGAGTTTTGGTGAGATATTTGCTAGTAGACCACGAAAGATTTTCTGAAAAACTTTCCAGGATTGGAGCTATATATAATATATATCACATACAACCGATCCATCAGATCAGTCGATTTTCGCAATATCCCCCCACAATTTGATGGCTAGAAACGCAAAATTTTGAGTTTTGGGTTTTTTTTTTATCTGTTCAATAAAATTGGGCGAAATCATACAAATTTTATTCTATTGAAAACAAAAATTATCAAAGCTTACCTAACTTTAAGTGGCTATCTAGAACAAAAAAAAAATAAATCTTAAAAATTCCTTCATGGCTGAAACTTTCCAATGCTGTTATAAATTACCTAAGTACGTTAAATAAGAGGTATTGGCGCCCTTGAGCGACACCGGACTACTAGTTGTAGAGACTGGAACATGTGGCGGTGCGATACTAGATCGACGTTGGCCACGAGACGACATGGGGCATGTACAACAAGGAGCCTCGAAAGTTGAAAGATTTAGCCGGAGCAACTAGATTTGTGCAGCCATATTTTGCATTTAGAACTCTTTCCCCATATAAAAAATGCCCTTTTTGTTGAGAACGCTATGGTTCTCAAATGTATCCGGTCAACAGGCATAAATATACGAAAGAGTGCAAAAGCGATTTTGATTTTGTGCTGGAACGAAATGATGTTCGTCTAGAAGGTCGGACATTAGAAGGCGCACCACCTAACATTGAGGTTTCGATTTTATTTATTTTGACTTTGTTTGTTGGTTGTGTGCATAGCAACCCTGCAAAAACAGTACGGGTAAACTGATGCGTGAATTTACGCGGAGCCATACCGAAAGTTTCCATATTTCTCCCATCACCTTTTTTTAAGCATCGGTAGATTTTTTGACTGTTTCTATTCTCACGTCCCTGTATGTGAGATTTTGTATCTCACTCTTCCTCATTTTCTTTTTGCGTAAGATAAACATATAGCTGTACTGCTCACACCCACAGTACTGTACTGTCACATTTACTAGTCATATGAATAGTTTATAACTCCAGATTTGTAAGGGAATTTACGACTTATATGACCATCTAACCGCCTTAGCGATTTTGACCGTCCAACATAGCTCGCCAGTCATTTCTTCGTTGCGCCAACTGGCGCCAATTGGAGACCCCGCGAGATCGTAGGTCGGCCTCCACTTGGTCCTTCCATCGGAGTGGTAGTATTCCTCTTCCTCTGCTTCCACCGGCGGGTGCCGATAAGTAAACCTTCTGGGCTGGGGCGTCTTCGTTCATTCGCACGAGCTGGCCTAGCCATCGAAGCCGCTGTGTCTTAATGCGCTGTACTATGTCGACGTCTGCTTCAAGCTCATACAATTCATCACTAAGTCTTCTTCGGTACTGTTGTTGTTGTTGTTGTTAGCAGTGCTTCGCCCTGCCCAAAGGGCCAGTACACTCTTGATTGCGATCAGGCTCTTCTAACGGAAGTCCAAGGAAACGCGCAGTTTTGACAGGGTTGGACCAGAACAGGCGCGTAGCCAGAAAAAAATTTCGGGGGGGGGGGGGGGGGGGTTTGGCCAAAATGTCAGTAAATAAGAATTACCTGTAAATACACACACATATTTATATTTTTACATTTACATATTTATACATACTTTTATTTATTTGAAACTTTCCTTTTTCTACCCGGCAAAAAATTTGAACCTAAATTTTAAACCATTTATTGGTTTACACAATTTTTAAAACTTTTTGGTAATAAATTCCAAACCTTTCAATTACCTACAAAAAATCTCAATTTTTTGAGGTTTTGATTTAAAACTTAACTGGGATAAACAAAAATACAACAAAACTCGTATACACAGCGAATATGTGTACTTTTCGCATAAAATTCATGAGTGCGCCGTAGCTCGGTAGGTAGAACATTGCGCACTGATTTGGGGCACGTCGGTTCGAGTCGTAACATTTTTTAAAAAACATAAAAAATTGTTAACATTTTCGGTTTAAAATTTAAAAAAAATTTTATTAGGCGCATTTCTATGACAACCGGCGTAAATTTAATTCTAAACAAACTTTGGTTTGGTCATACACCTAGACCTGTACGTCTGCGTTCAAAGGGTTTTTTTGGAATGTCCAGTAAAATTAACTTCTTTAGACTAATTTCATTATTTTTGAATGAAAGTATGTGTGAATACACAATAAAATTACTTCAACTCAAGTGGCAAAGTGCCACGGTACGCACACTTTTTTGGCTCAGCCTAATGTGCCATTACAACAACCACATGAAAATGACAGAAAATTGTGAACTTTAAGTGCGCTCTATATTGCATTTTAACTGCCGTTGCTCAATATATTGATACTGTACTTAGTTAAGAAAATATGAAAAGAGAAAGAGGAGATTTTTGCACCGTCGAGCCATCTAAGAAGAAAAATATTATCTTCTCTCTCAACACGGTAGTCAAAACTACCACGACCTTCTTTTTGCAACTGCTTTTCAGTTTTGAAGTCAATTTTTGCAAATCTATTCCCTCTGATGGTACCAGTAGCCCATATGCCCTTTTGGCGTAAGCACGATATTAAATTCAAGGTAGAGAAATAATTATCGAAATAAATTTTGTTATTTGTTTCTTCAGGAATAATTTTGGAAAGGTGAAGGACAATATCAGAGCAGAGCCCTAACTTTGAATTAATTAGTATTGTACCTTTTCCTTGATAAATTTCGAACTCGTACATTATGCCTTTAGAGCTGCACAAGCAAAATAGTTTTATTCCCCATTTTATGGATTTCTTGGGCATATATTGCCTCAAAGCAGTTCTACCTTTAAAAGGGACCATCATCTCACTCAAGGTTTTCTCTTTTGGAAACATACTTATGAGTGGACGAATTAGGAATAGTTTATCGCTTTGCGGTGTGTTCATGGTAAACTTTAGACTATTACGCAAAGAATGGAATCTTTGTCTCGACATGTTTTCCGGGAATGATGGTATTACGGTACCCACTGTCCAATACATTTCTACTCGCGGATAACCAACGATACCAACCATTATCTCTAGAGCAAGAAATCTTAAAAATTCTGGAGTAGTAAAATTTAATGACTTTCCGTTTTTAATCATATATGCCTGGTTTGTTGAGGATAACACTTGCTGAAGAAATTACTCTATAGGTAATTTAGTAGATTTTTTTGGAAATGTTCAGTAAAAGTAACCTCTGGAGCTTCCACGGAAGTCCAAGGAAACGCGCAGTTTCGACAGGGTTGGATCAGAGTGATAAAGGTGTTAGAAGAGTGTGTTCAGTAGAACAGAAAAAGAGATGTTGTGTGTCATGAGGGGCCATACCGCATGCAGGCCATGTGTTCGGTATGGTGGGGTTCAGTCTGGATAAATAGGAGTTCAGTCTATTGCAGTATCCATACCGGAGTTGTGCAAGCATGATTCGTCTTTACCTTTTGGTAACGCGATTCCTTCGACTTCAAGAATGCGCCGTACTGCGCGACCCAGTCTACTACCACCTAGACATACGCACCAGTCCTTGACCTCCAGCATCAACTCCTTTCCCCTTCGCATTTTAGTATCCTGCAGTTTAACTGCAACGGCTTATCCGGTAAAATTAATGAAATTGTAAGTTGCATGAGGCGATGCAACATCAAAATCGCCGCGATCCAGGAGACAAAACTCGGTGGAAGGTAGACTCTTCAGACCTGCAATGGTTACAACGTACACCGTTGCGATCGTGCGAGAGGGCTTGGGGGTGGTCTGGCATTCATCACGAATCAATCTGTGCAGTATCGTCTATTTGAGTACCGAGGGACACCACCTTAGAACGTCAAGGTATGGTTGTCCGGGCAGGCGATGTCGAACTTGAAATCATAAACATATAAATTAAATAAAACGCGAGTGTTTGGTTTTTCTTATTTATTTATTTATAAAACTTGGAGCGGCACTATGTGATTTGTTCGCGAGTGAGTTAAGACTGAATCAAACTTAATTCTAAAGTTATCAACTAGCCTAAGCCTGAGCCGGCCTACGTGACCAAAGATGCTTGGTCAGCGGAATAGGGTTTGCGCGTGTAGCGCTCACCTGAATACTTTGTTTAGTGAGCGAAGAAGCGATCGCACGTGTTTCGCTCACCAAAGGCATCAGGTTGCATTGCAACGGATGCGCGTGTAGCGCAGTTGCATATTTGGTTGCATTAAGATCCCAAATATGTGAACGGTTTGTGTGGGAATGGAATTTACAAAGTATTGTGTTAACTCCTCCCTCCGAAATAACAAACGTCCCGGATTGGTTTAAAAAAATGGAATGTCGTTTAGACTCCTATGTCGAGCAGGTTTGATTACTGGCATTTGAATGGACTCTGGTTTCTGAATAATTATTTTATTATGCCTTTTGCATCTGAATATTGCAAGTATGGTAAGTACTAAGGCTAGTAGCCCCAAATGCGTGAGTAAGCTAGATTTTACCAAAGGTTCAGATTGCAATTTTTTTTAATATTCTTTATACTGAGCTCCTTCATAAGTTTCAAGGATAGCACTTCCTCGAAGTCTGAGCGTGAATAAGGATGCTGGATTAAAGCAGGCAATGGTCTCAGGCTATGTTGTTCTAAAGTTGTAAAATTCATATTATTTATTCTTATAGTTTCATGAAAAATCCTTATTAAATATGATCCTTTCAAGTTACTAGTATTGTTATTTGCAGTAATATTTCCTTCGAAATTGTTTAAAAGTATTAATCCGTTATTCATTTCAACAACTTTTTTTAACTTGTTCTGTATTTGTTACGGTGCCCTTATATGGCTTGTTCATTATTAAATTTCTTATACAATCTTCGTTTTCCAAATTAAGAATTTGGGTTTCTTTGCAAATTTTCATTTCACTTATTATTTTACAATCTTTTTCTATACCGTAATATTCCTCATTACATTTTAATATCTTTTCAAATTTTATCTTTAAAATAGTTTTATTTCTACTCAAAGGATTAACTATAATAGATTTGCAAATTTCTTTACCGGTTTTCGGTACTTTTATCATATAAACGGGACCTTTTATTTTTGTATTTAGGTATGATGTTATTAATGGTTGCGTTGATATTATTTATTTCGTTCGTTATAAATGTTTAAAGGGAGTGGTTAACTGGAATGTTTTTAATGATGTTCTTGCTTAGTTCTTGCAGTATTGTAGCGTATTTGGATTTTTCTGATTGAGTGTAGTCTAACACTTCAATCGAACCATCGCCTACAATAAAGCTCAGGAAAAAGATAAATCTAAAAATAAAAATGCATTGAATTAGTTTCGTATGCGGTCCTTATGAACTATTTTCCCTGATTCTGTTGTTATTGTGGAGTTTCTATTTTCTTTTACAGTTTCTTCTTTATATCGTTTGGAAAGTTTGGTACCCAATCTTTTATTTTGTCTAACGAAAACTTTCTGTCCTGGCCTGTAGTCTATGGAGTCCTTCCTATTTTTATTATGGTGTTGTAGGTCCTGTTCTTGTGTCTTTTTAAGTTTTTCAAAAAATTTTGCCCTAGTTTCCTCTCGATTGTCGTGATTGGACAGACAGGGTCTGCCAAAAAATACGTCAACTGGTTTCTTTTTTGTAACAGAGTGAATACAGACAGACCATTTGCAATAGTTCTTCGAAATTTTTTTCCGGGTATTCCTGTCCAAGGCATCTCATAATTTCGGTTAAAGTTGAATGAAACCTTTCCACCTGTCCATTCACTTCGCTCTTGTAAGGTGGTGCGGTAAAAATTTGTATGTTAAATTCGTTTTCCATCATGAATTTAATTGGTTGTGAGTTAAACGTTCTTTCATTATCAAAAACGATGAACTTGGGTACTCCGTAGTAAAATATGATGTCTCTTAATGGGTTTTTTATATTTTCTATACTCTTTCCCTCTATCATCCTTACTACGGCTAATTTTGAGAACTTATCAATAGAAGTGAGTACTTTGTGTTTATCGGTGGAAAAAATGTCTATATGAATTATATGTCCTGCGTATTCGGGTAAGGGTGTAGCGCCTAGTTTGGGATTATTTGGATGCCTATCATATTTGTTTTGTTTGCATATTTTGCATAATTTTATTATTTTCCTTATTTTTTTCGCCATAGATGGGAAATAATATTTTTCTTATATCTGTCGTTTATTCTCTATTTCATTTCTATGAGCGCGGTTATGTTCCTCTATAATGATTTTTTCTTGATCTAGCTTAAATTTAAGGTAGCCCAACCGTCGATATTTTTTAAAAGGCAAGTGCAATAAATTAAATGAAAGCGTACTAAATTAGCAATAAATATTGGGCAATTTAGTACGATTTCCGTTTTTGATTGGGCTATAAAGGTTGGGCTAGCTTAAGGGAGCTCTCATCATAATGATTTCGGAGATGTTTCATTATGTCTCTGGGGGCGGAGTTTCATCTAATAGTTGTCGATCTGGATGCCTGGGTCTATGACAGTTAAGAAGGAACTGCCTACTTAAAAGTTCCGCATGCTCGCGAACGTTGAGCATTTTAGCCTCCTGGTGAAGGTGATACTCAGGTGACATAAGCAAACAGCCAGTCGCAGTTCTGATTGCGGTGTTTTGGCAGACCTGCAATTTCCTCCAGTTGGTGTCGTGAAGGTTCGCCGGGAGAGAGCCGACAAAGGAATTTACCGAATTCGTATGGATGAGGGTGAGGGCCTGCCGGTGCACCTTAGGATCAAACGGCATGGAAATGAGGTGCCGGATCTCATCGAAGTGTTTGCGTAGATGGCTCCTTATGCTCCTGGGGGGCAGATTCTCGTTGACCAGGCATCTGGTTGGATGCTGCGGTTTGCAGCAGTTGAACAGGAATTGCCTGGTCAACATCTCACTATGCTCTTTAACGCCGAGCATTTTCGCTTCATTATCCCTTTCGCTTCGACTTTTGTACGGGGTTTGCACAAACTTAATTTTTTTAATTTTGGATACCCAATGGTACTTTTAAGTGTGCATAAATTAGATGAATCTTGTTCCTTATATATATAACGGTATTTTTAGGTGGGACATGTGAGTCCCAGCAGTATTTCAGAATGGGACATATTTGTCCCAGCAGGGTAGAAACTACAGATAGAAAAGAGAAAACTTGTTTGGTTATACCAAATGACTTTTATTTTTATTTAATTAAATTATGAATGACATGTAGCGAAACATTGAATACAGAATAGCAAGTTACAAGCACGGGAAAAAATTGTTTACCATTATCGGAATGTACAAATTCTGGTACTCCAAAGATGTGAAAAACTTCTTTTTCTAAAAACCTAACTACTTCTACAGACGTGGCTTTACGCATAGGTTTTAGAAACACAAACTTAGAAAAATGGGCGAGACAAACAAGCACATGAACATTACCATCACAAGTACGTGGGTATGGACCCATAAAGTCGATAAACAAACGTTGGAAGGGTCTTTCAGTTACGTGTTGTTTTCTCATGGGTGGCTTGTGAAACACGTTTCGGGTTTTGTTTCCCTTACAAACTTCGCAGCCCAGTAGTACTTCTCGCGTATTCGCGCTAGCGTGTCCAGTCGAAGGTGAGCTGTGGGAGGATTCTACCAAACCGTCGCGCAAATCTGACGGTACGCAGAGTTTCCAGGCATGGTCCTGCTGAAATTCGTCCCTCCGGTAAATCTGTCCGTTTGTAAACGTAAACGTCCGATACGAATCGCTCTGGTAGTTTATCTTGGTTCTGAGTCACGGTCTTGAAAAGTTCTTCGCACTCTTCAGTTTTAAAATAAGGTGAGTTTAAGTCAATGTCCATTAGTCTGTCTGATAGCTGTATTTCCTCCATGTGTGCACGCGATAGTGTATCTGGGAGGACGTTAAGTGCTTCTTTCTGGTGTTCAATTTGAAAATCATATGCATGTTACTTTAGACTCCATCTCGCAAGTCTACCTGAGAGATCCTTTTGGTTAATCAACCATTTTAAACTCTCGTGATCAGTAATGATCGTGAACGGCAACCCTTCAACGTACGGCCTAAACCTCTTAACGTAATACTCCAACTCTGTTATGCTGTAATTGCGCTGCGCTTGTTCAACTTGGCGGAAATGTAGGCTATCTGTCGTTCATTGTCCTCGTCGTCCAACTGGAAGAGTACCCCGCCCACACCGTCGGTAGAGGCATCGCACTGGATGTAAAATCGTCTGTCAAAGTCGGGGAATACCAGCACGGGAGCGGAAATTAGCTCTCCTTTAGCCGCTCGAACGACTTTCGTGCTTTTTTTGTCATGGTAAAGTTTCTAAGTTTATCGTTTGTGAGACAGTCATGCAGCGGTGCTGCGATGGTTGCGTAGTCCTGGATAAAACGACGGTACCAGCCTGACATCCGTAGGAACCGTCGAAGCTGCTTCTGTGTCTTTGGAAATCTCTCACAGCTGCAACCTTGTTGGCATCGGTCCGGATGCATCCATCACCCACTGCATAACCCAGGTATCTAACTTCTTTAAAACAAAATTTCCTTTTTTCGACGTTAATGGCCAAGTTAGCTTATCGTAAATCTACAGAACAAACTAACAAATCATCTAAATAAACAAAAACACAATCACGCAAGGCAGCGGGTATAACTTTGTCCATAAGCTTACACATTATTTGGCTGCATCTTTAAGATCTACATATAGCGAAAATAAACCTAGTATTCTGGGGGCGACTAAGAATTCCGTCTATGTTGGGAAGTTGGTACGCGTCTTTTCTTGTTCTCTCATTGATTTTTCTTGTATCGAGGCAGAGACGCTTCTTTTCACCCTCTCTCATTAGCGATACAGGTGACCTCCAGCTGCTGTTGCTTTCCTCTATCACTTCTAAACCAAGTATCCTGTCCAGCTCCTCGAAGACTAACTTTTGGATCGCTGGTGATATCGGATAATGCCTTTGTTTCACAGGAAGATTTTCATTTAAAACCTCTTAAAATGTTGGTTAGTTATCAGGGTTGTACCAAAGGGTAATAAAGTAGCCTATAAGAATAACTTTAACAAATTTGATTGAGCCGTGTTTCATGCAGTGTTTTCCAACACTTCCACCCCCACACGTGGAGCGACCAGCTTCACTATTATCCAGATCCAAAGCCACAAGTTTAGATACTGCTCGCTGCAAAACTCCGCCTACTGTTCGCACGTCTGCACGCCAAGCCACGCCATCCGCGCCAGTGTACAAACGGTCAACAACGTCACTGCTTTCTTGGTAAGTTCGGATCACAAATTAAAACTGCATCGCCTTGTTTAATAGGGGTGGTTCGTTTGCACCACTTCACCCTCCGAGTCAGAGTAGGTATGTACTCCAATATCCACAGTTTCCAGAACGCGTCTCTTAGGGAGCCCGCAATTCGCCACTACTTACGTAGGCAATTTACACTACTTTCTGAACTCGATCGTTGTCAAAAACTTCGGAAAAGCGTTTGGCTTCTTCGTTTGCACCTATAAAATTTTTCCCATTGTCGGATCTAAGGTGCGCTGGGATCCCTCTTCTGTTCATAAAATTGCGCATTGCAATAAGGGACTAGTCCGTTGATAAGTCATAGGCTATTTCCAGGTGGATTGCTCGCACAGTGAGGCCAGTAAATAGGGCAATCCAGCGTTTTTCCGTACGTCGACCGATCGCGACTGAAATAGGCAAAAATAATCAAGCCCGGTATAGGTAAAAGGTCGTACGTAGGGCTGTAAACGGTCTTCTGGAAGAGAACCCATTATGGGAACCCGAGGTTAATCAATATGCGCAAAAGTAAAACAAGACGATTAGCGTAAATGTTACGCAGAAATTAAAAGTGGGATCTTGAAATACCCTCCCCCAAAAAATTGCTCCCTTTTTTTAAAAGAAAATTGATGTTCTGCTACCTTTAGGCTAAACCTAGCAATATGAGTAACAATGAAACAAGATGATTAGCACAAATGTTATTATGCAGATATTATGTGCTCCAATGGCATCTTGAAATAACCTCCTACTTTTTTAAAACAAAATTTATTTTTTTATTTAGGAAGCAAACCTTACACTCGTGTACTACGCTCCGTAGTAGCTGTCTTATTCTGGGAATCTAGTACTTCCGACGGATATTGCTTATAGGCGCTTCGTGATTTTGGTGTTTCATCTGGCAAATTATGATAACTGACTAGCAATCGCGTAAAGGTATGACTACATGGTAATATAGTGGGTATTGGGGCATTATATGGTACCTAACTGGCAGCGTCTATACGACCTTGCACTCGAAGAAGACTATCCTGTCCAATTTATGGCGAAAGTTGTTTTAATGCTGTAGCACTCGTTTAAGACAACAGTTTGTGAAGCGAATCACCCATTCCACTGTTCTTTTTCGCCTAATAAGGCTAGAAAATCGGCTGTAATCTATCAAGACATCATTTCTGGCAATTAAAGCAAATTTGGGCCGTGCTTCTTCATCCACTTCGACAACGTCTCTGTCTTCAGTACCTTTCACAGGCCAGTCACGAAAGGTCAGTGTCACCGCGGCTTCTCGTCGCATCGTCATAAAAAGCTTCGCTGAGGGTTCAGTTAATGATTGTCCATTACCAAATTTCGAATGCGAACGTCTAACACAGCTGCCTGCAACTCTAACCGAGGAATGCTTGCAGCCTTTAATGGAGCGCATTTCGTTTTGGCGCAAATTAATGAGACTCCAATGGTGTAATGGCTTAAAAAATCAAGCGGATCAAACGTCGACATAATGATGCTGAGCAGTTCCCTATTCGTAGGATTCCTTTCACCTCTTATTACGACCTGCTCAATGCGATGGAATCTCAAACTAAATTTAAAATTGTCGCCGTCTGATTCCCAAAATAGCCCAAGAACTTTTTCTGTACTCTCTCTTGCTTCGATTTCCCACTGCAATCTAACTCTCTAACCACCTCGTGCGAGTTGGAAATTAATCCACGTAGTTCAAATCCGCCATCTTTGTGGATATTCTTACTAGCTTTGTGACATCAATCGCCCCTTGGATCGTCTGAAAGCTATCGACGAAGTCGTCGACATAGTGGTGTTCGAGTATAGCCTTAACAGCAAGGGGGTGACTTTCGGGGTGCTCTATGGCATTACGTTTCATGACGTACTGGGCCGAACAAGGCGAGCACGAGGCACTGAAAATCATAACTCGCATTTCATACTCCTCAGGCGTTTTGTTGGTTTCACCGTTTCGCCAAATAAAACGCTGTACACTTCTATCAGATAGTTGTATTAACACCTGGTGGAACATTTCTTTTATGTCCCCACAGACTGCAATGGCACGCGTTCGAAAATTAAATAAAATAGAGGGTAGAGATGTATAGAGCTGTGGCCCTTTCAATAAAGTAGAATTCAACGACGTCCCTTTACATTGAGCGACTGCATCGAAAACGAGACGAAATTTTTCCGGCTTGTTCGGGTTTACGAATGGTAAGTACCATTTCCTAGGCGAGCGGGCGCCAGCTTCATCACGAGTAAACTTCCGAGCACGGCTTTGTATGCGCTTGCAAAGGTGGGATCACGTTGCATCTTTTTCTCGATACCTTCCAACCCGTTTAAAGCGGCAGAGTAACTATCAGGAAGTCGGATATCATTAGCTTTCCATAACAGTCCTGTTTGGAAGCGACCGCCCACTCGATAAGTTGTGCTTTCCAAAGGTTGCTTGGCTCTGACGTCATCATTGCTCTCGTTAAGCGGTGCAGATCGGAACCCAAGACTTTCGACGTTGGAATAATTGGTCACTAGACGATGTATATCTTCCTCTTCTGCTTGCACGCCTACCATAAGACAAGATTGGGTTGAGATCGATGAGCAGTTGGTTGGCCCGAAAACTACCCACCCCAGCTCAGTGTTGCAAGCATAAGGACCTCGGTCACTCATCTTTATAATGTCAGTGGGCAAGCCAAGATGCGCATGATCAATTCCAATTAGCAGTTGGGGTACAGCGTTGCAGTACGTCTGTAGGGGGAGGGACGAAGTTGGTTGGCCGATATGTTCCAAGTCATCGCTACATAGGCTCTGCATTGGCAGATCAAGATTGGTCACTGCAAATACATTGCGTAATACACGACGCTTATTTTTACCAGTGCCGCTGATCTGAATATTAAAAACTTCTGCAGATTCTTGCGCTGTTCTTCCCCCAAACCACTGAATATCTAATCGCTGTTGTCTACCGCGCACCCCTAATTGCTTCGCAAGGTTACAATCTAACATTGAATTTGAGGAGCCTTCGTCAAGTAAGGCGTACGTGACAATTTGTTTATTTTCACCATATGATGTTACAGGTAGTACTCGAAATAACAATTTTGGCCTAGAGGTATCATCGTCCGCACAACTTAATACGGTTCCGCGTACTTCAAATTTTCCCTCATCCCTGGTGATTTTAGATACTGGAGAAGTCGGGACAGACTCGTGCCGCAGGTGGTGGTGTCTGCGTTGCCAACCTTCTACTGAACAAATTTTCTTTCGGCGGTAGTCACGCGTGGTATGACCTAAGTTTAAACACGGGCGTAAGGAAACTATGACAATCTTGCAGTTTATGTTGCCCTTGGCATAGGGGCACTTCAAGGGACTCGCAGATGGGGGGTTAACAGACTGCTAAAATGTATGATCATCGGGAACGGTCGTATCGATGCTACAGACTTAGCCCATTCCAGCCTTTTACTCATTGGCAACTTTGATACAAGTTCTTCCAACAACGTTGGGTTAGCAATATGTTGTTGACCATTCACTGATTGCAAAAATGTGGCTAAATTTTTCACTTTAGTAAGGGATAGCACTTAGACAAAGCATTCTCTGAAATGCTTGGTAAATCCCTTGTTTGCCGTAGCTTGCACTGAATAATTGTTCAAGCGAAATCGAAGCTGTTCAATTGCGGTGACGACATTATCAGGGTGAATTAGGAGTGATTTTATAACCTCGCGAGCTCCCCCTTTTACAGCTTTCTGCAATCGCTGATTCTTTTCTAAATTTGTCTAGTATTACACTGCTGTGGACTGGACATAATTTGCTTAAAAAATTGGCCAGTCTTCTGGCTCACCACTAAAATTCGGCATATCTTGTAATTTTCTTAAAACTGTGGAATTGTTCAAAAATGGCAAATTGTTTAAATCATTGACCGATATACATAGGCGTTTGTCTATGGGGGCTAAAATTATTAACTAGCGAGGGCGTATATATTGACGAAAATGTACGCGGAACATCGCACTGATTTTATGTAGAGTACACACGGCTTGACGTTAAATATGTCGGCGCAGCGTTGGCGTGCTCAGAGTACATCGGCAGAGATGAAAACCTGCAAGCATACTCAACTACTTCGTATGCTGGCAGCGTAGCAGCGCTGCTTGCTATAGTCGACATAGCATAACTGTTTACAGAAGACGATGTGATATTACTCGATGTAAAATATGCTGACGTAACCTACGTTTGAGGAATGCTTTGCAAATTAGTGAGGTTATGTTCTCCAGCACCTGGCAATGGTGCGAAAGACGTATGTACTGTATTACGTAGTGCTGTCGCTATACTTTTGCAAATACGATTTTGTTCATTTATCCTTACCTTTGATTCCTCCAACTGCTTCTGGAGGGGGGAAATTTGCTTCTGCATCTCGAATGTTGAGCTGGCTGATGCAGTGGCGGTCGTGACGTTGGTACTTACGGCGGTAACGGCGATAGCAGTTATATAACTATAATTCATTGAAATTGTAATTAGCTTACCGCAGTTTTGCACCCTTTCTGGCGATCGTGTGTTTAAAGAATAAAATGGCTGTTTTAAGTGGCGCTTTGTCAAATATCAAAAACGGAACCAGAGCTATCAGGGTTGTACCAAAGGGTAATAAAGTACCCTATAAGAATAACTTTAACAAATTTGATTGAGCCGGGTTTCATGCAGTGTTTTCCACGTCAATTGACCTATTTCTCTTTTCGAAATAGCAATAAAGTCAATTGACACTATTTCCATTTCAAGAATTATCACATTTCCACAGCGGCGCAATATTTTACGTCGCGTGATTTTTTCTCTCCATCTCTCATTCTCACTGTATAGGAAAGCAAGCATTTTAAATATCTAAAATGATAACTTTCTAAATTTTTCAAATAAATTTAATAATAATATTTTGACTTAAAATATTCAATATTGTGATGTTCAACATACTTTAAGAAAGCGCCGCAGGTTAAAACTTGGAATAAAAATCGCGCGATGTTTCCAATAATATTAAAAATCACATCATAGCAAAGCAAACACTAATTCGTCTGGCGACCAACTCTCCAATAAAGGTGCTACTTGCGTTCGCTTCGCTCTGTCGCTTTGGTCCAAAAATTCTTATTAAGGTTTTCCGCGCTTAGATGTTGATGGTTTCTCTAATGATTCTTCTCCAAGAGTTGTCGAAGGTTTGGTTGGAACAACAAATATCTCACCTAACCAAACTTTGTTTGAAGTCTCAAACAAAAGCTTTGACGATTTATTTTTTATTTTCTTCACTTTGAATATAATGGTATACATATATGTTAAAACAGAATTGGTTTTTTCCTTTTGCTGTTTTTCATTACACCAAATATTGTAAAGTTGCCTCCTTGCTACCGGCATTTTCCACTATGAGCGAAATTACGAAATTAAAGAATCAGGCAAACACTGGCAGCTTATTATGCATACATTGAAAAGCTGATATTATTTATTTAGCAAACATTTATAAAGCACAGTATAAGTAGGATAAAGTCCTGCCCAAAACTATCGAATTTTAATATTGAAAAAAAAAGAAAAAAATGCCACGTGCTAGAACATCGTGTGATACAACGAATTTATATCTAAACAAATATTCATACACAGAAATAATTACCAATATATTCACCTTACTTAGTTTTATACACATAAAATATATTAACTTTTTTAATTATTTTACAACAACTCTATTTCTAAAAATAAAGATCGACTTTGCAAGCTGTATGAACAAACTAAACACCAGTTTTTCGAAGCATAAAGCGAAGCTATTTCGGCGAATTTAAGTAAACTAAATGTACCGTTATGCACTGTGGAAACTTGGCAACTTATAATCATTCAAAATTGCTGTCTCCAAGATTGTCGAAAATTTGATTTTCTTCCAGCTAGATTGACCACTGTGCTCCGCAACGAAGGATAAGATGGATAATCAGTGGTTAGAGGCTTCATATACGCAGATCAGAAGCCTACGACCATGCTATCTTCTTTTTTAACTTCTCCATATCTAAATATATAAAAACAAATGGTTCAATTATTACATTCCGCTTTGTATTATGTTTATTATTATTTTATAAGACGTTAAGAGATAAAGTGTCACTTTCTTGCGTTCGTTCCTTTTTTATGCAGTTCCAATCAAGCAATTTTAACGCGCTCGAAAATATCATGAAGTCATCGCATTTGCGCAGTAATTTGGTTTGAATGCGTGATTTTAAGAATGCGATTTGTATAGCGAAATGCGAGGCATTTGCAGTTTCTTGCCCAAAAAGACGAATTTGGTGCAGTGTAAATGTAGTATTATGATACATAGTTTCACAAAAATTTGTCACACATTTTTTACGATAACCCACATACATATTTAAAAATTGTTCATTTACATATCTTAATCTGAATCCAGACTAAACAATGAAACTCGCCATATTAATAAATAGTTTCTTTTGCTTTTTTAGCCGCTTGAGAATTAAACTATGCGACGTCATGAGTTTGTGGTGTAAATTAACAGGCCAAGGAAGCAGAAGTGATTTGATGCATAACATCGTAATGAATGCCTTATTCGATATGTCATCAATGTATATTTTCCCAAAGGTAAGTAAATACCCAATAAGCAAAATACGTTTACTATAAGCTTACTATAAACTTACTTTTGTAAGCTTTTCGTTTGGAAAACGTTTACTATAATCATTGTAAAACGTTTGGAAAACATTGTCGACTCAACGAAAGTGATCCCTTTTGAAATAATTGGAATTGAGGCTTGGAAAACAATGTTTAATAAACGTTTTATTCAATGTACAGTAAGGGTTTGTTGAAAACTGATTGATAAAACTCCAATTTGGGCAACAACGGTGAAAACGGGCCAATAGCCTGACGAACATGTTGTGTGATTTTGCTCCGAAGGTTGCTGGTTCGAATCCTTACCATTTCCTTAACTTTTTTTAAATTAATTATTTAAATATTATGTTTTATAATAAATTTTTATATGGTGCAAGAGGAGATAAAGGGCCAGTTTTTGTGTGCTGCTTGCAATTTTTTATGCAGTCTGCATCTGCAAGGCAAAAATGTGCATTTTTTCTAAGAAGTCTGAGGGTGTCATCGTTTTAAAAAACATTTTCAAATAATTTTTCATGTTGCCTGTAGCGGATTTCAAACCTAGGTCCTTCTGTGTGGTAGGCCAGCTGCACTACCGTCACACCACGATGCCCATATAACAAAATCAATATAAATGAAGCATATAAAATTTCAAACATTATTTTTGAAAACTGACAAATTTTTCACCTCGCTGAGAGTTCACCTCAAGTAATTTCTCCAAGGCTACCATTGGAAAAACATATCCAAACGTTTGTGAAATTTTCTAGTTACAAACTTGTTTGGAAAACATTTACTTTTTACACTTGGAAAATATTGTTTAATTAACTAGCTTACTTCTTTGTTTATTGGGTATGTTTGTCTAAGCTTTATATAGGCCGAGTGGTTTTTTAACTTAGTTTTAATATTCAATTTTATTATTTGGCTTAGGTTCTGGCGACCGCCTTACTCAAATTGATATTTAATCATTCGGCTCAGGTTCTGACGACCGTGTTTCGCAAAATGTTGTAATTTATTAGTTCTTTAGAGGACGGGGGTGCGAAGCACCTGTTACACCTTGTATGTATTCATTGGTGACGAGCTCTGTTGGCTCTGAGGCATTGCACGTGATTGACTACCTCATTTTCGTTGTGAAAAACCACCATTTGGGATTACCAAACATTAACTATGTATTCGGAATATTTCATCAGCTGGTTTCGAATTACAACCGCATGCAATGCAAAGAAAATAATCATTGCTTATGTCGCTTAAACAATTTTTTTTGTGTTGTACAAAAATAATGTGATAGCATCAAAAAAATCAATCTTCTGGTCCTACAATATTGAAGCTACCTGCTTTCTTCCTTTAGAAGATAATGATTACATTTCGAAATTAGGCCGTTATCCATAAACTTCAATCTCAGGTAAATAGTTTTAATAATTGGTCCTGTAAAAACAAGCATATGTTTAAATGCCAACAAATGTTATAATATTACATACTCTAAATTGGGTAATAATTGGATTTTGACCTATTACGTCTCTAATATGCCATTAGTTACTTTGAATAAAATACGTGAGTGAGGCATTGCATTTGATACATCTTTATAGTTCCCAAGTCATACTCATTAACGGCCTTTATCACAAGAAAAAGCGTTTAAGGACCCATATACTAAAAAGCTAACGTATAATGCCATTGTACGATCTAGGCTTGAATATGTTTCTATTATATGGAGTCCCATTACAGGGTTCACAATAAACGAGTGCAAAAAATATTTATAAAGGATTGGTTATCCGACAAAGGATTCGATAGGCTCCTTTCTTCTTATACCTCTAGATCTAAGTTAATTAATCTTCACACATTCTATGACATACATACCTATGCATTGCTAACGATATTATGGGCAGTCCAATACTTTTACAATTGGTTTGAAAAGGTTTTTTAAAACGGGGTCGCCCCTCGGCAGTGGTTTGGCAAACTCTCCGAGTGTATTTCTGCCATGAAAGGCTTCTCAGCAAAAATTCATCTGCCGTTCGAAGTCGGCGAAAAACCGTAGGTCCCGCCAATTTTCGACATTTAGGATGGTCCCAGACAAGAACTTATTCACAGTTTTTGTGCCCATTTTTGTTGAACCTATTCTTGCCAGCAGAGCGGTATGGGTTAATAGTTTAAATATGAAACTGAATAATTTACTTGCGTTCAAACCAGTTTATGTCATAGTGGTAGCAAAACTATATATTTTCGATATTTATAATGCATTGCTTCGATATTTGAATAAGTATGGGTACAGTGGGCGTTAATGGGTTGAGTTGTAGCGCAATGCGAAACATGGGCTATTTCTTATACCCCATTTACACTGTATACAGTTTCAAAAGTCATTTATCCCTAACATTGACATTTCACAAAAAGTCGATATGGAATATATCAGTTTCCAAGGAATCAGCCATATGTAAAGAGAATAAATAAAATTATTTATATGTTAGTTTTTTTTGACCAAGTTATATTTTAATTTTGCATGCTGGGTTGGAACCATTTTGCTCAGTAATAAATAAAGAAAGTTTCTTTTCTTTTTCCTTCCTACGCGTTTCAGCACTTTCGCACCTTCATCAGGGAAATTTTTATATTTGCACACATAACAATAAAAATAAACAATTTTTTATACAAACGTAAAAGAGTTACCCTAAATTCAATAATAACTCACAGTAAGTTTACACATCAATGGATTAGTATAAGTATCACAATCCGATCAACCATTTGCACTCTACCGGTTGTCATTTTTTTTGATGATGGAAGTGTAGGCGTTGTTGGTTTTGTCAATATCTTCTTGTTAGTTCATTACCCGGCTTTTCTTTTCTTGTATGCGTAGACTTTCCGGTGTCATTCTCTATTTCGTTTTCTCTAGAATTTTCGCGTTGTCAAAGTCGGCTGAATGGTTAAACTCAATCAGGTATTGAGCGAGAGTAGTTGTCTTTTTGTGGTGTAGTGCCCTTGTTCCGATGTAACATTTGTTGCAGCTTCCATTGTTATTGCCATTGCACGAAATTTTATAGACAACATTTGTTTGTTGTGCTTTTCATTTTTGTCTTTCGTTTTCGTAAATATTTTGTTCAATGTGTTGTGTGGTTTGTGGGCATATATTGTGTTTGCATTTGGTATTATTCTTTTTAATGTTTTGCTGTTAGTAAGTCCAGGCATATACGCCACTCCTATGTAGCTTTTGTTAGTGTTATCCTCTTTTGTATTGTTGTTAGTTGCGTGGTTAATTCTCCATATTGCTGTTTCTATTAGGCTGTTTATCAGTGTAATCGGGTAGCTGTTTTTAAAAAGTATGTTTCTGTACCTAGTAGTGCTTCGCACATATCAAAATGTTCAGGAGGAAAGGACAAATTGATTGAGCCACGTCCGTCCGACCGTCCATGGTCTTGGGTAATTTTTGAGATATGTATGTATCTTAATGAAATTTGGTATGCATGTACCTTTTGAAAATAGGCGAAATCGGTGATACTTTTGTTTTGACTGAAATATAACAAAAAATATCTATTAACCTATCTATTAACAAAATCAGTAGCGTCCCGTCCAAAAAAGTTTCATATTTTTATACCTAGTAGTGCTTCGCACACAAGGTATATTAACTTCATTGGCCTAACGGTAGTATGTAACGGCATAAACGAATCGAGATAGATATTGACTTATATATATCAAAATGTTCAGGAGGAAAAGAGAAATTGATTGAGCCATGTCCGTCCGTCCGTCCGTCCGTCCGTCCGTCCGTCCGTCTGTGAACACGATAACTTGAGTAAATCTTGAGATATCTCAATGAAATTTGGTATGTAGGTTCCTTTTCACTTATCTCCGAGCGCTATTGAAAATAGGCAAAATCGGTTAAAAGCCACGCCCTCTTTCTATATATATAATATTTTCGAAAATACAAAAAGAGTGATTATTCAATACATAATACACCTATAAGGATAATATTTGGTATGCACTTTAGCGTTAAGGCAACAAATACATTTTTGAAAAATTTTTTAAAAAGGGGAGTGGTACCGCCCACTTTTGATATAGTCAAGTTTGGAAATATTATTAATCATAAATCAAAAACCGCTCAAGATAGCAAAACAAAATTCAGCACACATATTTATATTAATACAAGCAATATTTCGAAAAAAAATTATTGAAATCGGGTTAGGTCCACGCCCAATTTTATACGAAAGATTTTGAAAAGGATCATAGATATATTGAATATGCTATAACTTTGCTTAAACTAGCTGTATATCATTTCTATTTCACCTCTGAAGTGTTCGTGGGCAAAGAAAGTCGAAAGCACAAAATTTTTGGAAAATGGGCGTGGCCCCGCCCCTTTATGGGGGATTATTCCACAAAACTTTACATGCCATAACTCCGGTAAAAATTGACTTATTGGAACGATATTTAGAGAAAGTGTTCAACATATAAAGCTTACTCTTTGCTGTAAAAATAAACAAAATCGGTGAACGGACACGCCCACTTTTTGAACACAGTTCTAAAAAATTTCTTCGTAAAATTAAAATCGCGATATTTCCATAATTGTATAAGTTATTTAAATAAGATTTTACACACATAATAAGCTTTTTAACCAAAACTAAACTGTATACAAATTTTGTGGATTTTGGTGAAGTAGGCGTGGCGCCGCCCACTTTTTAGCATAAAAGCTCTGCTATTTTCAAAAGCGATTGCTTGGAATTTGAAGAATGTATTTCAATGAAATTTTGTGAGATACTTCCCAATAGTATGTAGTATACTCCTGCCAAAAATTACGCAAATCGAATAACAAACAAGCAAGATTTACGGGCAAGTAGTTAACACTCTACTGCCTTTTTTTTATTAATTTTTTTTATTTTCATACCTTTCATGAACATGAGGAAAGGTATTTATATTTTGTTATTTAGTAATAATTTGATTTACCACTCACAACAGAAGTGTTTTTATCGAAAACAATCAGTTGCCTTTATAACAAATTTTCAGGATACCAAAACAGATCACTACTAGGTATTTAATGTTCGGTTACACCCGAATTTAGACTTCCTTACTAGTTTTTTTTAATTTTTAGATACTTAAGTATCGTGTACGTTTGGTTCGAATAAGTACAATCATCATATCCGGATATGTCGATAATAGTTTACTGCCAACTTTTGTTAGTCTTTGCTATACAATTGTAGGACGTAGTTATTTCCATTTTTTCCAAATTCGAGTGTTACCTATTTATCTCCAATGCTGCAACTGCATTTGCAAACAAATAGTTTTAAATCACATTTCCCGCAATATTTTATATAAAGTCAATCTAGCTTTATCTTTTTCTAAGTATGTATGTGTATTAAGGCGCCTCACACTACATACAAAAAAATGGATACCCTGTTTCTATCGGAATTATAAACCTTGGTCAAAATATTTCGAAAAAATATTAAGATTTACTGGAGCTAAACCACGTTAAAAAACGCTAAAAATATCCTTTTTTTATGTATAAAAGGAGTATGAAAAAATATTTTTTAATAAAAAGCACCCGCGATGATTAATTAGCTGGAGTACAAAAGGTAAGCATAAAAAAGTTTGAAAATCCAAGGTAATATCCTGTTGTATAACTGTGTGCTAATATTCGCAAGGTAAAAAAATTGGACCGAAAAGGGTTAAATTTTGCAGAAATGACAACGTCTCAAAAATACCTTTCAAATGATACCCTAATCGTCCAAATCCGTCAATAATTGGCTAAGTTATTAAAGTTTTCTCAATATTTGGATTGCGTTGATAAAATTTTCACAGAGTTTTACCAAACGGGGCAAACCAACTGGCAACAGTTACCCGAGTCGCTAAATAGTGACCGGACCACAACAAAAGGATACAAATGGGTGGAAAAGGTAATGGGTTATTGGTACTACAATTTTATTTGTGCCCTTAAATTACATGTTCTTACCTTTTGCACTCCAGCTAATTCATCATCTCAGGGGCTTTTTATTGAAAAATATTTTTCATGCTCCTTTTATACATAAAAAAGGATACTTTTAGGGTTTTTTTAACGCGGTTTAGCTCCAGTAAACCTAATATTTTTTCGAAATATTTTGGGAGACTCCTTAGAAAAGAGTGAATTTTGAAAATCCGGTGGAAACACTGAAACTTTATTGGGCGAGGCGCCTTAATGTGTATATGATATAAACTCTTTGACAACTTGAAGATCAATTTTATTACTAACTAGAACGACCCGGCAGACGTTCTACCCAAATTTAGGGAAAAAATCGCACCATAAATAAAAAAGTTTGGAATATTTCGGTCCCTGGTCCACTTCCCGGAAAAAAGTTTATCTCAAATTTTAACAAAAGTAAAAGACTACCTTTGTACAAAATTTTAAGAAAATCGCACAATTAATAAAAAAGTTTGGAATATTTCGGTCCCTGGCCCACTTCCCGGAATAAAACTTTACATAAACACTCTCCGGATTCCTACTGAGCTATCCTGTAAATATGAACAAAATCGGCGCGGTAGTTCCGGAGTCTATAACATACATACATACATACATACGTACATACATCCTATTTTATATATGTATATAGGAAGGAATCGAAAAACTTGTTTGAATTCTTCAACTGAATTTTAACTAAACTTTCTAATAAATTTTTCGATTGGATCTGAAAATACAGTATCGATATACAGCATTAAAAAATAACACTTGATAAATTTGCTGTATCTTTTATGTTTTGTTTTTGGTTTTTACGGTCTTTCTATTTCCATAGATATATTTGTTAGTTTTGAAAGCTCGAGACCACTGAACAATAATAATTGGTTTTAATTATTATATCCGATCTTGTCGAAAAATTGATATTTGGAGAAAAATTGCAAAGCTAATCACAGCGATGGATGGGATTACATGTTTCAAAGTGTCCCCACTTATCATCAGATCCCTTTTTGGACACTGGGATATGAACCAGTGTCTGCACCAAAGCCGCTGTTATAAATCTAACAACTTAGCTATGACGCCGTGTGACGTCACGATGCATTCATCTCCACTTCAATTTTTCCTTTGGTTTTGTTGTTTTAGTCTTTCCAGCTCCCTTAAGCTAGCCCAACCTTTATAGCCCAATCAAAAACGGAAATCGTACTAAATTGCCCAATATTTATTGCTAATTTAGTACGCTTTCATTAATTTATTGCACTTGCCTTTTAAAAAATATTGAGGGTTGGGCTACCTTAAATTTAAGCTAGCCCAACCACGAAAAAAATTTTACAATAATCAAAAAATGAAAACGTACTAAATATCCCTATATTTATTGCTAATTTAGTACGCATTCATTTTATTTATTACACTTGTCCTTTAAAAAATATCGATCCCCCTTGGTCAGCCCAACCAGCCCAACCCTATATTCAAGCTAGCCCAACCACGAAAAAAATTTTACAATAATCAAAAAATGAAAACGTACTAAATATCACTATATTTATTGCTAATTTAGTACGCATTCATTTAATTTATTACACTTGTCTTTTAAAAAATATCGAGCCCCTTAGCCAGCCCAACCAGCCCAACCTTATATTCAAGCTAGCCCAACCACCAAAAAAATTTTACAATAATCAAAAAATGAGAACGTACTAAATATCACTATATTTATTGCTAATTTAGTACGCATTCATTTAATTTATTACACTTGTCTTTTAAAAAATATCGAGCCCCTTAGCCAGCCCAACCAGCCCAACCTTATATTCAAGCTAGCCCAACCACGAAAAAAATTTTACAATAATCAAAAAATGAAAACGTACTAAATATCACTATATTTATTGCTAATTTAGTACGCATTCATTTAATTTATTACACTTGTCTTTTAAAAAATATCGAGCCCCTTAGCCAGCCCAACCTTATATTCAAGCTAGCCCAACCACCAAAAAAATTTTACAATAATCAAAAAATGAAAACGTACTAAATATCACTATATTTATTGCTAATTTAGTACGCATTCATTTAATTTATTACACTTGTCTTTAAAAAAAAAACGAGCCCCCTTGGTCAGCCCAACCAGCCCAACCTTATATTCAAGCTAGCCCAACCACGAAAAAAATTTTACAATAATCAAAAAATGAAAACGTACTAAATATCACTATATTTATTGCTAATTTAGTACGCATTCATTTTATTTATTACACTTGTCTTTTAAAAAATATCGAGGGTTGGGCTACCTTAAGTTTTGATTATTGCAAAATTTTTTTCGTGGTTGGGCTAGCTTGAATATAAGGTTGGGCTGGTTGGGCTGACCAAGGGGGCTCGTGTTTTTTTTAAAAGACAAGTGTAATAAATTAAATGAATGCGTACTAAATTAGCAATAAATATAGTGATATTTAGTACGTTTTCATTTTTTGATTATTGTAAAATTTTTTTCGTGATTGGGCTAGCTTGAATATAAGGTTGGGCTGGTTGGGCCGACTAAGGGGGCTCGATATTTTTTAAAGGACAAGTGTAATAATAAAATAAATGCGTACTAAATTAGCAATAAATATAGTGATATTTAGTACGTTTTAATTTTTTGATTATTGCAAAATTTTTTTGGTGGTTTGGCTAGCTTGAATATAAGGTTGGGCTGGTTGGGCTGACCAAGGGGGATCGATATTTTTTAAAAGACAAGTGTAATAAATAAAATGAATGCATACTAAATTAGCAATAAATATAGGGATATTTAGTACGTTTTCATTTTTTGATTATTGCAAATTTTTTTTCGTGGTTGGGCTAGCTTAAATTTAAATTTCTGTTTTTAGAATCGTAATCTGCATGTATTTTCCCGCAATAAATGTGAACCAAATTTACGGCTATCAAGTTTTTTATATGATCTGAGTGCATATGGTTTTTAAAATTTTCGAATGCAACGCGTGAGTTCTAAGAGTTATCCAATTGGAGTGAAATTTTTAACAGCTTATTTTTACAGCATAACGCATCATATTCCGCCAGGCGAAAAAAATTTTTGTTCTTAACGAACAGCTTAATGATTCAATTATAGAGGTTGGCTCTGTAGCTGACGTTTAATTTTGACACTCCCATTTTCTGGGTTTCTTTTTGCTGAACAAAAAAAGTAGGAGTATGTTTTGAATTTGTCAAGGAAATGGTATTAGAAAAATCAAAATAGTAGAAAACTTGTAGTAAACATTTCACAAAGTCAACTAAATAAAACATCAGAACATGTCATCACATACCATCACATACCATCACTGTATAAATCAGTGCAAACTTTCTCTACTATCAATTAAAAAACAATAAAAACGGGTCACTGCTTCAACAAAACTTAAAATTAAGATATATCAGATATATCAAAATATGTACGCATCTTTGCGCTCTTTCCAGAAGCATAAATTAGCTAATATAAAAATGTTGGTAAGACAATTTTCGGCTCATTCGGTTAACATGGATTGCTAAATATTGTGGTTTCGGTCGAAATTAGAGCCTTCAATGGTTAATATACTAAACTTATTAACTCAAATTAAGAATAATTGCACATGTATGCTTCAGACTAGAAAGCGGAGTTTTTTAATAATAAGGACGAACTGAATTCTTTTTAGGACATAAAGACAACCCGACTTACTCTACCAAGTGTTTAATAAAGTGAAAAGCTTTAATGAGATGAGATTGGCTCCTATTTGTTCACTCACAGTTGGCACAGAAGTTGACTTAAAACTGTTTCTTTATATATAATCTAAGCCAAAACTGATTATCAAAGCTGGATAATAGTAACCTAGTTTTGTCAAAAATAACATAAATTTAATCACAGCAGTTGCTAAATAACGGAAATCACGTTTTAAACTTACACCATTAGATCTCCCAAAAGTCGATCTAAATAATAGCGCCAATGAATACATTTTCTGAAACCAACCTTTTTAAAATTTTTGTAATATAATACATTTTTAGCTGCTATTTTAAAATAATTTCTATAAAAGGCAACCCAAAATGTAAATGACAATTTTTCAGGGAGCAAGATGGCGCCAATTGTCAAAACCTGTCACTACAGAGCTAACCTCTAGTTATTAAATCATGGAACAGCTTCATGTATGTATGTATACAATTAAAAAAATAATTTTAATTTTTTCAATTGTAATTACTTTATTTGGGGTGTTGCGTGCACAAAGGGAACAAGGTGATATGTGCCTTTTTTGCGTAAAACGGCTAATTACAAAGAATAACCTATGCTTTTTCTCCCATCCAAATATGGATTTGATATCTTTTAAGCTGGCTTAGCAACATCAAAAAATGTTAAGCTATATATCAAAATTATGATTTGTTGCTCATACGCTCGTACAGTGTTTTTCTTATACATGCATGCATTTTATTGCATTTTTCACCACCTTCTGCTTCAAAAAAACTATTTCAACAAATTTTTTTGTAAATAATGTGAATTATTCTTTAAAAGTGTATGCAACATTTGCAAAAATTCTATGAATTTTCATCAAAATTTTAATTATTTGAAGTATATGGCTTTGTATCGAATTAAAACTGTAATTGTTCCTTTAGCCTTTCTTCTTCTTCTTTAAATCGCCGTCTAACCGCCTGAGCGATTTTGACCGTCCAACATAGCTCGCCAGTGATTTCTTCGTTGCGCCAATTGGAGACCCCGCAGATCGCAGGTCGGTCTCCACTTGGTCCTTCCATCGGAGTGGTGGTCTTCCTCTTCCTCTGCTTCCACCGGCGGGTGCCGATAAGTATACCTTTTGGGCTGGAGCGTCTTCGTTCATTCGCACGACGTGGCCCAACCAGCGAAGACACAGGACGGGAGCGATGAGTGACTTGTAGAGTGTGATTTTCGTGCGTGGAGAGAGGACTTTACTTTTCAATTGCCTACTCAGTCCAAAGTAGCATTTATTTGCAAGAGCAATTCTTCGTTGGATTTCTTGGCTGACATTATTGTTGGAGCTAATGCTAGATCCAAGGTAAACGAAGTCCTTCACTATTTCGAACTTTTTGCTGCCAGCAGTGGCGTGGCTGCCAAGGCGCGAATGCGCTGACTCTTTGCTTGATGACAGCATGTACTTCGTTTTTCCCTCGTTCACCACCAAACCAATTTTTTCCGCTTCTTTTTCTAGTTTGGAGTAGGCAGAGGTTACGGCGCGGTTGTTAAGGCCGATAATGTCAATGTCGTCAGCATATGCTAGCAGTTGCACGCTTTTATAGAATATTGTTCCAGCGCGGTTAAGTTCTGCGGCTTGTATTATTTTCTCCAGCATCAAATTAAAGAAATCGCAATATAGGGGGTCTCCTTGTCTGAAACCTCGTTTAGTTTCAAACGGCTCGGAGAGGTCCTTTCCAATTCTGACTGAGCTGGTGGTGTTGCTCAATGTCATTTTGCATAGCCGTATAAGTTTTGCGGGGAAACCAAATTCAGACATAGCGGCATATAGGCAGCTCCTTTTCGTGCTATCGAAAGCGGCTTTAAAATCCTCAAAGAGGTGGGGTGTGTCGATTCTTTTCTCACGGGTTTTCTCCAGGATTTGGCGTATTGTAAAAATCTGGTCGATGGTAGATTTTCCAGGTCTGAAGCCACACTAATAAAGTCCAATCAGTCTGTTCACGTCAGACTTCAATCGTTCGCACAATACGCTTGACAGGACCTTATATGCGATATTCAAAAGGCTGATAGAAGAAACTTCTCGGGGTACGTGCTTTTTACTTAACGTTAGTTTGAACGCCGCGCAATCAGTCACCAGCTTAAAAGGAATGCCCAACAGGCAGTGACGAAACTTTTTAAAAGCGAGGTATACCGCCTTTGCTTCCAAAACGTAGCTGTGCTGTCGCGCTTCTGGCTTCGTCGATTTTTTGCTCTAGAAGTACACTGGGTATAGCTGACCACTATACCACTGTAATAGTGTTGCACCGAAACCATCCTTCGATGCGTCTGTATGCACTTCGGTCTTTACATTTCTGCTGTACAGCCTTAAAACTGGCTCTTTAGTCAAACAGTTTTTCAGCATTTGAACTGCTTCGACTTCAGCTCGACTGATAACAAAAACCGCGTCTTTACGTAGCAGGTTTGTTAATGGCCTCGCGATATGTGAGTTCCCCTTGATGAACTTTCGACAAAATCCCGTTAAGCCTTAAAACGACTGCACGGCCTTAACATTTTCTGGGATCGCAAACTTTTTCACCGCATCCGTTTTCTCTTTGCCTGGCCACACGCATCCATCTTTAACAAAGTGGCCCAGGAAACTTACAGACGCCTGCATGAAATGGCATTTTGCCCATTTAATTTTCAAATCGTGTTCTGCAGCCGTGGAAAAAACTAGCTTTGTTTTACGAAGACAATCATCAGCTGTTTCTGCTTGAATGACAATGTCGTTCATATATAAGTCTAGGACGTTATTATTTATTAGATTTTGGAAAACGTAGTTAACAAAACGTATAAAAACGGCGGGAGAGTTGAAGAAGCCAAACGGAGCCCGATTGAATTCGTAAAGTCCCCTTGCTGTTGTGAAAGCCGTGTATTTCTTGCTACTCTCTTCGATGGGTACGTGGAAAAACCCAGTTTCCAAATCCAAAACCGTAAAAATTTTAGATTTCTGCAACTCTTCGAGTACGTCCTCAATTATAGGGACCGGAAAACAATCTTTTAGTACAGCTGCGTTCAGGTTTCGAAAATCCACGCAAATGCGGCGCGTACCGTCCTTCTCCTTTACAATTACTATGCGGCTGGCGTAGTTCGACGTCGAGTATCTTATGATTCCGGCTCTAAGCCACTCGCCGATTTGCTTGTTAGGTAGGTAGGTAGAATGGCTGCGACTCAGGTCGCCCAAGTAGCTTTTAGAAGCCGTTTTGATGCCATAAAAACTCGTTTAACCTACTTATATAGTAGTGATATTTATTACAGCCAACCAGAGTTGTTTATAAATTCGAGGATATTTGGAATCCCTATCTCGGATATACAATCCAAGTTTCCCAAGAAGGGGCTCCCAAAGGATTTCATTCGCCTACCGGCTAGAGCCGGGCAGCCACACAGGAGATGCTCAACGGTCTCTTCGGCATCAATGTCTTCGCAGCTTCTACAGTGATCACGGTGCGGAATTCCCATCTTTTCTGCATACGTGCCTATCGCCCAGTGACCTGTGAGGACTGCTATGAGTTTGTGAGTGCTAACTCTTGACCTGCTTAGAAGACTTCTCGTCCTCTTTTCGCTATAGTTTGGCCAGGTGGATCTTGATATTGCACAACTATTGGTGTTTCTCCATCTCAGTTGTGCTTCGTTCCGGTAATACTTTTGGATGCTTCCCTTGGCTACTGCTAAGGGTGCCCCTATATCTATATTGATTGCTTCCTCATCACCCTCCGATGAGCCACTGCGCGCTAGCTCATCGGCTTTCTCATTACCTTCGATACCTCTATGGCCCGGAACCCAGGTAGTGGATAGTTCAAGGTTAGTTAGTTCAGCCAAGATCTGCTTACATGAGTGCACCACGTTCGAACTAGTATGTGGTGCTGCTATTGCCTTAATTGCTGCTTGGCTGTCTGAAAAGATAGTGACTTTACCAGTTGTGTTCAGGTCCCTGAGTGATCTGCCGGCCTGCAAGATCGCAAGAACTTCAGCTTGGAACACACTGCAATGTGATGGAAGTCTGAATGATACGGCAATGTCTAGGGACTCGGAGAAGACGCCGGCCCCCACCCCTGAATCCATCTTGGACCCGTCGGTGTAGATTTGGATGCCGCTGTCAACTCCGACCCTGTCCCTTTTCTAGTCATTTCTGCTTGGAATTGAAGTAATAGTACTGCTCTCAAACTCCAGTTTGTGAGGATAAAAGTCGGTTCTGGTATTTATAGTGCCAGCTGGAAGATGGTTAAGAATGCTACTGTGGCCCTGCTGAGTATCCCTCCAGCACCCGGACTCCCTGAGTCTGAGTGCGGTTTGCGCCGATGTACTCAGTATGTACAAGTCTATTGGAAGAAGGTTTAGAATCGGATCCAAGGCCGCAGTGGGACAAGTGCGCAAGGCCCCGGTGGCACCAACACATGCCGCCCGCTGGACCTTTTGTAGGCTGATGAGGTTGTAGTTCTTCCGGAGAGCTTCCCACCATACTACAGATCCATAGGTCAGCACAGGCCGCACCACCGCCTCGTACAACCAAAGCACCATCTTTGGCCTTAGACCCCATTTTTTACCAAATATTGATTTGCAGGCGTAGAAAGCGACACAGGCCTTCCGCACCCGCTCCTCAATACACGCTTTCCAGTTTAGCTTACAGTCAATTATGAGCCCCAGATATTTAGTGCTAGTAGATAGGGATAGCCGCTGGCCATTTAATTTCGGTAGTTCGAAAGTAGGCGGCTTGTACTTCCTCGTAAAGAGTAGTAAATCCGTCTTCTCCGGATTTAGCCTGAGGCCACAATCATGTGCCCACCTACTTAGTCTTGCCAACGTTCTTTCCATGATCTCGCTCATCACGGAAGGGAAGGGACCCGAGACTAGGATCGCCACGTCGTCGGCGTACGCCACGACTTTTGCCCCGCTTGAGGTAAGTTTTATTAGTATGTCGTTCATAGTGAGGAGCCATAGCAGAGGTGAGAGCACCCCGCCCTGCGGTGTGCCTCTGCATATCTGCTTCCTAACTTTTGCTCCCCCCAGCTCGGCTGATATTTCGCGATTAAGGAGTAGGGACATGATCCAGTTCCTTATTGGCTCTTCCACCCCTACCCTTACGAGTGCTTCCGACATCGCGTCGGCTTTCACGTTGTTGAAAGCGCCTTCCACATCAACGAACGCCGCTAGAGTAAATTCTTTGAACAAAAGTGACTTCTCGACAGTCCGAACCACCTCGTGTAAAGCGGTCTCCGTGGATTTCCCCCTTAGATACGCGTGCTGCGCTTCCGAAAAGGGGGTGTTCTGAAGAAGTCCCCGTATGTGGATATCTAATAGTCTCTCGAAAGTTTTTAACACAAAGGATGTAAGGCTTATCGGCCGAAAGTCCTTGGCCACCTCATGCCCTCTTCTGCCAGATTTGGGAATGAAAACCACCCTTGTTTCTTTTCACGTGGACGGGATGTGATTATGGATAATGCATGCTGCGAAGATCTCCTTCAGTTCCTTTGCCTGAGTCTTCTGCAGCATAATGGGAAGTATTCCATCTACTCCCGCTGATTTATAGGGTGAGAAGCTGTTAATTGCCCAGGCAATTTTGTCTTCTCCTAAAATTTTGTCTATAAAGGAGGTCGGCGCCTCCAGTTGCGCCACCCCTCCTCTCCGCTCCAGTTCCCCAGAAGTATCCGGAAAGTGAGCTCCTATTAGAATGTCAAGGGTTTCCGCTGATGACCCTGCCCATGTCCCATCAGCGCGTTTAACGAACGTCTTGTTCGTGTGGCTCCTGGCGAGGATCTTCCCAAGCCTTGCTGAGTCCTTCGTGGACTCGATTGACTCGCAGTGTTCCTGCCAGGATCTCGTTTTCGCTGTTCTTACTGCTTTCTTGTACTCTCTCAAGCAGATCTTATACTCCTGGAAGTTCTTCCTTGAGTAGCAGTCATTAAAGACCCTCCTGAGATTCGACCTTAGGTCGCCAAGGTTCTCATCCCACCATGGTGGAAAAGTCTTTTTGCTTCTTGATATTGGACAGGCAACTTTGTAGGCTACCTGAAAGCTTTTCTCTAGAGATCTAACTCGATCGTCCAGGCAGTTACTAGATTGTATGGATTTTTTATTCCTACTGAGCCTATTACTGACTATCTTGTCGAACAGGCCCCACGAAGTTCGCTTCGGGTTCCTATAGGGTTTTCTTATCTCCCTCTCCCATTCTACACCAAAGAGGATTATCTTATGGTCAGACAGAGATAGACGCTTGACACCTCCCAATTCCTTACTATAAGTTCCTGGGAGTCAGATTTCATGGTAATGTCTAGGACTTCTTCCCACCCTGCGAAGTTCTCTGAACTTGGAAAAGCAAAGGTAGGAGAGCTGCCCGTGTTACATATACATAGGTTATTAGATAGTAAGAAATCAAAAAGAGACTCACCACGTTCGTTAGTTTCGCTACTGCCCCACATCGTGTGCCTGGCGTTGGCGTCACAGCCCAAAAGAGTTGCCTCCTTATTTTTGTCATTCTCATTGATCAATAGCTGTACTTCCTCTGGAGTTGCCGGTCGATCGTGAGCCATATACGCAGAGGCGATCGTTAGACTACGTCCGCCTCCTGACTCAATCCTGACCGCCGTTAGATCAAACGTGCTGAAATTAGGTAAGAAGAAAGCATTAATAGTATCCCTAACTAGGATGCAAGCTCTCGGTTTACCTTCTCCAAGTGTGAAGAACAGATTGTAGTCCCTGGCGTTGCGGCCCCTGACCTTGGAGCGCCACACCCAGATTGAAGATTGTCCGAGGCGATCTTGGAGTGCTGCAGGTTAATTTGTGCCACCCTAATCATCGGACTTGGGAGGCACACCTGCAGCTTTGTTGGATGTTGACGGAGCCCCATCAGCTGGCCCTGCCAACCGAAGCTCCCCCAGGAGCTTGTTGGCATCGTCAACCTCCTCCAGGTTGTTGTCAGGCGCTACCGCTGCTGGGAAAATCTTTAGTTTGGCGTTCCTGACGCCGAACTTTAATTTGTTTCCCCTCTCCTCGAGTGCCCCCAGGGACTCATTGGAGATCAGCAGTAGCGCTGGCTGGCTGTTCTTTTGCTGCTCCTCTATTTTTAAGACCACCCAGTCATCCATCGGGACACCTGGGTTTTGCATTCTGAGGCACTGGATTACCTTCCCTTCATCCAGCTTCATCTTGGGCAACCAGATGCGTGCCCGGGGTCTCCTGGGAATCTCCGAAGCCAGGATGATCTTAAGCTTAAGACCATCCGATGCGTTGCTTATCTTAGCAACGCACCTCTCCAAGAATTCCCTTGAGAAGCCGTCCGCGCATTTGATAACCCGACAGCCTCGGCAAATCTCCTCGCAGTTGAAGACGGGCACTGGGGTTTGGTTCTCCATGAGGTGTTCGACGACCATCTCGGACAGACGTCCCTCAATGGAGCTCCAAGCCGCCAGTACTTACCTCCCACTAGTTCAAGCAGCATCGACCAGTGCAACCTGGAGGTGATCTCTGACCATCTCGCTGTAGGTATTCCTGGCCGCTGCTGCAGCACTAGTGGAAGGGCCCTCGTGCTGCTGGCCGAATTTGCCCTTCTTGACATCGCGCTCGTTCACCTCGTGTGATCTATTGCGCTTTGCCGATTGTCTTGGTTTGGATGGTTGTTGCTGTGATGGGGCTGCTGGCTTATTGGTATGGCTGCTCTCGTAGTCCCTGACTACTGCCTCGCACCATACCCTGTCCTCTGCGTCTGGCGCGTGGACCTCGTCAGCCTCTTCATTCCGCCTGATCTTCTTCAGAATGAAGACTTCCCTGTGGTACTTGGCTTTCTCCAACGTACCAGACGATTTCTTGGATTTTCTGGAAGCCACTATGGCTGGTGAACTTCCATTTCCCATATGTGAGCTAGGAGGGAGGGTACTATGGCTGGTACCCTTGGCCCCCCCTTCCACGGTTATCTTTTGGCTTGGGATGACTGGGGTACTATGGCTGGTACCCCTGTCCTCCCTTGTGCTGACGCTCCCCTGGCTACTAGCCAGGAGTTCGTCCTCCGAAAGCGTTCCCAGAACGCTCTTCTCTTCCTCACCTCTCTTTTCATCAGTTTTAAATTTATTGTCCATAAGGTTCCCACGAGTTTAGCTGGAAAGGGTTCGTCCGCCCCGGCAGAGCCAGTATACCGGGGTAAGGCACTTATACAACCGACCTTGCCCGGGCGTCGGAGGGGACCGTAAGCGATCAGCTATGCAATAGCCACAAGCTGATCATTCAGCCCTCGGCACGGGTACCTCAACACCTTGGCTTAGGGTGGTGTTGGTACGGTTATCTCCACTTCCCCCGCAACAGCGAGCGCGGTGAACTCTCAGAGAACACCAACCCGAAGCTGTGGGAGGAGTGAAGCCTTCCTCTTAGTTCGTCTCGTATTGGAATCCCTACAAGAGGGACACCAACACGACACTTAAGCCCCTTCGCCACGACACGGCGACCAACTTGAAGATTGATTGATTTGCTTGTTAACTGCTGCAACCTCGTGGAATGGTATGCGACTTGGGGAGTGCCGAAACGGGACTACGTTACCATCTGGAATGATTTTCAATACAACTGGACACTCTCCAACATAATCGACTGGCTTGTAGTTGGTAATCAATGAGCGAATTTCAGCATCGTTACTTATCTGATTAAAGCTTCAGTTATGCTTACTTAGCTTAGACTTGCCTTGACTTGTACTTGACAGCGCCACTTATCATCGATTATATTATATTTAGCGCATACAGGCATAATATGCTTCAATTTAAAGTAAATTACTCACTTTTTAATTATGAAACTAAAAATTCGTCCGGTACATATACTTTTTGCTTTCAAATAAATGTCAACATGTAAAAATAAATGCCAAAATGGAAAAAAAAAGCAAAAATGGCTTCCCAAAAAGTAGATGTCACTTAGAACTTACGTAGAAAATCAAAATTCAACAGATTTCTAAGTCGAGTTAAGTAAACTTAGTTGTTGGGTAATCGGTTACATGCAAAACTCATTTAACAGAACAGTAAGTGACAGTTCTCAAGTCAAGTCAAGTCTAAGCTAAGTAAACATAACTGAAGCTTAAGATCCTCATAAGTTTCCTCCCCGCTAAGCGGAGAAAACTTATATCCGTCTGCCGTTGCCGCTAAGTTGAACTTCGAAATAAAATCGTAACCCAGTAGCGCATCATACATAACATCTTTGTCCGATACCACAATAAATTTTTGATGCATCGATAAGTCGTCAACACCAACTTCCGCAACGAAACACCCAAGTGGTTTTGTAAATTTAGTACCAAGGCCGCGAAGGTGTTGCATATGTGGTTGTAGCGCACCTCCACCAACTTTTTCGAATGTACCTTTTCTCATAATCGTTATATGTGCGCCCGTGTCCACCAACCCGCTTACTTAAATGTTCTTTATCCTTATGTTTTTGCAGCGCTTCGAATTATGGACCAGGTTTACCCCAGCAGCTACTGTTGGACAGTCTTTCGACATATGTCCGCATTTATTGCAACGAAAATACTTTGTTTCTGGTTGACAATTTTTCCGCATATGATCAGTAGCGCCACAGTTAAAGCAATGTGCTTTCTTTTCGCTAGGATTGCTTGAACGCTTCTCGTTTACGTGTACTTGCCCTTTCTGCTCTTTGTTGTTTTGTTCGCGCAAAACTATCTTCTCGTAAACCTCGTATTGATCTTGCTGCTCCTTATATGACTTACAGCTGCACAGATTGTATTTTAATTGCAGGCCACCAACTATTTATATAACGGATCACCGACTGCGTGTCTATACTACGACGCGTAGCCAATTTCTTCATATGCAGCAGCACATATTCGTGGAAACTTTCATTCTTCTGCTATTTTCGTTCTCGTAGCTCTGCATGCACATCAGCACTATCATCATATTCGTAAACAGCTACTGATTCAAGAAAAAGTTTCGCAGTTTTCGTCATTTTCGCCCTTGCTTGCACGTACATCTGTACATTGTTCAAACCGTATGCAGCTGCGTTTAATTCAAAATTAGCAAACCACTGTTTCACTGGCATGTTTCCTCCATCAAATTCGGGTATAATTTTGCCAAAACTCTCTGCCGTAATTTTAGGTCCAGCCTGCTCCATTTCGTCTGCTTGTACTTTACTTTAGTATAGCGACTAATTACACTGGTCTACGGCCAAAATTTACCAAAGACGCCGTTATGAAATTCGTATGTAAAACCACCTCCTGATTTCGAAAATCGAGTTAATTTTTGATTCTATGGTACCGTTTTCGAGATATTTTCATTTTACCGTTATTCGAAAAAACCAAAAAGACGGCTCCCTTTAATTACGTATATCTCACGAACGGATCAAGCAATTGCAAAAAGGTGTATAGAATCAAAATCACAATAAAATCATACATTGTTTTTTTTGCTCAACCAGATAGTTTTCGAGATATTAGCTTATCATTTCAGATTTTTTTTTTTTTTTTTATGTAAAAATATGAAAAAAATTACTCTTTGCGAGGGCAGCATTCCAAAACCGCAACTTTTTTCCCAGATATTTTTTCTTTACGTAAAGCTCTGGTTAATTAGAAAACAGATAAGCTATCATCGAAGATGCAAAATCGATGCAAAACTACGTAAGTTATAAACGATCAGGTTGCGCAATTTCAACGTGTACCTCAAAACGTATGTATGGTATAAAGGAGAGTGGAATATCTAGCTATGCTCTGTTTCTATTGAGCTAAAAGTTCAATTTATGAATGAAATTACCCATGTTTTTAACTTTTTTTTTTAAATTTATTTATGTTTATACTATAATATAACAATCTTTATCTTAATTTGATTTTACTATGTGAAATAATTATGTGTTTTACTTTGACGCTTGTTCTTTTTAGGATCGGTTTCTCTTATGAGAAACCAGCAGTAATCGCCCATTATTGCGACGTCCCAGAACCCTTGATATCGATTCTCAATTTACTTTCACTTTCGTCGCCAAGATTTGCCGGAAAAAAGCTCAAATGTGAGTGCAGAAAGTGAACTTTTAAAGACATATTTACGCCACTTTGTAGACCGCATAGCATTGCAACGACTTTGTGATCATAATATATTTTCCAATCATGCTCTTTATATTTGATAAATTTGAGTAGTTTTTGCATTTCCTCGTAGGTTTCCTTTGTATTTACTGCATGCGCGATCGGGATATAAGGCTTTTTGTTACCAATATGCAATAATACATACAGTTCCAAATCTCTTATCCAATCATTAAGTTTTGGTTGTGACAGAACGTTTCTCTCGTTACACATGCGAAATTCAGTACAACTTGATTCCCCGTACTCAGATATTACTGTTGACAATGGAACTGGATCCGAAACTGCCGTTGAATGTAGTACTGGTAATGTCACTGTAAGTATGCTGGCATAGGTTACTCTTCTTGATCTTCCAACGCCAAGTACTTTTGTTTGACAAATATAACACTCTATTGAATAGCAAGTAGGTTCTCTCCATATCATTGGTGTATCAAATTTTATTTGTTGTCCTGATTCCGACTGAATCAATTCTACTCGACACGATGTACACAAAGTGTTCGGTGTCCATGGTTTTTCAGCATTTTTAGCTCAATGCCAAAATACTTGGAGTATAAAGTTTTAAAATGATCTGAGAACTTTCTCCGGCGAGCCTTGCAGATGTTATGAAGTGTTAATGCGCATTAACTCATATTTATACTCGGAACAAGAATAAAATTGGAAAATCAAATCTTACGTTGACAAAAAGGTTCCTTTTTATACGAAGCCGGGAAAAGAAAATACTACCTGCTTTAGATGTAGGCTTTAATAATTTTCTGTGTCTTATAATTTTGAAAATCTACCTGCATACTTACCCATAAGTGAGAAATACATGTTTATAACTACATGCCTACAGCATGTTTCGAACCCAACCACTCTTCCTTTCAATGCAACAACTCTACCTACTATAAAACAATTGGAGTATTAAAAGTACTATTTGATTTATTTAAAGAAAAACTATTATCATTGCTATGATGTTATTCGTTTATCCGGATCATATTCTATTTGCACTTCATACCTTTAATATACATACATAGAAGTTGCGCAACCTGGGTATTTTTATTTGATCGTTTATAACTTACGTAGTTTTGCATCACTTTTCTTCGATGAAAGCTTATCTGTTTTCTAATTAAACAGAGCTTTCGTAAAGAAAAAATATCTGGAAAAAAAGTTTTGGTTTTGGAATGCTGCTCTCGCTAAGAGTAATTTTTTTCAGATTTATTTACTTATGAAAATAAGAAAAAACAAAAATCTGAAATGATCAGCTAATTTCTCGAAAACTATCTGGTTGAGCAAAAAAACAATGTATGATGCATTTACACGAAATTTTATTTTGATTTTGATTTTGTAAACCTTTTTGCAATTGCTTGATCGTGAGATATACGTAATTAAAGGGAGCCGTCTTTTTGGTTTTTTCGAATAACGGTAAATTGAAAATATCTCGAAAACGGTACCATAGAATTAAAAATGAACTCGATTTTCGAAATCAGGAGGTGGTTGCACATACGAATTTCATAACGGCGTTTCTGGTAAAGAGAAAAAGTTGAAATTCGTGGTCCAGTGTTATAGTAGTGACGGCTGCTTTGGTCGACGGCTGGTTGCGACTGACTCCTCCGCTGGCTATTAGTTTTCTCCGAGCTACTTCAATGTATTCTAAGACCTTGGTAAAAATAATGCGAAAAAATATTAAGATTTACCGGAGCTAAACCGCTTTAAAAAAACGCTAAAAATATCGTTTTTATGTATAAATATTGAGATGTATGATGCTGTTTTTGGTCATAATTTGAGGGGTAGGTTTATGGAAAACTTTAATAACTCAGCCAAATATTGACGGTTTTGGACGATTAGGATATAATTTGAAAGGTATTTTCGAGACGTTGCCATTTCTGCAAAATTTCACCCTTTTTGGTCCAATTTTACACATTGCGAATATTAACATACATTTTTAAACTTTTTTATGCTTACCTTTTGCACTCTATCATCTCAGATGCTTTTTATTAAAAAATATTTCTTCATACTCCTTTTATATGTATATAAAAAACGATATTTTTAGAGTTTTTTTAACGCGGTTTAGCTCTGGTAAATTTTAATATTTTTTCGAAATATTTTGGGGGAGTCCTTAGAAAAGAGTGAATTTTGAAATTACGGTGGAAACAGTGCAACTTTTTTTGGCCTTAGTGAACATAGTTAATAAAAAAAGGTATAAAGCTTTTTAGTATTTTTTTAATATTTCTATTGATTTTATGATATTACAGAGTACTTCACAGAGTATATACATATATACTTATATATATGTAAGGAAATATATTTTGAGGCAATAAATTTCGACTTTTGCTCACGAGCTGATCACCATGATCGTGAAAATAATTTTCAAAATCGCACGGGTAAAGCAATACAAATAAAAAAACACACGTAAATTCTTATTTGGTGCAAGAGGAGATAAAGGGCCAGTTTTTGTGTGCTGCTTGCAATTTTTTATGCAGTCTGCATCTGCAAGGCAAATATGTGCATTTTTTCTGAGAAGCCTGAGGGTGTCATCGTTTTAAAAAACCTTTTCAAATAACTTTTCATGTTGCCTGTAGCGGGGTTCGAACCTAAGTCCTTCTGGGTGGTAGGCCAGCTGCACTACCGTCACACCACGATGCCCATATAACAAAATCAATATAAATGAAGCATATAAAATTTCAAACATTATTTTTGAACACTGACAAATTTTTCACCTCGCTGAGAGTTCACCTCAAGTAATTTCTCCAAGGCTACCACACCATTGGAAAAACATATCTAAACGTTTGTGAAATTTTCTAGTTACAAACTTGTTTGGAAAACATTTACTTTTTACACTTGGAAAATATTGTTTAATAAACTAGCTTACTTCTTTGTTTATTGGGAAGTAAGATTTTCTCAAGTGTGAAAAATATAATATGTAGGTAACATAAAATATAAAATAACATTGACAAATTTGAAAAACTTTTCGTATTTTTTTATTTTGTAACAAACATATTGTGAAACAATTTTTTTTCAACACATTTTCCTTATATGTACTCTGATATATCATGAAATCAATAAAAATATTAAAAAAAATACTATAAAGCTTTTTTTATACCTAGTAGTGCTTCGCACACAAGGTATATTAACTTCATTCGCCTAACGGTAGTATGTAACGGCATAAACGAATCGAGATAGATATTGACTTATGTATATCAAAATGTTCAGGAGGAAAAGAGAAATTGATTGAGCCATGTCCGTCCGTCCGTCCGTCCGTCCGTCTGTGAACACGATAACTTGAGTAAATCTTGAGATATCTCAATGAAACTTTGTATGCAGGTTCCTTTTTACTTATCTCTGAACGCTATTGAAAATAGGCAAAATCGGTTAAAAGCCACGCCCACTTTTTATATATATAATATTTTCGAAAATACAAAAAGAGTGATTATTCAGTACATAATACACCTATAAGGATAAAATTTGGTGTGTACCTTAGCGTTAAGGCAAAAAATAAATTTCTTAAGAAATATTATTAATCATAAATCAAACACCGCTCAAGATAGCAAAATAAAATTCAGCACACATATTTCTATTAATACAGGCAATATTTCGAAAAAAAAACAAGTAAGGAAAGGGCTGTCTTCGGCTGTGCCGAAGGCTTTATACCTTTCATGAATACGCACAACTTTTCTAAGTGTCCGATCCTTACTTAAAATTACTTAGAAACTCTCCAAAACTGTTAATTTAAAAATACATAGCCAAACCACATTTATCGGAACAATCGGTAATATGGGAGCTATATGTTATGTCAGTCCGATCTGTATGATTTTCACTACACACATCACATATATAATAAGTACCAAACCTGCAAAATTTTAAGTTTCTAGCTTTCTATTTGCAACATGTATAGCCCAAAACCCATTTATCGAAACTATCGATTATATGGGAGCTATATGTTATGTTGGTCCGATCTAGGTGATTTTCACTACACACATTACTTTTATAGTATGTACTAAACCTGCGAAATTTCGCTCGAATAGCTTTTTAATTGCAAGAGTTATAGGCCAAACCCCGTTTATTGGAACAATCGATTGTATGGGAGCTATGCGTTCTATCGGTCCGATCTTGCTGGTTCCGACAAATGATTAATCCTGTGCAAAATGGCGCCTGCTTGCAAAATTTCATCGAGATATCTCTAAAACTGAGGGACTAGTTTGCGTTCAAACAGACGGACGGACAGACGGACAGACGGACATGGCTAAATCAACTCAGCTCGTCGCCCTGATCATTTCGGTATACTTAATGGTGGGTCTATCTCTTCTTCTTCTCACACTTACAAACATCGGACCAAAGTTATAATACCATTTCATGTTCATGAAAGGTATAATTAGCGAAATCGGATTAGGTCCATGCCCAATTTTATACGAAAGATTTCGAAAAGGATCATGGATATATTGAATATGCTATAACTTTGCTTAAACTAGCTGTATATCATTTCTATTTCACCTCTAAAGTGTTCGCGGGCAAAGAAAGTCGAAAGCACAAAATTTTTGGAAAATGGGCGTGGCCCCGCCCCTTTATGGGGGATTATTCCACAAAACTTTCCATGCCATAACTCCGGTAAAAATTGACTTATTGAAACGATATTTAGAGAAAGTGTTCAACATATAAAGCTAACTCTTTGCTGAAAAAATAAACAAAATCGGTGAACGGACACGCCCACTTTTTGAACATAGTTCTAAAAAATTTCTTCGTAAAATTAAAATCGCGGTATTTCCATAATTGTATAAGTTATATAAATAAGATTTTACACACATAATAGCCTTTTTAAACAAAACTAAACTGTAAACAAATTTTGTGGATTTTGGTGAAGTAGGCGTGGCGCCGCCCACTTTTTAGCATAAAAGCTCTGCTATTTTCAAAAGCTATTGCTTGGAATTTCAAGAATGTATTTCAATGAAATTTAGTGAGATACTTCCCAATAGTATGTAGTATACTCCTGCCAAAAATTACGCAAATCGAATAACAAACAAGGAAGATTTACGGGCAAGTAGTTAACACCCTACTGCCTTTTTTTTAAATTTTTTTTATTTTCATACCTTTCATGAACATGAGGAAAGCTATTTATATTTTGTTATTTAGTGATAATTGAATTTACCACTCACAAAAGAAGTGTTTTTAATCGAAAACAATCAGTTGCCTTAATAACAACTTTTCCGTTATTAAAATAGACCTGAGTAAATTGGGATACCAAAACAGATCACTACTAGGTATTTAATGTTCGGTTACACCCGAACTTAGACTTCCTTACTAGTTATTAATTATGTTCATACATTCTTGGGTGTTTGTAATAATTGAAAATAACTTGATAACAACTAACCACATAAAAACATTATTGTTTTGCGCGCTTCCAACAGTCTATGTGCAGAGCGTTGGGAGAGCGCAAGGGGTGACAAAAAATGCAATATCTTTGTAATGGTTTGAAAGAACAAACAATTTGATGATGATTATTGAAGGTGACCGTTTTTGGCGTTATTTGACATATTTTTCAATTTTTTTGAGCGTGCAGAATGTAAAAAAAATTGTATTATTTAAAAAAAAATTGTTTAAATATCATTTATTAAACAATTAGATCGTATAAAATTACTTATAATATAATAAAAACAGTTATCTGTAAGTGAAAAAAAATCATGGATTTATCCGCAGTAGTTCATGAGAAAATAATTTTTAAATATTATCATATTAAAAAATTATCAAAAATTCCACACTCAATAACTTTAACAAAAAAATGAATTTGGATGAAATATTTATAACACGGGGCTTGGGTCTAGCCAACATCCAAGGAAATGATAATTTTCAAAATCGTCGAACAATTGAACTTACCTGTACACACTTCATATGGCTTTACTCACCCAGAAGATTATCTAACCGAAAATCGTATCCGTTGGCAACGCGGCTTATGTACCCGCGACTCTAGCGCGCATGGTAACGATGTCAAAAACAAACAAAGCGCAAAAAAGAATAAAATGTATATAAAAGTTGTAAAACGCTCTATATATTTTGTTTTTGTGCTACAATGATGTTTTTTGATATATTTGCAGGATAATTATTTGCGACCAGTGCAGAGTGCTAAGATTTGTCCAAAAATGTAGGGGGGATATTAAAAGACGCGTTTCGATCCCAGGAATGTGAATCCGCCTCTGGATATCTAATATTTTCAATATTTTGGAAGCCTTAATCTGTTATTACAACAACCACATGAAAATTACAGAAAATGGTGATCTTTGACTGCAAATATCTCGCAAACTACTAAAAAATAATTGTTTTCCGGAGGCACATTCTTGTTATTGGGACGGAAATGCGTCTATTAATGCCCCTCCCGACATTTTTGGGCACGCATTAGCACTCGGCAACGGTTGTAACAATTACCGAAAATTGAACTAGCATTCAAAACACCAATCTAGCAATTTTACTAGCACCATTAAGACTAAGGTAATGGCTTTGACTCCTACATTCCTTTGTCATTATGCCAAACATTCACCAGCAGCCACTCCACAGCACCCACACAAACTCCGTAAACTCCTTTGTCAGTTCCGGGGCGGCCAATGTCTCCATCCAACGAAAAGTTCCACCTGTGGTCAGACTTAAATCTGACATGTCTAATGTTTGCTCGGCGTATGTTGTGGCCCCACGACACGACACCAACCATCTGTGTACCTGTTCGACGAAGCAGACTCTTCTAGCACCAACTTTATTGAAAATGCCAGCTACCTACTGAAGATGTGGTAACATCCACCAACAGTGTCCTCTTGATTTTATTGGTCCTCCGATGACTGCTATAATTCACTTAATTTATTTAATAATACTCAATACATATGTAATTAAGTTAATAAATAATACAATTTTACTTTTATTACAATAGCACTAATTTGTGTAATTTCCTTTGTTATGTTTCAATTTCACACATTCCAAGGCAAACAGCTGACTTCGAAAAACGTATAGCTCTTCCTCTTCTTCTTTTGATTCAAGCGTAACTCAGAATGCATATTTTCGATCCGAGCGGAGCGTAGAGCGGGAACGTAATTGTAATGCAGAATAGGGGTGATTGTTTATTAATTCTTGGGAACTAGTATGTGTACAAAATTTGTGGTATTTTATCTCCACAAAAATATTTACAAAACACGTGCAATTTTTAGTAGTTACGACACGTAACCACCTCTTTGGGTGGTTACGAAATTGAACTGCAACTTAAGCTGGCAGAATACCGAAAGGGTGTAAAAGTTTCCAAGTAATTTGTTTGCCGGTAAAATGAATGTTGTTACCACTCTAGAATCTACCCGTTAATGAACTAAATGTATTAAACACTTTTTTACATATGTTAGAGGCAGCACAACTTAATTTTAATCCGTGACACTCAGATAAGAAATGTTCATTATACCTTTCATGAACATGAAATGGTATTTTAACTTTGGTCCGATGTTTGTAAGTATGAGAAGAAGAAGAGCTATGCCCACTATTAAGTATACCGAAATAATCAGGACGATGAGCTGAGTTGATTTAGCCATGTGTTCTGAAGAGTTTGTACTAATTGAGTGCGTATTCATGAAAGGTATAAAGCCTTCGTCACAGCTGAAGATAGCCCTTTCCCTACTTGTTATACCTTTCATGAACATGAAATGGTATTATAACTTTGGTCCGATGTTTGTAAGTATGAGAAGAAGAGATAGACCCACCATTAAGTACACCGAAATGGTCAGGGCGACGAGCTGAGTTGATTTAGCCATGTCCGTCTGTCCTTCCGTCTGTCTGTTTGAACGCAAACTAGTCCCTCAATTTTAGAAATATCTCGATGAAATTTGGTATGGAGCCGCCATTTTGTATTATATTAATCATTTGTCGGAACCAGTAAGATCGGACCAATACAACGCATAGCTCCCATACAATCGATTGTTCCGATAAATGGGTTTTGGCCTATAACTCTTGCAATCAAAAGCTAGGAGACCGAAATTTTGCAGGTTTAGTACATACTATAATGGAAACCTGTGCAGTGAAAATCACCCAGATCGGACAAACATAACATAGAGCTTCCATATAACCGATTGCTCCGATAAATGTGGTTTGGCCATGTAGGACACTTAAAAAAGATATGCATATTCATGAAAGGTATAAAGCCTTCGGCACAGCCGAAGACAGCCCTTTCCTTACTTGTTTTTCAAATGAAATACAACATATCGCCGGTGATACTGCAATGCGTGCCATATCAAAAAAAAAAAACAACTACATTGCTAAAAGTGCTTTTACTGATTTGCAAATGAGAAGACAGAAAAAACATGCAAGTGGTGACAGGTAATAGTGTCACTGGTAATAGTGTCAATTGACACTATTTCCGTGGTAAATTGGAAATAGTGTCAATCTGAAAATCCTGAAATTATTTTTAAAATTTAATGTTCCTAAGGCTATTGCATACTTACAATTCCTCCAAACTTGCTATTAGTAGTCTTGAATAAATAAATACATAAATACAATAAATAAATAGATAAAAAAAACTGGTGTTCTTAGGTAGTGAATGCATATCAAGGTATACATATATTTAAAACTTATCACCCATGCACAATTAGTACCAAAAAAACTAAGCCACAATCGGAAAGGGGGGAAATTGGACACAAAATTTAACTCGATTGAGAATGTGTTTTTTAAAGAATATTTTAACACGAGAAAACTAAAAAAGGGTGTTTGCTCCTAAAACAAGATATTGGGGGTGTTAGGAATTTTTTGAAAGTGGTTTCGTGTATTATTCGACCACGTGAACAAACTCTACTAGGTCGCTTAAAAGGTAATATATATATATAACCATATGTACATTTAAATATGCATGAGCGATGTATATGGTCAATATTTTAGTCTTTAATGTTGCAGAAATACCTTTATTTCTGTTCATATTTCCGAAGTATTCAACAAAGGCTAAGTATTTTTTAATTATTCTAATAACTAACCCCAAGGGCTATATTTTATACTTGTACACTTTTTTTCAATTCTTTGTTGTTTTCAAGATACAGCCAGTTTTAAGTGGTCTTTAATGTTACCGTACTGCTTGGTATTTTTTTTGGTTAAGCTTATGGCAACCGTGCACGGTGCGCCAGAAGCGATCCTTACCTCAAAGTCGGAGTACAGTATTTTTGGCTTTACTTTATGAGAATATACGCTAAATAACTTGATGTGACGCAAAAAAAAATCATCGCCGGAGCCGTTTTTGAGAAAATCGCGAATTAATGGCAATTTTTTGCACGGCTTCGGAAAACTATATTCCCTTCCATTTAAATATTTAAATAAAATTAATATAATAACATTTACTGTAGTCATATTATTATTTAGCTTTCCAAAATTTATTTAGTTTGAAAAAAAAAATGTTTACTTGTGAATTTTTATATGGAAGAATTGCTTATGGTCTATCTACCTAAACACACCTCACTTTTCTTTGGTAATTGACACATAATTTTTTAACATTGGGTAGTAAAGAAAAATTTTTGGGCTATCATATTCTCTTCTGTAAATAGTCATAACACATTTCCCGGCCGACATATAGAGGTACAAAAATGGCCGAAATGTCGATTTTCGGAAGAAGTAGTGCCAAAAAATCAGATGCTCATAATCAGCAGTGAAGAGGGGATGACAAAACGTCCTTGGGTGATACGGATAAATGTTGTGGCTTTCATGTTCTACTACTTAAACATACAAATTGTTTCAAATTGCCGAGTTATAGAGGGCCAAAAAATAGGCCATCCGAGCTTATAGTCCAGATTCTGGGAGAAGTATTCCTAATCTGAACATTTTAATAGCAGCTTTTCTTAAATCAACCGCATTGAGAGAATACTGTCTTCCCCTATTTTTTGACCAACTAGCCTCCAAAACTGCTCTAAAACCTGATTTTGTTTACCTGTTTTAATGAAAATAAAACCGAGTCACCTTACAATAAAAAAATCGTCAAAAATCAACGGTATCCCCTAGGTACTTAAAATTTACACTTTGTTATGCCGAAAGTAATCGCTCTATAAAACTGCGTACTCGAAAAATTTCTTCTTCTTCTTTTTAATTTTCCTTAGCACCACGGGGCGTATAAGTAACAAAAAATGCATTTTCAATTGCACTTTACAAGAGCAAGTAACATGATATGTTAAAAGTAAAACATGTGCGGGATGCAGTGTTAGGTCCTCTTTCAGAATATATACGTTTTTTTAAATCTGGAAGGGAGTGTAGTTTTCCGAAGCCGTGCAAAAAATTGCCATTAATTCGCGATTTTCTCAAAAACGGCTCCGGCGATGATTTTCTTGCTTGCGTCACATCAATTTATTTACCGCATATTCTCATAAAGTGAAGCCAAATATACTGTACTCCGACTTTGAGGTAAGGATCGTTTCTGGCGCACCGTGCGTGACTACAATAATGAGAGACACTCATTTTACGATTTTTGCGCGCTGTATTCATAACTCGAAAAGCAGTTAATTTGTATTTCAACCGACTTGAGTTCGAATCACTGTTGCTATTGTTAACGTGCTATGTTTTTGAGATGCTAAGTTGATCTTATGTAGAGCAAGTCTGATAGTTTTGCACGAATTTCTTAAAGCTCCAATAAGTGAACCGTTGCAGGAATTTAGTTGTGACCTGAAAGTCTTGCTCTCACAATTGATTAGCGAGTGCCAATAACTTCTCGCAGTGTGAAATATTATTAAATTTTATTCTTTCGTATTTTCATTATTGCTATTAATGCTAATTTCTTAACAGGGGTTTTAAAAGTGAATAGAGTAATTATTCTAGTACAGACGTATATACGCACGCAAAATGGAAGTGACTTTTTTGTGCAACTGGAAAAATTTCAGCGAAATGGAATGGATTTTTTCAAAACGGTTGATTACATATTGAAGTGGCATAAAGTGACGGGAACGTACGAGTTTTCCATACATTTTTGTTTACTATTTTCGGCATAACTTTTTACAAATTATATGACACTAATTCACGAGTTCCAATCTTATATGTTGTATTTATATAGACTCTACTGAAATCCCGCGGTTCACACCGAAAGGCTCGAAAGTGGCTCGTGGGAACTATCGAATAAAACTTATGATGTTATTCGATAGCTCAAAAATATTCATTCATTCGATAGTTAGCGAATGAATGAATGATTTTAGTATTTTAAGAATGAATAAAGGATTTCTTCAACTACTGAAAAATTGAGTATAATTTTTTTTATTGATTACTAAATTCTCATTCGTTACTAATTTTTCACACACGAATGATTTCACAACGAAATGATTTTTGTACAAGTTGGCGAATGAATCACCCCTATTGCGGTTGTCAACGCCATTGTCGACGTAAATTCGTCGTCAACATCGCTTCTTATCAACACCGACATCACATCACGCCAAATGGCGCATATATTGATACAGAGGTCAAAACGCATCTTTTGATACCACTCCTGATATTTTTGGATTGGTATTAACAGTTGACGTTCGATGGAAAGTATTACCGATTTGTTGATTACTTTAGTTTAAATTAGTCAGCGTTCTACATACAATAGAGCCATCGATGAAAATAGCGAAGTGATCTACATGTATGTACATCCCCACAAATTAAGTTAGCAAATTAGTTTTTCCCAGTTCTACCAGTGGCGAAAATTGGTTCACGTTCGTTATTTTCACCATTTTCTGAAAAAATATAATAAAAGCTTAATAACATGTATATGGAAGCCAAAATAATGTTTTTACGAGTGATTGTTTGTACCCCTGAAACAATTAGAAAATTTTCATTCATATTGTGACGGACTTTTCCTTAATTGCTGGAGTACGCTCAGTCCGTCCAGGGTTCTGAAATTAGAAATTCCCTAAAGGTCCTCTCAATTGATAAAACCCTGTTATTTGTTTTCAATTCAAAATGTGTTATTTATTTGTGGGATTTTATCCTCTTTTCGCAAATCTACAATCTTAATTTTACTTGGGTACTAATCCTTCTTTTCTTATTGAATATGGCTAGCTATAATAAAGGCGGCTGAAGTGAAAACCCCTGCTTGGCCCGACCGTCAGCGGAGGTGAAAACCACCACTGAATATAAAAACTTGCAATCGTGAGGTGAGAACCCCAGGTTTACATTCGCTGAGGTGAGAACCCCAACTACTATTCCTAGGTGCTGTCGCAAAACGACTTCCCTATTTCATAAAAATCGTCGCCCTTTTATACAGATTTTGCGGGCGGCAAACCGCAAAATTACAATAATAATTCTTAAAACTAAATCTTAACCTAACGGCGCATCTTCCACTGAGTTTATATATTCATATATGCTATTTACATATTTCCCATGTATTTCATGCATCTTAACTGTTTTCGCCGCGGTGCCGCTTCCCCTCGGAATGCCCCATTGCTTGTAGTCAGCTGCTTTCCTCGCACTCCATCGATCAGCTGGACATTCCCTCAACATTAATATTATTTGCATAAATATGTATGTACATATGCTGGTTATTTTTCTGCAATCCCATTTGTACCTGCTGTCAATGCTAGCAATGCATTTTCCTTCTCCTCTTTATGCTATGTCCGCTAACATTGGGTTGCCAAAATATGTATGCGTGCGCGCGGGTGTAGCAAATCACCGCTGCTTAAGTTGGTTGGCCGACCCTTTTGCTTATTGGAATGTTCGTGGTTGTTTTTGTTTGTGCACTGCACATTTTCTATTGCCGGTCGTAGTTAGGTTGGTGGCCTCTTAGCGCCGCTGTTGATTTTCTGTAAAACGTGCATTAGGGTGTGCCTAATATTGTAAAAAATAAAAGATGAATATATTCGGACATATGTGTGTACATATGGACATGGGTATATATGGTATATGTTTTGGGCAAACGCAGGCGTTCTTGCGGGGTAAAAGGGCGTATGTGCAAAACGGGAAATTCTGATAGATATTAATTCTCGCCAGTATAAAAATTCATTTCATTGATAAAAAGTATACGTTTATAATGTATGTATATATATATATATATGTATAGAGTTGTTGTGAGGTCTCCAGAGCCTCAGGATCGGGGTCCTCACACTCTCCCCTCACCTGCCGGAACGAGGCTTACTGTAACGAGGTCTGTCCTCCGTGATCGTTGCTGCTGCTGCGCGTGTGTGCGACGCTACCATGGTAGGGTGTTGCTAAATTTCTTTAAATATTTTGTCCGATTATTGGCTATATATATATATATATATTTTTTTTTTTATGGCGTGTGTTAATGATACATAAAATGCTTGCGTAAAATTGGTTCATATTACCACCGTGATCCGTTGTTCTTCTCAAACCTTTGTGCTTCGGGAAATACGTGGTACGCTATTTCCATTCGCCTAGCTCTCGTACGTGTGCCGTGATTATCATTCGCCTCGATAGGTGTTCTCGGATTCCCCTCTCTCGTCGTGAAGCTGAAAGTGACAGAATATTCTATTATGTTACTGTGGTTTTTGTTGGCCATGTTGTTTGCGAAATCCGCTGCCATCTGCATTCCTATTTCCATGCTCGCTGCTTGACCCTGTATTTCTTCGACGATCGTTCGTTCGTTTTCCGGTGGGGATTTTATCTTCGGGCTATTGTTCGTTAAACCTTCTAAGGATAACGCTCCGCATTTCGATGCTGTGTTACAGTCCCTTTGCTGTCGTGCTCTTAGCATTTGCATCGCTACTTTGGATGTCGTTGGTTGATCTGACTCGTATGGCGCATTCTGCTCTCTGGATTCTTCGGCGTTCGTTGTTTCTTCAAACCGTACTCTTCGTTGGCGCGTGCTTTCTTCGTCTTTGCTAGTGGGCTTTGACCCACGTGTTTGAATCTGTCTCGCACCCTGCTCCTCGGTTGCCTCTCTCTGTACCTCGGCCTCGTAATAAGCCTTCAGTTCACTTACGTGTGCTGTCCTTCTCTTTCCCTTGTGTACCTTGTCCAGCTCTGCTATTACCGGTGATACAAAATTCATCACTCGGTGTGGGCCACTGTATTTGGGTGCTAGTTTTGCCGCAAAATTGTCTACTGCTTTGGACAATTGATGCTCTTTCACCAATACTAGGTCGCCTATAGCCGGTTGCCATTGCCTCCTGCGCAAGTTATAGTACCTTGCCTGCTCCGTCGATGCGCTCTGTTGTTTACGCCGTACCATGCTGTACACCTCCTTCATCCTTGATGCCTTTTCGCTTAAAACAATCTCGTGTTTAACGCCAACGAAATCTCTGGTAAAAACTCATCCCAATTTCTCTGGTCCTTGCCGGAAAACTGTGATATCATTCTCTTCACGTTTCTGTTTGCTCTCTCTGTCGGGTTTTCCTGCGGAGTATATGGTGCCGTCAGCTGGTGTTTTATGCCAAGCTCCTGCAAAAACCGCTTGAAACTTCTACTAATAAACTGCGCCCCGTTGTCGGTTATTAACACCTTTGGCGCTCCAAACCTCGCTAAAATCCTTTCTCTTAGACCTTTGATTAAGTTGTCTGTTGTTGCTTTTCGCATAGCCACAACTTCTACCCACTTCGAAAATCTGTCTACAAAAACTAGCGCCATTGTGTTGCCATGCTTCGAGCGCGGGAGTGGTCCTACAAAATCCGCGCATACTGTTGCCCATGGTTCCTCCGGGATTCTTGTCAGCATCTTACCAGCCGCTTGTTGTTGGCTTGGTTTATAGATTTGGCATTCGTGACACTGCTGAACGTACTTCCTAACGTCTCTGAACATGCCTGGCCAATAATACCGTGTCATTGCCCGTGCGATCGTCTTACGGATTCCCATGTGTCCTGCGCTTGGTGTGTCGTGGATTTCGGCTAGTACTCTTTTCCGCTGTGGTGTGGGTACGCACAACTTCCATGGAACGTGTTCTTCTCCATCCATTTGACCAACTATTCGTCTATACAGCTTTCCCTCTTGGATCACGTAATCTGGGAATTTCTCGGGAGTCTTCGTTATTTCTGCTACCTTTGCGGAATACCAATTGCAGCTGCTGTCTTCCGGTGGCGCGGTCATGCTTCCAAGTTGTTCTTCCAGCGGTTGGCGTGATAGTGCGTCTGCCACGACGTTCAACTTTCCCTTCCTATATTGCACGTCAAACGAATACTGTTGTAATTCTAACGCCCATCTAGCAATTCGTCCTGATGGACTTTCGATTGCGTTGAGCCACTTCAGCGCTAAATGGTCTGTGATTACGGTAAAGTTATATCCTTCTAGGTATGGCCTCATTTTCCTTATTGCCCAAACTATTGCCAAACATTCCTTTTCGGTTGGTGAATAATTGATTTCCGCCTTATTTAGTCTTCGGCTCGCATAAGCTATCACCCGCTCTTCGTCGTCTAACCCTTGTGTTAAGACAGCACCGAGGCCAAAATCGCTTGCATCTGTTTGTAATCTAAATCTCTGGGTGAAATCTGGACAGGCTAAGACGGGTGCTTGTATAAGCGCATTCCTCAATGTATCAAACGCTACCTGCTGCTCTTCGGCCCATTTCCATTTACAACCCTTCTTCAACATGGAGGTTAACGGGTTTGCCACTTTGGAGAAGTCGGGGACGAATCTTCTATACCAGGACACTATTCCTAGGAAGCGCCGTAATTCTTTCACATTATTGGGGGGTGTAAGCTCTTTTATAGCGGCTACTTTGTCTGGGTCTGTGTGAATTCCCTCTTCGCTAACTACATGGCCTAAGTACTTCAGACTTTTCTTGAAGAATTCGCACTTCTCAGGGTTTATCTTAAGGTTGGCTTGCCTGAGCCGCCGAAAAACTTCCGTGAGGTGCCCTACGTGGTCTTCTAGAGTTTCACTCGTTATAATAATGTCGTCCAGATAGGCGAACGCATGTGGCTCCAACTCTGGACCTATAACGCGATCGAGCGCTCTTTGAAATGTTGCTGGGGCAGAGTGTAGCCCGAATGGCATCACTTTCCACTGATATAGCCCTCGCCCAGGTATCGTAAATGCGGTGTACTGTTTACTACCTTCCTCCATGGGGATCTGCCAATAGCCGTTCTTCAAATCTAGGCTGCTTATAAATCGTGCGCTTCTAAGTCTATCTAGAATATGTTGTATACGCGGTAGTGGGTATGCGTCTGGGACTGATCGGGAGTTAAGCTGCCTGTAATCGACACAAAGTCGCCATTTGCCATTCTTCTTCTTTGCTAGGACTATCGGGGCACTATGGGGGCTACGCGATGGCTCAATACAACCCTTCTCTATTAATTCATCGACCTCTTTATTAATAATTTCCTGCATTTTAGGGTTTTTGGGGAAATATCGCTGTTTTATAGGTCGGTCATCCTTCATGACAATTTTGTGTTTGGCAATGTTAGATACCTCCGACATATTTTCAAAAATTTTTAGTTCTTGCTTAAGGAATGTACTCACCGCGTCGTCTGTGGAGTTTTGTGTAACTATATTCGGCTCGTGCATCGCTTGCTCTTTAATATCTAGACTCATTTCGACGAGGCTGGTACACCTTGCTTTCTCCTGTCCTCGATTCTCTGCTTTGAATATTATTGCGCTTTCGCCACACCTCAGCTCCATATTTGCCTTGGCCATGTAGTCCGTTCCGATCAACACCTTCTCTGACAACCCTGGTAGAACGAGTAACTCGCTCTGGTGTACTTGGTCACCCAACGTTACCTCCGCCTCTACTGCCTCTACCACGTCTTTCACCGTACCATCCCCCATGACGACTCGTGTACGTACCTCTTTCAGTCTACGCGCATCTAGATCTGTCACCATTTCTTCGCTCACGAAGCTTCGCGTCGCTCCCGTGTCTATCGCCGCTGTGACCTCTCTACCATCTACTTGTACTGCCGCCAAGATTCGCCCTTGTGTCTGTGTGAATGTCTTCTTCGGAGGCGAGGTTGAGTTGCGTGAGACCCCACTCCTCGCAGCTAATGGGGTCTCCTGTCGTTTTCCTGTTGCCTACGACAGCAATCTCGAGTTAACGTGCCATCTTTCCCGCACACCCAGAAAAAGTTGCGTCGAGAGTGACGGCACCCATAAGCGAAGTGTCCGCACTCTCCACACCGTCTGCATTCTGTCCGTGGGTCTATGTACCCTTGTCGAGCACTACTTGCCGTGTTTGCCAATGGTGGTGGGTTTTCGCTCACCTGTTGTACGCTGCTGTTTTCCGCTTGTAAATAGTGGAACCTCTCGTCTTGTCGCCTGGGTACGAACGGTCTCGCTGCTGGCCTAAGTGGTTCCCTCTCTGGCGTGATGTTTTCATAATCTTCCACAAGGCTTACCAAATCCTCTAGGCAGTTAAATTCACTCCGTTTTACATACAACTGGTATTCTCTCCTCGAGTTACGGTATATGCGGTTCAGCTTTTGCTCGCTGGTGTAGTCGGAGTGTCTCATCAGACTCTGCAGCGTCAGCACGTAGTCCTTAAATTTTTCGCCTGGTCTCTGCGTTCTTTGCCGTATTTCGTCATCTAGGCGCTCGAAATACCTTGAGCTCAGGAAGAACTTCAAGAAATCTCGCTTGAATTCGTCCCATTGCTGCCAGTGACGGTTGTTGTTCCTAAACCATACCAGAGCCTTATCCTTAAGTAGTTCTGATAGCGCCCGTGGTATGGAGTTTCTGTTGATCTCGTAACTGTCGGCCAGCTCCTCGACTCGCTCTATGAAACCAAGCGGGTCCTTGTCGCCATCGTATCGCAAACCCCACTTGCGCACTCAATCCATCACGCTGCCACTTGATTCCGCCTGGTGATAGGAATACGGCGCGGCTTGTATTCCTGCGTCGTGTCTACCTTTCATGATACCGTGTGTTGGTGCTGGCGCCTTGCTTGTGCTCGCTGTACCGGAGTAGGTGAAGCCTTGTTCGCTGCCATTCATTGGTGTCGGGGGATTGATCGTTATAGTTGGCCCGCCATCTTTTGGTGTAGGGGGTCGAGCATGATGCTGTTCCAATGCAGCAAAAGGTTTCCTCAATCCCTCGTTGTCGCAGTTTGCCTGGATAAACGACGATAGCAGCTTTCTCATTTCGTCCACCGTTCCCGAATATTCTACTCCGAATTCCGCACAGTATGCCACCAGCTCCTCGCGGTTGAGGTGGTATAGCCATGATACCCTAACCATCCTCTATGTGTTGATTTTGGTTTACCCAGCAGTTTATTAATCCTCGTGTGTTCCTAGATCCTTGATTCACTCTGTGGGTTGTAACTTTGTTTGTTTCAGCAGATTTTTAATCCTCTTGTTTTTTTCCTAATCCTGTAATTTGTAATACTCGTTGTGACTTAAAGTCCCTGCTCGGGCGCCATTTGTGACGGACTTTTCCTTGCTGGAGTACGCTCAGTCCGTCCAGGGTTCTGAAATTAGAAATTCCCTAAAGGTCCTCTCAGTTGATAAAACCCTGTTATTTGTTTTCAATTCAAAATGTGTTATTTATTTGTGGGATTTTATCCTCTTTTCGCAAATCTACAATCTTAATTTTACTTGGGTACTAATCCTTCTTTTCTTATTGAATATGGCTAGCTATAATAAAGGCGGCTGAAGTGAAAACCCCTGCTTGGCCCGACCGTCAGCGGAGGTGAAAACCACCACTGAATATAAAAACTTGGTTTACATTCGCTGAGGTGAGAACCCCAACTACTATTCCTAGCTGCTGTCGCAAAACGACTTCCCTATTTCATAAAAATCGTCGCCCTTTTATACAGATTTTGCGGGCGGCAAACCGCAAAATTACAATAATAATTCTTAAAACTAAATCTTAACCTAACGGCGCATCTTCCACTGAGTTTATATATTCATATATGCTATTTACATATTTCCCATGTATTTCATGCATCTTAACTGTTTTCGCCGCGGTGCCGCTTCCCCTCGGAATGCCCCATTGCTTGTAGTCAGCTGCTTTCCTCGCACTCCATCGATCAGCTGGACATTCCCTCAACATTAATATTATTTGCATAAATATGTATGTACATATGCTGGTTATTTTTCTGCAATCCCATTTGTACCTGCTGTCAATGCTAGCAATGCATTTTCCTTCTCCTCTTTATGCTATGTCCGCTAACATTGGGTTGCCAAAATATGTATGCGTGCGCGCGGGTGTAGCAAATCAACGCTGCTTAAGTTGGTTGGCCGACCCTTTTGCTTATTGGAATGTTCGTGGTTGTTTTTGTTTGTGCACTGCACATTTTCTATTGCCGGGCGTAGTTAGGTTGGCGGCCTCTTAGCGCCGCTGTTGATTTTCTGTAAAACGTGCATTAGGGTGTGCCTAATATTGTAAAAAATAAAAGATGAATATATTCGGACATATGTGTGTACATATGTACATGGGTATATATGGTATATGTTTTGGGCAAACGCAGGCGTTCTTGCGGGGTAAAAGGTCGTATGTGCAAAACGTGAAATTCTGATAGATATTAATTCTCGCCAGTATAAAAATTCATTTCATTCATAAAAAGTATACGTTTATAATGTATGTATATATATATATATATGTATAGAGTTGTTGTGAGGTCTCCAGAGCCAACATTTTTATTAAAAACAGTTGTGCCTTTATTAATTATTTTAATTCAAATAACTAAAATAAATATATTCTAAACATAGGAATTCTCGCTCGTCGGTTTTTATTCTCCAACAACTACAATTGCTTTACATGGTAGCATTTGCTTTGGTGTTACTACTAAATTTGAATGAATGAATGAAAAAAATCATTCGATAGTCGAAATCATTCAGTAACCAACTTTCGATAGTTGAAATCATTCGATAGTACCCAACACTAACATAAAGTATACTCACTATAATGTATGGTTGTAAAATTTATGAATAACTTCATTAGAATTATTCAAAACCCTATGATCCATTCTTAACCATGCACCATAAAAAAAAAAAATAAAGTATACTAACAACCTTTTTTTTCTTGCTTCAATTTTTGGTAAAGCAAAAATATATAAAAATGCAAAACGGTCGCGAACGTACGCAAAAAAAATCAAACAAATCCAAAAAAATCAAAACTAATCAAAAGTAATCAAAATAAAAATGTTTGATTACTTTTGATTTTTTTTGATAGTTTTTATTTTTTTTTGATTATTTTTTTATTTTTTTGATTATTTTTTTATTTTTTGTGGTCTTTTTGCTGAGTATTTTTATGTAGTCTAAAAGGAATGCTTGCGACATTTTCGAAGTTAAGTGTTCACCGACGATACGTATCGGTTTGATATAATGGTTCAGCGCCACAGTATTTATTTATCTTTATTTATCTTTTATTTGTAACATTTGCAATCTCGAGACCCACTGAACAATAATAATTGGTTTTAATTATTATATTCGATTTTTGACGAAAAATTGATATTTGGAGAAAAAATTACAAAGTTAATCACAGCGATGGATAGGATTTCATGTTTCAAAGTGTCCCCACTTATCATCAGATCCCTTTTCGGACACGGATATGAACCCGTGTCTGCACCAACGCCGCTGTTAGAAATCTAACAACTCAGCTATGATGCCCTGTGACGTCACGATGCATTCATCCCCACTTCAATTTTTCCTTTGGTTTTGTTGTTTTAGTCTTGCCAACAGTATACACACATTGCTTAGACTATCAGTCCATATGTATCAATGCGTGTGTTGGGCTTGTTTGTTTGTACATTGTTATTGTACTTAACCCGTGCTATGGTTTTAGTGTATTTTGTTTTTGGTTTTTACGGTCTTTCTATTTACATAAATTTGTAACATTTGCAAGCTCGAGACCCAGTGAACAATAATAATTGGTTTTAATTATTATATTCGATTTTTGTGGAAAAATTGATATTTGGAGAAAAAATTACAAAGTTAATCACAGCGATGGATAGGATTACATGTTTCAAAGTGTCCCCACTTATCATCAGATCCCTTTTCCACAAAAATCTAATATAATAATTAAAACCAATTATTATTGTTCACTGGGTCTCGAGCTTGCAAATGTTTTAAATATATGTAAATAGAAAGACCGTAAAAACCAAAAACAAAATATTTATCTTTTATTTTCTTACATATATGTATGTATATCTACTTTCTTTGAATATAATACAATACAATTTCAATGTTTTCTAAAACTGCAAAAAAACTGTAATTTGTACAAAAACGAACTTTATGCATCGCTTATGCACAGGCCCGTGTGCACGGGGGGATTTTGGGGGTTAACCCCCCCTGATGAAAACTGTGAGCAGTTTCAATTAACAAGTACTGTAAACAGTACTATTCAGGACCTGATTTATTAGGTTTTGATGAATCAGAATTATGACTAATCAAAATATGATTCAATCTGTTCATCGCATGTCCCTAATTTGTACCAGTAAAATTGATGTCATGGCCAAATGATGCTAAGGTTGTGTCAAGTGACCAGCTGACTTCTACTTTTTTATGAGTATTGACGGAATTCTTTTCCGTACCTCGAAGAGTTGCAATGTTAAACCGACTTTAATTATAGCCATGTATTCATAAAAGTGCGAATAATCCCAGCTTTCCAAAGTCGGAGCGCTCCAAAAAGAGCATCCAAAAAGAGTCCGTAATTGGAGCCTTTTCGGAGAGAAGAAATTAATATTGTAGAGGGAATGAACTGCAAGGCTCAATTATATGAAAGATTTCAAGTGTTTTCTGACACTTTTTGTTGTAGGCGTAAAGAGAATTGTTAGAAAATGAACGTTGGAGAGCAGATGATTATTTGAATGTTTTCAAACATTTTCTGAGGTTTTTTTTTATTTTACCTAACAGAAGATAAAGATCGCATTTTTCATGGACGTTTATCAATAGTCTGTAGAAAATAAACATAGCACACTTCATATTTTCCGAATTGTGTCAATAAAACTTCATAAACCTTATTTTTTATTATTTATGACCCCAAATAAGCTTCAGAAAAACACCAATAAAAGGCTCCGAAAGGAGTCTGAAAAGGCTTCAAAAACCCTCAGAATGGAGGAATAAAGGGCTCCGAAAAAGGTTCAGAAAAGCACCAATAAAATTCTCCGCAGTTCGTTTAAAAAGAGTCATAAAACGCTTCAAATTCATCGAAATCAGACTCTTTTCGGACTCTTTTTTATGACTCCGTTGGAGTGCCCGCGTATAGCGCTCATTTTGGAGAGTAAAGCTCTGAGAAATGCGAGTTTTATGGCTCCGAAAGGAGTCGTTTTTTGCACTTTTGGTTATTTGGGATATGCCATCATATCACCAATTCTCTATCAAATACAGAAAAATGTGTACAGTGTTGCCAGGATACAATTTATTTTGGAGCTAGATTCGAGAAAAAAGAGCTAGAAAAGAGCTGGATTGTTCAAGAAAATCCAAAACATATAAAAAAAGAGCTAAAAAGCACTTAAGTATTTTGTATGTAAGTTTATACATTTATTTCATACTAGCAGGGTACCCAGCTTTGCTCGGTATGTACATATGTAAGTAGTTAATAAATTCTTGCTACCCTCAATTGCGAAAACAATTTACAGACTGAGAAGGTTCAGAACAATATTTATTTTCTCACATTTTATCCCGTTTATGTCTACGGTAACAAACTAAAGTAAAGGCGTTTTGTAATAGTCTAACTTCGACATTTTGTCATCTCCCCTCTTTTTGACTCCTTACCTGTGCCTAAACATTCCCCAAGTTATCCCCAGTCATTTTTCAAAGAAATTTCAAATATACAGACACATCTTATCTAGAGTTTTATTAAAGATATGCTGATACCTATGCAATTGATTTTTGATTCAGCTGAAATTGAAAAAAAGTGAACAAAAATTTTAGAGGGACGCTTAGTTTTTTTTTGACAAAGTAAGTGAATTTTTCTTCATATAAAATTGTGTAAGAAAAAAAATTTCATAGGTACATACCTCCCTAAAAATCAGTATATCTTTTTTGTTTGTCGTTCGGTTTTGATAAAACAAAGTGCGGGTCCCTTTCTAAGCTTGAAGCAGTCCATTTGTGAAACTCTCATCAAAATCCATTCCTTAGTTTCCGAGATCCTTAAGTTCAAACAGACAGACAATAATTTTAAAAATGGATCAGATGAACTCTACAGCATTCCCTAAGTCATCCCCAGTCATTTTTTCAAAGAAATTTTTAATTTACGACTTTTCTAGAAATTCATTATGGTATAGATTTATGATGCTTAAAACGTATAAAAAGTATACATAATTAACTCAACAAAAAAAAAAAAATAAGTGTGTTCTTGAAAAATTATCAAACTTCATAAATAGTTAAGAAAAAAATATTTAATTTTTATTAAATAAAACTCAAAAATAATTTTTATTTTTGCGTTAAAGCCAAATGAAGTAATTTTATTTCTGACTCAGAAATCAAAAATCTTGAAATATTTTTCTGATTATTTATCATGAAGACAGAATGGGGGGGTAAGGTTGTTCAGAATCTTTAGCAACTTAGGAAAGTGTTTTTGACACACAATTTACTTACCTTTCCATTTTGATTATAGTTCGCAAAATAAACAACTGGCATTTAGGAATGTTACTCGACCAAGTTAACAGATTTAGGTATTTGTTATCGGTGAGGGAAACTGAGTTGCCACATGGTACACAATGAAACTAATATAATTTTACAATACAATTTGTCCAAATAAATTTGTAGCGAAAAAAGAGCTAAAAATGAAAAGAAAGGACCAGAAAAAGAGCTAGGAGCTAAAACAGAATTTTAGAGCTAAACGCCAAAAAAAGAGCTAGATGTAGCTCTAAAAGCACCAAAATGGCAACACTGAATGTGCACAACCAAAAAAATTTTCTGGGGTATAGCTTTAGGCATCAGAGTATGCAGTTTCAGAAAAGTTAAAGAACATTTAAATTTATGATGTATGGGTCTAGGTATCTGTTTCAGCAAATATGTTTATCTTAGTGAAAAATTTATGCGAATGCAAATCTAAATTAAAACCCCCCCCCCCATGGCTAATTCCTGCGCACGGCCCTGCTTATGCATATTTCCATCTATGAAACAATACAAAAAATAATCAAAACAATCAGAAATAATCAAAAACAATCAAAAATAATAATAATTTTTTTTCTAAATCATAAAAAATCATGATTGTTTTTTTATTGTTTTTTAGAATAATCATTAAAACCCGTAAACAATGGGTAATCAATCATTACTATTCTTTTCCAAAAAGTAATCAATCAAACCGGTAATCATTAGGATTACTAATAATAACTGAACAGGTCTGGTTTGAACGCAAACTAGTCCCTCAAGTTTAGAGATATCTCGATGAAATTTGGTATAGAGCCGCCATTTTGCATGAGATTAATCATTTGTCGGAACCAGCAAGATCGGACCAATAATACGCATAGCTCCCATACATTCGATTGTTCCGATAAACGGGTTTTGGCCTATAACTCTTGCAATATAGTTATCGCTAAATGAGTTGTGGGTCAAATTGTGGTTCTCCTAAAAAATTAAGATATCGCACCCTAAATCAAAAACAGTCACAACTCAAAATTTTTTTTGGTCGCTTTCTTGGCATAGATTGCCTAATAAAAAGTGGTGCAGCCAATACATACAATATTATTCTTTTGGACTATTATCGTTACTCTTTCAAGAGCACAGTGATGTCAAGTTTTTAAAAATCAAATCACTTTTGTGCGATCCAGAAGCAATTAACTGAAAGTTACTCGGATTTTGAGTTGTGACTCTTTTTGATTTAGTGTGCGATATGTGTTCAATATAGGTGTCAAACGAAAGGGCATGGCCGCAGCTTTTATTTTTACTGTTTGATATTCCGATATAGTTATCGCTAAATGAGTTATGGGCCAAATTGTGGTTCTCCTAAAAAATTAATATATGTGTTCAATATGGACGTAAAACGAGAGGGCATGCCGGCAGCTTTCATTTTTACTGTTTGATATTCCGATATAGTTATCGCTAAATGAGTTATGGGCCAAAATGTGGTTCTCCTAAAAAATTAATATATGTGTTCAATATGGATGTAAAAAGAAAGGGCGTGCTGGCAGCTTTCATTTTTACTGTTTGATATTCCGATATAGTTATCGCTAAATGAGTTATGGGCCAAAATGAGGTTCTCCTACATATGTGTTCAATATGGGTGTAAAACGAAAGGGCATGGCAGCAGCTTTCATTTTTACTGTTTGATATTCCGATATAGTTATCGCTAAATGAGTTATGAGCCAAAATGTGGTTCTCCTAAAAAATTAATATATGTGTTCAATATGGGTCTAAAACGAAAGGGCATGGCAGCAGCTTTCAATTTTACAGTTTGATATTCCGATATAGTTATCGCTAAATGAGTTATGGGCCAAAATGTGGTTCTCCTTAAAAATTAATATATGTGTTCAATATGGATGTAAAACGAAAGGGCGTGCTGGCAGCTTTCATTTTTACTGTTTGATATTCCGATATAGTTATCGCTAAATGAGTTATGGGCCAAAATGAGGTTCTCCTACATATGTGTTCAATATGGGTGTAAAACGAAAGGGCATGGCAGCAGCTTTAATTTTTACTGTTTGATATTCCGATATAGTTATCGCTAAATGAGTTATGAGCCAAAATGTGGTTCTCCTAAAAAATTAATATATGTGTTCAATATGGGTCTAAAACGAAAGGGCATGGCAGCAGCTTTCATTTTTACAGTTTGATATTCCGATATAGTTATCGATAAATGAGTTATGGGCCACAATGTGGTTCTCATAAAAACTTGACATATGTGTTCAATATGGATGTAAAACGAAAGGGCATGCCGGCAGCTTATATTTTTACTTTTTGATATTCCGATATAGTTATCGCTAAATGAGTTATGGGCCAAAATGTGGTTCTCCTAAAAAATTAATATATGTGTTCAATATGGGTGTAAAACGAAAGGGCGTGGCAGCAGCTTTCATTTTTACTGTTTGATATTCCGATATAGTTATCGATAAATGAGTTATGGGCCACAATGTGGTTCTCATAAAAACTTGACATATGTGTTCAATATGGATGTAAAACGAAAGGGCATGCCGGCAGCTTTCATTTTTACTGTTTGATATTCCGATATAGTTATCGCTAAATGAGTTATGGGCCAAAATGTGGTTCTCCTAAAAAATTAATATATGTGTTCAATATGGGTGTAAAACGAAAGGGCATGGCAGCAGCTTTCATTTTTACTGTTTGATGTTGTTGTAGTTGTTTTAACACTACGTTGCCCTGCCTAGGTAGTCAATATCAACCTTACCCAATATTGTCATCGAACTCTTCTAACGGAAGTCCTAGAAACCTAGCGGCTTCAACAGGGGAGGACCAGAGGGATATGGGTGTTAGAAGAGTAGGCTCGGATGAGCAGACAAAAAGATGGTTAGTAGTATGGGGGGAAAAGCCGCATGCCGGACAAACATTAGGCAAGTCGGGTTTCAGTCTGGATAGGTAAGAGTTTAACCTATTACAATATCCAGACCGGAGTTGAGCATCATCCTAGTCTCCCTAGGCAGCTCGCGCTCCTCTTCGGCAACGGGTGGTGTTGTTGCCTGAAGAACGGCGTTCACTGGGAGAGAGCCAACATAGGAATTTACCGAATTCGTGTGGATGAGGGTAAGGGCCTGCCGGTGCACCTTAGGATCAAACGGCGTGGAAATCAGGTGCCGGATCTCATCGTAGTGTTTGCGTAGATGGCTCCTTATGCTCCTGGGGGGCGGATCCTCATTGATCAGGCGTCCGTTCGGATGCTGCGGTTTGCAACAGTTGAACAGGAATTGCCTGGTCAACATCTCGCTATGCTCTTTAACGGCGAGCATAGTTAAACAGAAACGGAGATAGGACACCACCCTGTGGCACCCCTTGTTTAACTATTCTGGGTTTTGATCTGGCGCCTCTGAACTCAACCGACGATTGACTACCACTCAGGTAGTTGGCAGTCCAACGTTTAAGACAGGGAGGAAGGGACGAGTCTTCAAGGTCTTTCATTAGTTGCGCTTGGTTGACCGTGGCAAATCTTTTTATATTCCGATATAGTTATCGCTAAATGAGTTATGGGCCAAAATGAGGTTCTCCTACATATGTGTTCAATATGGGTGTAAAACGAAAGGGCATGGCAGCAGCTTTAATTTTTACTGTTTGATATTCCGATATAGTTATCGCTAAATGAGTTATGAGCCAAAATGTGGTTCTCCTAAAAAATTAATATATGTGTTCAATATGGGTCTAAAACGAAAGGGCATGGCAGCAGCTTTCATTTTTACAGTTTGATATTCCGATATAGTTATCGATAAATGAGTTATGGGCCACAATGTGGTTCTCATAAAAACTTGACATATGTGTTCAATATGGATGTAAAACGAAAGGGCATGCCGGCAGCTTATATTTTTACTTTTTGATATTCCGATATAGTTATCGCTAAATGAGTTATGGGCCAAAATGTGGTTCTCCTAAAAAATTAATATATGTGTTCAATATGGGTGTAAAACGAAAGGGCGTGGCAGCAGCTTTCATTTTTACTGTTTGATATTCCGATATAGTTATCGATAAATGAGTTATGGGCCACAATGTGGTTCTCATAAAAACTTGACATATGTGTTCAATATGGATGTAAAACGAAAGGGCATGCCGGCAGCTTTCATTTTTACTGTTTGATATTCCGATATAGTTATCGCTAAATGAGTTATGGGCCAAAATGTGGTTCTCCTAAAAAATTAATATATGTGTTCAATATGGGTGTAAAACGAAAGGGCATGGCAGCAGCTTTCATTTTTACTGTTTGATGTTGTTGTAGTTGTTTTAACACTACGTTGCCCTGCCTAGGTAGTCAATATCAACCTTACCCAATATTGTCATCGAACTCTTCTAACGGAAGTCCTAGAAACCTAGCGGCTTCAACAGGGGAGGACCAGAGGGATATGGGTGTTAGAAGAGTAGGCTCGGATGAGCAGACAAAAAGATGGTTAGTAGTATGGGGGGAAAAGCCGCATGCCGGACAAACATTAGGCAAGTCGGGGTTCAGTCTGGATAGGTAAGAGTTTAACCTATTACAATATCCAGACCGGAGTTGAGCATCATCCTAGTCTCCCTAGGCAGCTCGCGCTCCTCTTCGGCAACGGGTGGTGTTGTTGCCTGAAGAACGGCGTTCACTGGGAGAGAGCCAACATAGGAATTTACCGAATTCGTGTGGATGAGGGTAAGGGCCTGCCGGTGCACCTTAGGATCAAACGGCGTGGAAATCAGGTGCCGGATCTCATCGTAGTGTTTGCGTAGATGGCTCCTTATGCTCCTGGGGGGCGGATCCTCATTGATCAGGCGTCCGTTCGGATGCTGCGGTTTGCAACAGTTGAACAGGAATTGCCTGGTCAACATCTCGCTATGCTCTTTAACGGCGAGCATAGTTAAACAGAAACGGAGATAGGACACCACCCTGTGGCACCCCTTGTTTAACTATTCTGGGTTTTGATCTGGCGCCTCTGAACTCAACCGACGATTGACTACCACTCAGGTAGTTGGCAGTCCAACGTTTAAGACAGGGAGGAAGGGACGAGTCTTCAAGGTCTTTCATTAGTTGCGCTTGGTTGACCGTGGCAAATCTTTGGCCAGGTCAAGCGCAACTAGCACTGTCCTGTGGTTTGGACGCTTTTGGTTTAGTCCGTCCCCTATCTGAGTGGTTATGGCGTTCAGCGCGGTGGTGGTGCTGTGATTTTTGCGAAATCCATGGTGATGTTCGGCGAGCCGCAGGTTTGCGGTGAAATACGGCAACAAGATAGATTCCAACACCTTCACTACTGGCGGGAGGAGAGATATCGGGCGATATGACTCCCCTACGGCAGCTGGCTTGCCAGGCTTTAGTAGTGGAACCACCTTTGCCTGTCTCCATCTTTCAGGAATGACAAAGGTGGACAGGGAAAGGTTGAAAATGTGTGTAAGGTATCTTATGCCTTCGTCGCCGAGGTGTTTCAGCATCAGCATGGAAATGCCATCGGGGCCAATATATTTGGTGTCCTTAGATCTCCGAATTGCCTCATGAACTTCTGTTGTGGAGATGGCAATGGGCGCATCGCTGTTTTTGTGTTTGTGCGCTTCCCTGGTGGCTCGGCGAATCACTTTGTTCAACGGAGGATGCATTACAAATTGTCGGCAGAAGGCGCTTGCGCATCTTTTTGGCTTCGACTGAACCTTATCACCGAAGGCGATGGATATTTTTCGTTAGGTTTAGTCGGGTTGGACAAAGATTTCACCGTCGGCCATAATTTGCCAACTCCAGCCGAGAGGTTGCAACACCTTAAGTGCTCCTCCCACTTAGTGCGTTTGTGTTGATCAACTAAGCGTCTGATTTCCGCATTAAGATCCCTTATTTGAGTATCCGTAGGGTCAAGGCGTCTAATATGGTCACGTTCATTTGCCAGGGCCGCTGCCTCTGCGGGGAAGAATGGACGCACTTCCTTTATTCTACCTGACGGAATGTGTTGATGGGAGGCTGAAATTAGGGCCATACGAAACGCCTTTTCCCCTTCTCGTACGTCAGACGGGGTAGGAAGAGCAGCGAAGGCGCTCTCTGTGGTGTTGAGAAAACCCTCCCAGTCGGCTTTATTGAAGTTAGTGTATGTGCGTTTCTCAGCGGTGACAAAGTCGGTGGGGCGATCGATAGAGAGCACTATAGGTAGGTGGTCTGAAGCAAGCGTCAGCATCGGTCGCCATTCAACGCAGTTTATTAGGCCAGCGCTGACTATGGTGATGTCTGGCGAGCTAGAGCAGTTTACCGCCACTCTAGTGGGGGCATCCCCATTTACCGTGCAGAACGTCGAATCATCTATTTGGTCAGCCAGCTCCTGTCCCCTACCATCGGCCTGCAGGCTGGAGTGCCACAGGCCGTGGTGTGCGTTGAAGTCACCAAGGATGACGCGGTTCTCGCCCCTGAGTAACGCACGAATGTCAGGGTGGTAATCCCTGGGACAACAGAAGACAGGAGGTACGTAAATGTTTATGATTTCAAGGTCGACATCGCCTGACCGGACAACCATACCTTGACGTTCTAAGGTGGTGTCCCTCGGGTCGATGTCAGGCTCAAATAGACGATACTGCACAGATTGATGCGTGATGAATGCCAGACCACCCCCAAGCCCTCTCGCACGGTCACAACTGTGTGCATTGTACCCGTTGCAGGTCTGAAGAGACGACCTTCCACCTAACTTTGTCTCCTGAATCGCCGCGATCTTGATGTTCAGTCGCTTCATTAAATTTGTCACTTCAACAATTTTGCCGGTTAGGCCGTTGCAATTAAATTGCAGGATACCGAAATGTGCAGGGGGAGCAGAGTTGATGCTGGGGGTCAAGGACTGGTGCGTATGCCTAGGTGGTAATAGGCTGGGTCGCGCACTACGGCGCAATCTTGAAGTCGAAGGAATCGGGTTACCAGAAGGTATAGGCGAGTCGGACGACGTTGAAGGTTGCGAACCTCGACAGCATGGCGCAACGTACGTATCAGTCCATAGGTTCCTGTTCGCGAGTCCAGAGCATATGAGCAGGTGACACAGGCCAAGGCAGTTATTGCACTTGACTGATGCTAACGGCGTATGTAATCTTAACCGACAAACAGTGCACGTAGTATAAGGGACCAGGAGCTGATGGTTGTGGCTTATACTCGTGCTAATGCTGGAAGAAGACTGGCTGACCGAGGGGGTGGGAGAGAGCGGACGCCCAGCATTGCTCAAATCCACTTGGGAAGTGCTACGTAGGGAGTAGCTGTGAGCTGCTGTGTGAGATGTTGACGCCTGGGGGCGTCAGCGGCCGCTCGGAAGGTCTACTTGCTGATGTGCATTGTTAGTGCTAGTCGTGACAGAGTCAGGCATATGTGGCGGAGCGATACTTGATCGACGACGGCCACTGGACGTCATAGGACGTGAACAGCAATGGGCCACAAAAGTTCTATAAAAACTGTTTGATATTCCGATATAGTTATCGATAAATGAGTTATTATTAATTAATATATGTGTTCACTATGGGTGTCAAATGAAAGGGCATGCCGGCAGCTTTCATTTCTACTGTTTGATATTCCGATATAGTTATCGATAAATGAGTTATGGGCCAAAATGTGGTTCTCCAAAAACCTTTACATATGTGTTCAATATGGGTGTCAAAAGAAAGGATATATTTATCGTTAAATGAGTTACGGGCCAAAATGTGGTTCTCATAAAACCTTGACACATGTGCTCAATATGGGTGTCAAAAGAAAGGGCATGGCCGCAGCTTTGATTTTTACTGTTTGATATTCCGATATATTTATCGTTAAATGAGTTCTCATAAAACCTTGACATATGTGTTCAATATGGGTGTCAAAAGAAAGGGCATGGCCGCAGCTTTCATTTTTACTTTTTGATATTCCGATACAGTTATCGATAAATGAGTTATGGGCCAAAATGTGGTTCTCATAAAACCTTGACATGTGTGTTCAATATGGGTGTCAAACGAAAGGGCATGGCCGCAGCTTTCATTTTTACTGTTTGATATTCCGATATAGTTATCGCTAAATGAGTTATGGGCCAAATTGTGGTTCTCCTAAAAAATTAAGATATGTGTTCAATATGGGTGTCAAACGAAAGGGCATGGCCGCAGCTTTCATTTGTACTGTTTGATATTCCGATATAGTTATCGATAAATGAGTTATGGGCCAAAATGTGGTTCTCCTAAAAAATTAATATATGTATTCAATATGGATGTAAAACGAAAGGGCATGCCGGCAGCTTTCATTTCTACTGTTTGATATTCCGATATAGTTATCGATAAATCAGTTATGGGCCAAAATGTGGTTCTCCAAAAACCTTTACATATGTGTTCAATATGGGTGTCAAAAGAAAGGATATATTTATCGTTAAATGAGTTACGGGCCAAAATGTGGTTCTCATAAAACCTTGACACATGTGTTCAATATGGGTGTCAAAAGAAAGTGCATGGCCGCAGCTTTGATTTTTAATGTTCCGATATATTTATCGTTAAATGAGTTCTCATAAAACCTTGACATATGTGTTCAATATGGGTGTCAAAAGAAAGGGCATGGCCGCAGCTTTCATTTTTACTGTTTGATATTCCGATATAGTTATCGATAAATGAGTTATGGGTCAAAATGTGGTTCTCATAAAACCTCGATATATGTATTCAATAGGGGTGTCAAACGAAAGCGCATGGCCGCAGCTTTTATTGTTACTGTTTAATATTCCGCTACAGTTATCGATAAATGAGTTATGGGCAAAAATGTGGTTCTCATAAAACCTTGACATATGTGTTCAATATGGGTGTAAAACGAAAGGGCATGGCAGCAGCTTTCATTTTTACTGTTTGATATTCCGATATAGTTATCGCTAAATGAGTTATGGGCCAAAATGTGGTTCTCCTAAAAAATTAATATATGTATTCAATATGGATGTAAAACGAAAGGGCATGCCGGCAGCTTTCATTTCTACTGTTTGATATTCCGATATAGTTATCGATAAATGAGTTATGGGCCAAAATGTGGTTCTCAAAAAACCTTGACATATGTGTTCAATATGGGTGTCAAAAGAAAGGATATATTTATTTAAATGAGTTACGGGCCAAAATGTGGTTCTCATAAAACCTTGACACATGTGTTCAATATGGGTGTCAAAAGAAAGGACATGGCCGCAGCTTTGATTTTTACTGTTTGATATTCCGATATATTTATCGTTAAATGAGTTCTCATTAAACCTTGACATATGTGTTCAATATGGGTGTAAAACAAAAGGGCATGGCAGCAGCTTTCATTTTTACTGTTTGATATTCCGATATAGTTATCGATAAATGAGTTATGGGCCACAATGTGGTTCTCATAAAAACTTGACATATGTGTTCAATATGGGTGTCAAACGAAAGGGCATGGCCGCAGCTTTCATTTTTACTGTTTGATATTCCGATATAGTTATCGCTAAATGAGTTATGGGCCAAATTGTGGTTCTGCTAAAAAATTAATATATGTGTTCAATATGGGTGTCAAACGAAAGGGCATGGCCGCAGCTTTCATTTTTACTGTTTGATATTTCGATATAGTTATCGCTAAATGAGTTATGGGCCAAATTGGGATTCTCCTAAAAAATTAATATATGTATGTGTTCAATATGGATGTAAAACGCAAGGGCATGCCGGTAGCTTTCATTTTTGCTGTTTGATATTCCGATATAGTTATCGCTAAATGAGTTATGGGCCAAAATGTGGTTCTCCTAAAAAATTAATATATGTATTCAATATGGATGTAAAACGAAAGGGCATTCCGGCAGCTTTCATTTTTACTGTTTGATATTCCGATATAGTTATCGCTAAATGAGTTATGGGCCAAAATGTGGTTCTCATAAAAACTTGACATATGTGTTCAATATGGGTGTCAAACGAAAGGGCATGGCCGCAGCTTTCATTTTTACTTTTTGATATTCCGATACAGTTATCGATAAATGAGTTATGGGCCAAAATGTGGTTCTCATAAAACCTTGACATGTGTGTTCAATATGGGTGTCAAACGAAAGGGCATGGCCGCAGCTTTCATTTTTACTGTTTGATATTCCGATACAGTTATCGATAAATGAGTTATGGGCCAAAATGTGGTTCTCATAAAACCTTGACATGTGTGTTCAATATGGGTGTCAAACGAAAGGGCATGGCCGCAGCTTTCATTTTTACTGTTTGATATTCCGATATAGTTATCGCTAAATGAGTTATGGGCCAAATTGTGGTTCTCCTAAAAAATTAAGATATGTGTTCAATATGGGTGTCAAACGAAAGGGCATGGCCGCAGCTTTCATTTGTACTGTTTGATATTCCGATATAGTTATCGCTAAATGAGTTATGGGCCAAATTGGGATTCTCCTAAAAAACTAATATATCCCTTAATCGCATACCCTGAGTCCCTGGGACTCACTCAAAATTTAAAATCTTCATAAACGCTTCGTGAGCTCAGAAAAGAAGTACAAAAAATTAAATTTATATTAAGTTCAGTAAATATTTTGTATTGATTTATGTTAGACGAACATTAAATAAACCCTAAAATTAAATAAAACTTTTAGAAAATAATGCCTTTGATTGTTTTTTTTTAAATATAAAATGTGAGTCCTGGGGACTCAGGGTAGTGGTTTACGTAATTTTTCCTTGGGGGTGCGATTAAGGGATATGTATGTGTTCAATATGGATGTAAAACGAAAGGGCATGCCGGCAGCTTTCATTTTTACTGTTTGATATTCCGATATAGTTATCGCTAAATGAGTTATGGGCCAAAATGTGGTTCTCCTAAAAAATTAATATATGTATTCAATATGGATGTAAAACGAAAGGGCATGCCGGCAGCTTTCATTTTTACTGTTTGATATTCCGATATAGTTATCGCTAAATGAGTTATGTGCCAAAATATGGTTCTCCTAAAAAATTAATATATGTGTTCAATATGGATGTAAAATGAAAGGGCATGCCGGCAACTTTCATTTTTACTGTTTGATATTCCGATATAGTTATCGCTAAATGAGTTATGGGCCAAAATGTGGTTCTCCTAAAAAATTAATATATGTGTTGCGTCGGGACGACTTCAATTAAAACACACAATTTTTAAGCTGACTCACAAATTACTTTTGTAACAATTTATTAATAAATTTGCAATGTCTTTGCGCTTTAAAAAATATTTGTGTACTTGTCGTCTATGTGACATTTGTTCAATCAATAATCCCCAGCAAAGGACCGTTACGGTCTTTTATACATTGAAAACTGGTGCTTTTTGTTTGTGTACTGAGCAGTAATGATTTTATACGTATGATACAAATTGCTGAATTTCTAATTTAGGTCAAAGAGAGTATACATTTGTATTGTACAAGTACAAGATAATTTACAGGGAACTAAGAATAAGTGATAATTCAATATGTTTGGTATTTAGCGGCAACATTCTCCCCCTTGCAAACGAGTTCAGGCTGATGAGATTTGCTTAAGTAGATTTGACGTCTAATACGGCCACCTTTGTTATGGGTCTTTGCAGCGTAGTTCTCTGGGTTTTAATCGTCACTCGACGCACTTGATCGTCTTTCGCTTTGATGACTTCAGTTATCACACCTTTTGGCCAGGAGTTACGCGGCAGAGCGTCGTCTACTATTACAACAACATCGCCGACTTGTACTGGTGGGCGTTTGTTGAACCATTTTGCTCTTCGCTGCAAGATCGGCGCGTACTCCCGCGTCCATCGTTTCCAAAACATATTAGCAAACTCTTGCGTTCTATGCCAGCGCTGCCGTAAATCGTAATTTTCATTAAAAACTGGTTTATGGCCGTCTGTAGAGCCTAGTAATAGGTGATTTGGTGTTAGCGCGTCGTCATCTACATTCTCGAGTGACACAAATGTAAGAGGCCGGGAGTTGATGATTAGCTCGACTTCGCACAGGGCACTTCGAAGCGTTTCGTCGTTGAATTTAAATGACGGGTAGATTGCATTTAGCACTACTTTTACTGAGCGCACCAATCGCTCCCAAGCGCCACCCATGTGTGGTGCAGCTGGTGGGTTGAACCGCCAATTAATATCGTCATATTTCGCTTCAATGATTTTTGAATCAAGGCTGAGAGACTTTTCAGCAGCTCTAAAATTAGTTCCATTATCTGTGTAAATTTCGCGCGGTCTTCCGCGCCTTGAAGTAAAATTTTGAATACACAATATGCACGAGGCGACATCGAGGCTGTGTGCGATTTCTAAATGGACGGCACGAATCGTCAAACAAGTAAATAGGACGCCCCATCTTTTTTCTCTGTGTCTTCCTACTGATACGTATATTGGCCCAAAAAGATCTATTCCGACGAAGGTAAAGGGGCGTTCGAAGCTCGCTAAGCGTGCGGCTGGTAGTGGCGCCATTTGCTGAGTACCTGGCTTAGCGCGTTCGTTCTTACATCTCTGGCACAATCGTCTTACTTTGCGGTAGAGCACACGAAGTCGAGGAATGTAGTACCTTTCTCGAATAGAGTTTATGGTGGCCTCGTGAAACTGGTGATGATTTTTTAGATGATGGTGATTGACTATTAAGAACGTGACGTGGTGCTTACATGGAAGAATGATAGTGTTACCAGAGCTCAGACTTTCGGCTCTTCCTCTTATTCGTAGTATGTCGTCCTCGTCTACGTAAGTATTTAAAGATATTAGTTTACTGTCGTTTTCGATTAGGTTACCAGTCCTGAGGGTTTGTACTTCCTGGTGATATTCACTTAGCTGCGCTTCGCGTATAAGAACTTGTTTGGCTTTCAGAGTTGCCTCGTATTCCGTGAGGGGTGCCACGCCTTTGTTTATCGCCGCCTTCAGTTTCGTTGCGAATGTGATTACCCTCGCCATTATTCGGTATAAACGCCTCCAACTTGAAAATTTTTCTACATCGATGATGCGCTGTGTAGTGGTATATTTAGTGGTATGCAAAACGTAATTACGTAGCTCAGTGCGCTCTGCCGAACCCAAGTCTTCACATATTGGCCACATTGATGGATCGAGCGACAGGAACTTAGGTCCGTGTACCCAGAACTCATAGTTGTGTTGCACGTTGAACTTCGTAGCCAAATCAGCTGGGTTTGACTTCGTTGGTACCCAGCGCCAATCGGTGACGTTCGTTGTCTCTAGTACTTCACCTACTCGATGCATAACGTATTGTTTAAAGTTTCTAGGGTCCATCCTTAGCCACTTCAGGACGGTTTTCGAATCCGACCAAAAAAAGCGAGCGTGTATTGGGACCCTCATTGCGGCACTGACGGAAGTGGCCAACCTTACACCTATTACCGCCGCCTGTAGCTCTAGCCTTGGTATTGATACGGGTTTCAGTGGGGCAACCTTTGATTTGGCGGCGACTATAATTGTATCGACCTTGCTACCTATCTGTGTGCGTATATAACAGATGGCTGAGTATGCGTATTCGCCGGCATCTACGAACGTATGGATTTGGTTGAGCTCCGATTTTGTTAGTATTGGCGAGTAGCATCGCGGAATCGTCGTGCCTGATATGGCCGGTAGTAACGTCTTCCAAAGGCACCATTGACTATGCAGCTGGTGTGACAGCGCGTCATCCCACCCGATACTTGACCGCCAAACGTCTTGCATCAACATCTTTAATCCAATGGTGTAGTTCGATAGAAACCCTAGGGGGTCGAAAATCGACATCAATGTTTGGAGCACTTCCCTCTTAGTCGGTACCAGCTCGCTTTGCAGGATGTCGCGACTCATTTTAGAGAATCTGCAAATGAATTTAAAGACATCAATATTTGGATCCCAATACAAACCCAATATTTTTTCTGTGTGGCCCATGCCCTTCGGGATTTGAGTTTCAGCGGCTTCTTCTCCAAGTTCTTTGAGGACAATATGCGAATTCGACATCCAGTTACGAATATGAAATCCGGCGTTGGCGTGAATGTTTTTAACCTGTATCGCGAGTTGCGCTGCTTCCTCTTCCGTATCAACGCTGTCAATGAAATCATCCACGTAGTGGAACTTTTGTATGGATTCGACCGCTCGTGGATATATATGCTCATATTTCTTGGCGTTTGTGTCGCGAACGAAGTGTGCGATACATGGCGCACAGCTAACGCCAAACGTTAACGCTTTCATTAGAAATACGTCCGGATTACTTAGCTCCTCGTGGTTGTCGTTCCATAAGAAGCGCTGCGCGTGCATGTCGGCGTCTCTGACTTTTATCTGGTGGAACATTTCGGCTATGTCTCCACATATAGCCACTTGCCCCGTCCTAAAGGCGATTAAGACATCGGTAAGCGAGTTCAGTAGGTCCGGACCGCTGACGACTAAATCGTTGAGAGCGACCCCATTGGTCTTCGCGGCAGCATCCCAAACAAGCCGAACCTTTCCGGGCTTATTTGGATTTAGCGCGATAAATATAGGCAAATACCACACTCGATCTATTGATTGGTGTATCTCTACCGGGGAAAGTTTTTTGGCATAGTTCTTGGCCAGCAAGTTGTTTATTTGTTCTTGCATGCCTTTCCGCAGGTTCGCATCTTTGGCTAACTTCTTTTGCATACAAGCGAAACGTTTAAGAGCGGTGTCGAAGCTGTCGGGAAGCTTTTCTATGTCGTGCTTCCATAATAGGCCGACTTCATAATTTGTGTTAACTTGGCGACAAGTGGAATTCAGTATTTCGAGTGCTCTTTGATCTTCGAATGACATAAGCTTTTTTGGTTGTGAGTTTTCGAGATTAAAATACTCTTTTACCTCTTCATGAAGGTTTTCATATTTTGTTTGACAGTCGCAAAGATGTATATTCAACTCGCGCGTGCCTGGACTAGTGTCGACGGCCCCTTGTAAGGCCCATCCTAAGCGACACTTGGTGGCAATCGGTTCGCGCCAACCGCCCTCTCGGATTTTAGTTGGCACAGCTAGCTTCCAACAGTTGGCGCCGATGAGTATAGTTGGTTTTACATTTTTATACGATGCGATTGGAAGTCCACGCAAGTATGGGTACTTCTGCTGAATTTGCTCCACGTTGAGTGATTGGCTAGGTAATCCAAGCTGTCGAACGGTGTGCACTTCGTTTATATTGTATTTGGTGCCGCTGTATGCGTTAGATATTTCTATTGTTGTTCTCATCGAGTCATTTTCGATGCGCGTATTTTCGCCTGTCCAACGTAAACAAAGAGTTTCTTTTTCCCCGCGTAGATCGAGATGGTCGTAAATTTGCTGTTCCATTAGGGTAACTGATGATCCTTCGTCTAAAAAGGCGTAGGTATGCACAGATTTATTTTTCGAATATATGCGCACAGGAATAATGCGAAAACAACATGAAGCTTCTTCTACCATATCTGTATGTGTATTTACCAGCTGCTTGTTTGTTGCTAGTGACGACGATTGAACGGGACCCGTGCTTTTATGCAGCAGTACATGATGCTTTGACTTGCAGTTATCGATACCACACTCTCTATTAAAGATACATTTGCGACGGTGGGCGTTGAGACATTGGCGGCATAATTTATTTTCTTTAACCACCTGCCATTTGCGCTCTAAACTTAACTTTTTAAATTCGTCGCAGTTCTGGATCTTATGGTTGTCTTGCTTACACGCGAGGCACAGTGTCTTGCTATGGTCGACCTTTAGCAAGGCCTTTGAATGCGTATTAATGGAAGCGCTCTTTTTAGAAACGCATGGTGGAACTACTTTACTTGCAGCTTCAGCGATTATATAAATCCAGTCACTGAATGCCTTAATGACGGGTACGCGTTCGTCACGTGAATGCATAGCCCAATTCAATTTATGCTGATTTGGGAGCTTATCCACAAATTCCTGCACTAACATGGGGTTATTCAAATGTGCTTGCATATTACAAGCTTCCATAGTAGAGCAAATGTTTCGTACACTTAAAGCAAATTCTATAAAGTTCTCGAGCTTTTCTCTCGGCGGTGGAATACGTCTTGCCTTCTCGATTAGAGAATCTAAGATATGCTCTGGCCTGCCGAAACACATTCTTAAAGTTTGAATGATCTCCGGTACCATTGATGGCAAAAGTAGTTTGCAGCGAACCATCTCCAACGCTTTGCCTTTGAGACTCTTTTGCAAGCGCATGAGATTTTCGACATTTGTGTATCCCGCAACTTCAGTGCTATTCTCATAATTGCTTATAAAAAGCGGCCAGTCATCTGGACTGCCGCTAAAGCTCGGCAAGTCTTTAGGGATCACTTGTCTGGCAGCGAGTTGAGACGGTGTTGGAGTAGTTGTGTTGAGCGTACTTCCGCTCAGCGAGGCGCCGCTTTGACTCAAGAGGTCGTATTTCCTTTGCAAGTACTTTTGCTCGATTTTCTTCTCTTCTTCTAATAGCTCTAACTGTAGCGTATGTTGCTGTAGATAGCCTTCATAGTCGTTAGATGTTGCGGCAACACCTGCTGGTTGTGATGCAATTAAATGTTGCGCAGCTTGTTGGCCACTGGCCGTGTATAATGTGTCCGGCCGTCGTGCCGGTGTTGGATCTCTTGCTGAACTGTATACATTGCTGTTGACCCGCGTGCCGGTGCTGGATTTCGCTCAACATGTTGGACTGTATACATTGCTGTTGGCTCGCTCAAAATGTTATGGCGAGTGTTAATATTTCCCCCCGGTATATATGTTGTTGGGGGTAATACGGCGGAGATCGCACGGTGTGCCGTAGAAGTTACGACGGTTGAACTCATCGTTGGGCCCATAGAAATAGAAGTTAACAGGCTACTTACCAACGAGGAATTGGATACGTATGTGCTCTGGGGGGCGCTTTCGCTTAGCAATCGTGGGAATAGGCTCTCAGATGTACTGATGCTAGGTGATGACGACGATTGTGGATGTCCTGAGACCGCCATGGAGGTTTCACTACCCATCATCGGAGGAGCGGAGGTGCTCGTTGCAGAAAATTCTGTCTGCGCGGTTGCACAGGTCTTACAACTCCAGCTTATATCTGCAATTCCATCATTGACTCCGACACAGCTGTAGTGATACCATTGATCACACGAGTCACATTGCACCATGCGGTCATTGTCTTCTTGATTGCAGCTGTACACTTTTGTCATTTCGGTTTACAGTACACGATATATTAATCGAGTAAAATATTTTTTAAAGATTTGTTGCGTCGGGACGACTTCAATTAAAACACACAATTTTTAAGCTGACTCACAAATTACTTTTGTAACAATTTATTAATAAATTTGCAATGTCTTTGCGCTTTAAAAAATATTTGTGTACTTGTCGTCTATGTGACATTTGTTCAATCAATAATCCCCAGCAAAGGACCGTTACGGTCTTTTATACATTGAAAACTGGTGCTTTTTGTTTGTGTACTGAGCAGTAATGATTTTATACGTATGATACAAATTGCTGAATTTCTACTTTAGGTCAAAGAGAGTATACATTTGTATTGTACAAGTACAAGATAATTTACAGGGAACTAAGAATAAGTGATAATTCAATATGTTTGGTATTTAGCGGCAACAATATGTGTTCAATATGGATGTAAAACGAAAGGGCATGCCACCCAGATATATATGATGAAAAACTCTTAAATTTTTAGCGAAGCCTGAACGATGATGAAAATTGCAAAACCCCAGCTCAACTGCAAGTTAGTTCAAAATCCAAAGCAAAATCTCTGGAAATGAAACTTTTCAAATATCTCTACCCGTGCGCCACCTATCGGAATAATTTTTTTGTTATATTGGGGGGCGGGGATGGGCAGTAAAATAAACGATGATGAAAATTTCAAGACTCTACCTCAACGGGAAGTTCGTTGAAAAACGAATTAATCGACACCGAAAACAGACCTTCGCATTTCTTTTGTAATGTTCATTGACTAATTAAATAAATAAAGCGACTCACGCGCCACCTAGCGGGTCCAATTTGTTTTGCACATTTGGAAATTGATTAAGTAACACACACGTAAAATAATAGGTTGTAGATGTCGCTGAGGGTAGTGGTGAAATTCTTTGCACAAGGTGCGCAAAATTCTGCGTTTTTAATTTATTTCTCGTGGCCTAATTTTTAACAGTAGGCAGGCACATTTTGACGCTTGAACACGGAAAATTTATTTGAATTCAGTTTATATTGGGTAGAAACCTGAGTAAATATGAATGCACGCTACAAATTTAGGGCAATAAATGTACGCTAAAGGTCTGAATGTCACTGCCCTCGAAATGAGTGATCGATGTTCTACATACTTCATTTATGTATGTAAGTATCACATAAGCGTATGTAAGATAGACAAAGAGAAATATAGAAAAATAGAGAAAGCAACAGAGCAGATGTTTAGAGGGACCGCATATCTGCATCCGTACTCCGTGGCAACTAAAAGCGACGAAATGCGAATGAAAAATTCTGGAATGTAAAAGAAAAACACATTAGTCGCGCTCCTGTTAGCTGACCTGGGTCGTATCACGGTCATAATTTAACTGGAACGATGCGGGTCAGTTGCATGAAAGTTGTTTTTGTAAATAAGTGTGTATACATATGCATGTTTGTACTATTAAGCAAATAAGGGTTGGCTGTCAAAAAATCTACTACTACGGATCCGAAATTGACCCAGAAAAATATCAAGATCACAGCGTTGTTAAATTTTATACAGGTCTGGGTTGCTGTTTAACTGGAACACGCTTATTATGAATTAACTCAATTATACTAAAAATTCAACAAAATTAATATTTGTGAAGTAGTCAAAAGTACTGTTACGAATTCTATGAGTTTTCGATGATTCCTTCCTGAGTCCGATCACTATAAAGACAAATAAATACACGTACAACTACTGTTGGAAATAAGTAGTTTTATTTACTACTAACCGCAATACAAATTCAAGTTTGTAACTCCACTGTTCAACACTCGAAAATAAACTGATCAACTCGCCTTGATTCGTAGTGCTACAACAACAACATTCGTCACTCCCACCTTACACACCTAGAAGTTCCTAGGTTGTTCCCTTTTCGTATTCTCGAAGGGTCGGTGTTATATATCGGCATATCCTTTTTGCCTCACCTTCGTAAATACTCGTACTTTCTCTCTCGCTCTCTTGCTGCCATTCCTAATTACTGCCCTCTACCTAAGTCTGATCGTCCGTTCAGACACGTTTCCCGAACCAAATGTAAATAACCTTTTCAAATGGACCACCTTCGTCTTATTCCGTGGCTTCCAAAAGTTTGTATGTGATAGACAACATCGTTGATCTGTTTTATAGCTTTGTAAGGGCTTTCCCAGTTACAATGAAGTTTTGGGGACAAGCCTTTTTTGCGTTGTGGGTTCTATAGCAGCACTAAATCTCTTTCCATAAAACCTTTCGAATTGATTGCTTTGTCGTACCTGGCCTTCATCTAATTGCTAAGGTTGTGAGTTTTTTTCATTTCTTCTCCCAATACTGTGGTAGATGTCAAAGTGTGTACTCCTGCATGAGTATCCGAATCCTTCTGAGAGTTATAAACTACTTTTCTCCGGTGTTCTTCCAAAGTTCTTTTGAATCATTCCACCATGTCATCTGACTAAGGATGTAGTGCCGTTGTTCTAGTTTCCCACTCAATGTCTTGCACATTCCTGGAATACGGCCAGACCTTTTAAATTCCATTAGAATTGAGTAATCAATTGATTAAATTGCTTTTTCAATCAATTACTAACACTACGTTACAAAAGCGAGCTTTAGTTCTGTCCTATGAACGAAATATACTTTTTCGGAAAGGGTAGAAAAAATAAAAATAAACATGTATCAGCGATTTTCATGTACAAGTCAGAATTTTTTAATTTTAAATTTAATGTTTTTTAGCGACCTTTTTTGTTGTAATACTGTATTTTTTTGCTGGCTCGAGGTCAATATTATTGAAGAAAAACACAATTTTTCTTCTTTTATTTCCAATATATTTCGGTTACTCGACGGTAACCATCTTCAGGGAACTATATATAAGTAAAGGTAGGAATAAATTAAAAAATATTTACAAAGTATAAAGCTCTGTCCGCCTGTGTAAAAGATTTTCGATCGATTACACTGTAAAACCAACCCCTGATTTCGAAAATCGAGTTCATTTTGGATTCTATGGTAAAGTTTTTGAGATATTTGCAATTTGCCGTTATTCGAAAAAACCAAAAAGATGGTTTCCTTTAATTATATACGAACGGGTCAAGCAATTGCAAAAAGGTTTACAGAATCAAAAAGCCTATAAAATTTGATATGTATGAGTCATACATTATTTTTTGCTCAACCAGATAGTTTTGGAGATGTTAGCTTATCATTTCAGGCTTTTGTTTTTTTTTGATGAAAAAATATTTGTAAGTTTTGCAAGCTCGAGACCAGTGAACAATAATTCATAGTGAATTTTAATTGTCAGTTTTTTGGGAAAAATGTTAAATCACAGCGATGGATAGGATTACATGTTTCCAGGCTCATCATCAGATCCATTTTCACCATCCATTTCCATCCACCAAAGCCGCTGTTAGAAAATTCTAACACTAAACTACGATGCCCTGTGACGTCGCAATGCATTGATCTCCACTTCAGTTTATTCCCTTTGTTGTTTGTTGTTTTGGGAAAAATTGATAATTGGAGAAAAAAACTTACAATTAAAATTCACAATTAATTATTGTTCACTGGTCTCGAGCTTGCAAAACTTACAAATATGTAAAACAAGAAAGACCAGAAAAATCCAACAACAAAAAATACGAAAAACCATAGCACGAGTCTACGTACATAAATATGTATAAACAACACACACACATTAAAACATTTGGCCGAAGGTCTAACAATAATGTGTGCTCACTGTTGGCAAAACAACAAACAACAAAGGTAATAAATTGAAGTGGAGATCAATGCCTTGTGACGTCACAGGGCATCGTAGTTTAGTGTTAGAATTTTCTAACAGCGGCTTTGGTGCAGACACTGGTTCATATCCCAGTGTCCGAAAATCAACAATGCATCGTAACGTTAATATTATCGCTTACCGAAAAAAACTAATCGTTTCTGTTGCAACGAGCCAGTTTTTTAACGTTTGAGCAAATAACACAATAATTTATTTTCGCTGACAACGATAATGGAATTATCAAAATAAAAATATTTCGGTGATTAACGAAAAGAAATTATGAAAATAATTTCATTTCGGTAATTAACGTAAACCAGGCCCGTGTGCACGGGGGGTTTTGGGGGTAAAGATAAAGATCGCATTTTTCATGGACGTTTATCTATAGTCTGTGGAAAATAAACATAGCACATTTCATATTTTCCGCATGACGCGCGGATTGTCGAGATCTAAAACTGCTCAGCTACAGAGAAAACCTCATCAGCTAAGTAAGGTAGATAAAAAATAGATGACACAATTAATAAATAATTAGTCGACAGCGAATAGTTATTGTAAACAATGAAGATAAGAATCAAAGGATATGAAAGTAAATTGTTGCTATATATTTAGGATAGAAAGAATTGAAATTTTTATTCTGCATAGTGAGTCTGAAATATCAAACCTACCAGAATGAGAGTTATAATCTTGACGCAAACAACGAAAAGGCTGATTTAATTCAAAATTAGTTCGGCGCTGTTTCAAGATAAGTGGTTTAAAATGTCTTGATGGACGAGAAGGTACATTGAAGTTCACTTCGCTCAAAAGAAACGGGCTTGTGATTGAACCATTTAGTAATTTAATCATGAAAACAATTCCAAGCATTTCCCTCCGACTAGAAAGGTTGGAAGATTAATTAGTTTTAAGCGACTCGTATACGATGGCAAATTATACAAGGGATCCCAGTGAAGATCTCTTAAGGGAAATAGTAAAAATTGTTTTTGAAATGATTCTAAGCGATCCACGTGGACCTGGTAACATGGGTTCCAAATTATGGAACCGTATTCAAGTATCGATCTGACTAATGTAGTAAAGAGTTTTAGTTACATAAGGGTTGCTAAATTCTTTAGACCATCGTTTAACAAATGCTCGAACGCCTCTAGCTTTATTGACTGTTACGTTAATCTGGTAGTTGATACTGAGTTTGTAATCCATAGTAACCCCAAGGTCAAAAAAATAATAGACTCAAGAATATAATTGTTAATTGTATAGGACGCTGGCTGAGAAATTCCTCTCGAAAAACGCATGTATTTACATTTCTTTAGATTAAGCAGCATATAATTTAAATCGCACCAAGTAACTAGTGCATTGAAATCTGATTGGCTTATTTCTATCTTCGAATGAATCGAATGACGTGAAAAGCTTTACATCGTCGGCATACATTAACATTTTCTATTACTGTAGAAATATCATTTATAAACAATAAGAACAGAATCGGACCCAGATGGCTTCCTTGAGGAACTCCTGAGGAGACATAAATAACATCGGATTCACAATTTTTAAACACTACTTTTTGTGATCTGTCACTAAGGTAAGAAGAGATCCAGCAATTGAGACCCGGCTCGAAACCCAACTGATGTAGCTTATGAATAAGTAACGGGTGACACACTTTATCGAAAGTTTTGCTGAAATCAAAGTAAATTCAAGTAAGTTTGTAACGGTGGACTTTCCCTTACAGAACCCGTGTTGAAAGTCGGAAATCAAGGTAGAGATAGGATTCGTAAGCTGATTGGTAACAATAGCTCCACACACTCTTGGGATAGCAGAAAGCTTTGCTATGCCACGATAGTTCTCTATAGAAGCTTTGCTTCCGCTTTTATGAAGCGGTAGAAGAAACGACTCTTTCCATGCTTTTGGAAAAACACCACACTTTAGTGACAGATTGAACAAATTGGTAAGGGGTTTGTAAATATTGTAAGCACACTTCTTCAAGAAGCATGTAGGAATCCTATCAGGACCGCATTTAAAAGATTCCTTCAAGGTTTTCAGATCAATAAGAACATCATTGGCGCATATAAATAGTTGAACAATTAATTAATTGTTGCAATATAGCTCATAGGGATAATTTAGAAAGTCAGAATTGGTGACGGCAGAATAGTTAGAAGTGAAAAATTGCGCAAAGAAATTATGACCCAAAAGAAATAAAAAACGACCCCAAATAAGCTTCAGAAAACACCAATAAAAGGCTCAGAAAAGAGTCCAAAATGCCTCTGAATGGATGAATAAAAGAAAAGCACCAAATTAAGGGCTCCGTCAGAATGGAGGAATAAAAGGTTCCGAAAAAGGTTCAGAAACGCACCAATAAAAGGCTCTGCAGTTCATTTAAAAAGAGTCAAAAAAGGCTTCAAATTCATCGAAATCGGAATCGAAAGAAGCTCATGTTGGAGAGTAAAGCTCTGAGAAATGAGCGTTTTATGGCTCCGAAAGGAGTCCTTTTTTGCACTTGTAGTTAGGTGGGATATGCCATCATATCACCAATTCTCTGTCAAATACAGAAAAATGTGTACAACCAGAAACATTTTCTGGGGTATAGTTTTAGGTATCAGAGTATGCAGTTTCAGAAAAGTTAAAGAACATTTAAATTTATGATGTATGGGTCTAGGTATCTGTTTCAGCAAATATGTTTATCTTAGTGAAAAATGTATGCGAATGCAAATCTAAATTAAACCCCCCCCCCCCCCTGCGCACGGCCCTGACGTAAACGAAACGTTGATGATAACGTTTAATCTCTACACTTTAGGTTTTTATGCTGCCGGCAATGCCGTCACCAACAATCGGCTCATTGACATACGCACAAACTTGACATACGAAATAAAAATAAACAAAACTTTTTTGGAATGAGTGAGTTTGGTTAATTTTTCATTAAATACTCACTATTTAAGATATAAAAATTAGAATATATTCTATTTAAGTGCTGTATATAATATACATAATAAATTAATAATGCTATATTTGGGGAAGTTGAGCTGATTAAAGGACAGCCATCACCTTTCGCAAATGTAAGTATGTATGTATGTATGTGCTCGTATAGGCATTGCCAGTTCAGTTTAATTGAGGTATTTTTGTTGATTTATTTCGTTGCAACGTTATCATTTCCATTTCGATAATTTAGTTTTGTGAATTATCGAAACGAAACTGTTTTAGATAATTTAGTTATGTGAATTACCGAAACGAAATCATTTTGATAATTTTGTTTTGTGAATCAACGGAACGAAATTATTTCGTTAAGTTTTTTTTGTGAAATAGCAAAACGAAATAGAATCGTTTCGATAGTTGAGCATCCCTGCCGAAAATGGATCTGATGATGAGCCTGGAAACTCTGAAACATGTAATCCTATCCATCGCTGTGATTTAACATTGTAATTTTTCTCCAACCCTGTCACACGTATTCTTAAGTTGCAAACAGCCACCGACGTGTCTAACGGACGGTGGCGGTGGACGTACACGAGCAAATTTGCGATTTTTTATGAACGTTGGGCTTACGTAGAAACATTCAATACAGTGTTACCATTCCTCAGTTTGCATGTATGCTTACCCAAACCTCTACTTTTGTATTTGTAATTTTTCATTTTGTGAAATGTCGAAAGTAATATTAAATAACTACATATAGTATATTTATTTATAAACTTTAACATAAGTCAAAAATTTTAAGATATTTCGACAATACTTAAAACTTTTTTGGGTATTTTTGTAAAATAATTGCAAACGGCCCAAACTCAACATGCAAATAGTTGAATAGGCAACACTGTGTGTCGAAGAGCGATCAGCTGACACGTTTCCTACGTAAAAATCAGAAATTTTTTGGTTTTGACGTAGCGACGTGCGTAAAACGTACGTCACGAACGTCGGTGAAAAATCGCTTACATGAAATTCCCATAAGGTAGATCGTGTCAGCTGACACGTCGTCCGTTTTTCCGTCGGTGGCTGTTTGCAGCTTTACTCTCCATCATTCAGTCGTTATCGAACAAGCAACGAATAAACACCAAGCTTGTCCGTAACGTTTAGTGCATGTAATCGTATACATATATACCGTAAGGCAATGCCCTGTGAAATTTTCATCATCATGATTTATGCTAGAAAAGGCCTTTGGCGACTTGCAATGCCTTTTATGTTACAAGTCGTTCAAAGGAGGCTATAAATGTAATAAAGTTGTTAAGCTGTCAAATAGAAAAATGAAAGCTAAACTATCTTACATGACATTTGTTTAAAAATGTTTCAAAAGATAAATCTTGACACCGAACTTGTTACAAATATACCCATACACCTATCCAATATTGAAAAGAAAATCTTTTCAGTGCCTAGCACTTTTACCACAACATATTTTTGTATTTTTTCCGACTTAAAGTTCATTTGCTCCAAGCAGCGTAAAAGTTTAAAATCAAGTCATTTATCGAATATAATTTTATTAAGAAGCTGTCAAGAAAGTATTCATCATCATATATATTATTTCTGTAAGGTCTTTTTGTGTTTGCTCCTAATTTTCTGCTCTCATTTCGAACCAAAATTAATAAGTAAGGTATCGTTTTAAAGGTGTGGGTTACGTCTACATGCGAAACTATATATTAATTACAGCAGTGCTTTTGTTTAAGCGTATTTTATAAAAATTAATTTGCTAAATAAACCATTGTGAATGCACAAAAAAATCATTTTGTACTGCAACGCTATTGTGACTTACATTCATCAGACTTCAGAGCGGTGTTGCCAGAAACGGGGATATCGCCCTTTTTCGAGGATTTTCCGTCTGCCAATGTAATTTCGAAATGGTTTGGTATTTGTTTCCTATAGGGGTTATTTGCAATCAAAGTTGCAAGTTTTCAGGTGGTTGTTGTAATCCAGGTACGGCCAAAACACATACAATCACATATTGCAGTTCTGCTGGACAATGAGCGACTGAAGAGAACAAGTCGCTCACGCGTCTAAAAAATTAATGTTGCCAACGTATTAAAATCGAAAAATATGGTAGTTTAATTGTGGAGGGGGAAAAATGGATAGTTATATGGTAATAACGGTGAAATTGTATTAAGTATTTATTTTATTTATTGTATTATTGAAGGAAAACAAGAAAAAGCGGTGGAAATAAAAGGAAAATAGAGAAGGGAAGAAAAAGCAAAGCAAGGAAAGAAAAAAAATAAATTCACTTATAGGTATTAAAAAAAAATTTTAAATTAAATTTCACTCAATTTTTTTTTCGGCTTATATTAAGGAATTAATTTCATTAAATTCATATTTTTTCAGCTGATAGCCTCTGATGCTGGCATGCATGCTGACGCTGCATGTTTTAAGTTGTATATGTGTTACTTACATTGCATAAGCTTTTATAAATAAATAAATAAATAAAAAAATTCATATTTCTTTGCAATTAAGGAAAATAAAAAACTTATTTGCCGATTTTAGAAAAAAGACTTCGCAATTATATGTGGCACCAAACATTGAATATAGTTTTAGTATTTCAGATCTTATTTTTGAATAAGACACATCGCTTACTTTTTCCCAAAACGTTAGTCCTGTGCCAAATGGCAGTGATGGATCGGCTTGCATAATTTTCAGTTCTCGTTGAATTTCTTGACTGTAATTTTCAATATTGCATGTTAGTGGATTGTCGTGAAGGTCTATTGCATTTTTAATAATTTGGAAATCAATAAATCTTTCGGAGAATTTTTTTATCAAAGTATCAATAATTTCTACAAACTCTGTTAATTTACTTTGAAGTGGATGTTCCGCAAATACTTTTGATGTCCTTGGTAAAAATGTAAAACTTTTGTTTAGAATTTCATTTTTTAACAGTCTCAACTTATGACCCAACTGATTTACTGCAGAAACCAAATCAAAAATATGTTTGTTTTTACCTTGTAAAATGAGATTAAATTCATTCAGCATGAGGGATATATCAGAAAGAAAAGCTAAGTCATATATGAATTCATAGTTTTTCAAATGTGAAATCATTTCTTCGCAATTTTCTGCTAGATTTTGTTGCAAAAAATCAATAACTTCCTCCCGTAAATCGAAAAGTCGTTGCAAACTTCGGCCGCGACTAAGCCAGCGAACGTTAGTAAACAAAAGCAGATTTCCGTAATCTGCTTCAACCTCTACTAAAAATTCTTTAAATTTTCTGTGCGTCTATGCGTTGTGCCCTCCCTTTATCCTGTTTATTACTTTTATGGCAAAGTCCATTGCATTCATTATATTAAGATGCTTCGAAAATAAAGCGTGTTGATGTATTATGCAATGGAAAGCATTAAGATTAGCAATATTTTTTCGTAAAAGCCCCAAAAAACCTTGATCCCTTCCTGTCATAACTTTAGCACCGTCAGTGCATACTGCACTCAGTTTATTTTTATTCACGTTATTGAATACTTGGGTATTTACTGCTTCACATATGGTTTTACAATTCACGTGGCTGTGCATTGAAACAAGACATAAAAAATCTTCACGATTTTCAAAATTCGCATTTACTGTCTTCACATAAATTGCAAGTTGGCTTGTACTTGAAATGTCGGTAGTTTCGTCCAGACATATAGAAAAATATAAGCTTCCTGCAATTTCCTAATAACACTGGAATAAATATACCTACTTACTTTTTCCGTTCAGCGAATCATACTCTGCTTCGAAAGGGGCATCTGATTGAACAATTTTCCAAACTCTTCTCCCTCCTTGCCAAAATATTTAAAAATATCATTACAGAGGTCTTTAAAAAATATTCTATCTGAATATGGACGGCATTTTTTTGTTAAATTTATAGCGACCTTATAAGATGCCGCCCTACTTCATTGTTGGGAGAAATTGGGTTCAACTTGCTCTTGAGCCTTAGGAAATTTTCCCTCTCCTGACTAACAATCTCATTATATTTATTAGCATGGCATGTAGCATAATGGCGTTTGACAAAAAATTTTGTTGCACGCGCAATTTGCCTATGGCACACTATACATTTTGCTCCAAAATTATTAGCAACAACTAAAAAATCTACCTCCAAATTGCGGTTAAACATTATTGCGACTTGTAACGACTTGTCTCTTAGAAAGTTGCGCATTGAATGTGGGGAAAAATCGTTTTGCTATCACAGCGAGACAGTTGGCATTGGCATCACTGCTTCATAAAAATCGGTAGTGTGTGTGTGAAAGCAGCGCAGTTTTCATATTATACGTATGAAAGCAGAAGAGAAAAATTGTGCACGCGTGCCTAAGAAACGGAACAAAGTGTTGTAATCACATTAGGCCGTCCTTAAAAATGTCCAAAAAAGTGTTCTGCGCAGAAATGCTGAGTATGCCATAGCCGGTGTTGGACTGCCTGAGTGTTATTTTTTATAAGCAACTCGGAAAGGTGTTCTGCACACAAATACCATGGATCCCCATCCGAATTGGGATCGGACCTGGGTCCTTTTTCCGGATTTTGATCATCATTTTTCACTGAAACAAAAAATTTAAAAAGCGCTCCGGGATTCGTGATCCTGCGGCCAATACACGTTTTTTGAGCCCTCTCATTTTTTTTTTTTCATTTTTTTGCAGTTGACCCCTAAAGGAAACAAATACCAATGCTTTTTGGCTATAAAATCCCCAATTCATGATTTAAGCAACATCGTTTGTTTTTCCCCCCCAAGGAATAAACTCAGAGCAGCACTACAAAAATTTGAAGAGAAATGTTTATGAAGGTTCTAATGATAACCTCTACATTTATCGCGTTCTTTTTAGTTGTGTTTTTCCATGGTAGAAAAAAAATTTGGCACTCTTGAAACTATTTTGGTACAAAAAATAAATGTGAGTGGCAGCATTGCGCTGGACTGGTAGTGGTGCAAGGCTTTCATTTTGATTAAAAAAGACAGTGGTGACTGGACATTCTTTTCAAATGCAGATGGCGCCGAAGATTGTCTAATGAACATCGTGCTATAATAATAATAATAATAATTAATCGTCGAGATCTAAAACTGCTCAGCTACAGAGAAAACCTCATCAGCTAAGTAAAAAAGATTACACAATTAATAAATCATTAGTTGACAGCGAAAAGTCAATATAAATAAGAAACAAAGGATATGAAAAAAATTTGTTGCTATGTATTTAGGATAGAAAGAATTGACTTTTTTATGCTGCATAGTGAGTCTGAAATATCAAACGTACCAGAATGAGAGTTATAATCTTGACACAAACAACGAAAAGGCTCATTTAATTCAAAATTAGTTCGGCACTGTTTCAAGATAAGTGGTTTAAAATGTCTTGATGGACGAGAAGGTACATTGAAGTTCACTTCGCTCAAAAGAAACGGGCTTACGATTGAACCATTTAGTAATTTAGTCATGAAGACAATTCCAAGCATTTCCCTCCGACTAGAAAGGCTGTGAAGGTTAATTAGTTTTAAGCGACTCGTATACGATGGCAAATTATGCAAGGGATCCCAGTGAAGATCTCTTAAGGCAAATAGTAAAAATTGTTTTTGAACTGATTCTAAGCGGTCCACGTGGACCTGGTAACGCGGGCTCCAAATAATAGAACCGTATTCAAGTATCGGTCTGACTAATGTAGTAAAGAGAGTTTTAGTTACATAAGAGTCGCTAAATTCTTTAGACCATCGTTTAACAAATGCTAGAACGCCTCTAGCTTTATTGACTGTTACGTTAATGTGGCAGTTGAAACTGAGTTTGTAATCCATAGAGGGACCACAACCAACTTCCTAACAATTGGTTCAGACTCCACTTCAATTGCGGGAGGATTCGGATTTCTTTTAGTGGATGTCTTTAGAGGGTTCTTGGACGTTGCCCGAACAGAAGTGCTTGGAATTGGGGAGGCCAAGTCTATCAATTCGACGGCTTGCGGCAAGTTAGGCGCTAATAAAGGAGCAGGCCGATCATCCGTAGGCTTGCGCTCGCCATCACGATTGATAGAATTTTCCAGTTGAAGCGGTTTGTTAAGATTTTCGAACGTTTTAAAAATGCTTTCATATTTTTTGAATTTTTCGGTCAGCAAAGAAAAGTCTTTGCTGATCTCAGAAAACCCGTTTCTTATATGACGAAAGACCTTACAAAGATCAACTTCCGTCGATCTACATTTTGAGCAGGACCAGCGCAGACCTTTTCCATCATTAATAAGATCAGCTGTTCTACCAGTTAAGCCAGTGCACTTTGCGTGGACAAGTGCATCACACAGCCAGCATGCTACAAAGCGCTCCGACTCGCTTTTAATCTGGCAATTTTCAAAAGTGCACGACATTATATTATTAAAAGTTATGAGAAATTTATAAAAGTTATAAAATGCAAAAATTTTGTAGTTAAAAAAAGCTATAAAAACAACCCTGACAGTTCTAAAGGCACTGTACTGAGCGAACAGTCTTAAACACACTATACTTGACGTTTAACAAACCACGCAAACAGCTGTAACGAAAAAGGAGTGAGAGAAGCAAGTCAGCACACAACAACAATTACAATGTAAAATGTAAGCCTTTCAAAAGCAACAAATACAATATGCAAAAAAACAACTCGGCACACACAAATTCAATAAAATGAATTTATAATTATTCAATTTTCAAAAATTTATTAAAAATTAACACTTTTCACAACAAGTAGTGAAGCACATTAAGTATTTAACACTAGAGTACACGCGCCTTTTTTTTACACTAACGCACGCGTGGCCTACAATAACAACACTTTAAAATTAAAGCCAATTTTGTTCTATAATAGCAAAAATACCAAAACTTGTACTTTTGAGACCAATGATTCAAATTTTTTTCTTACATTATTAAAGTTTATCAAAAACCTATTTTTGTGACATTTATTACACATCACAGCCGGTTGATTAGGACAAATCCATTTGTTGAACGTTTTGCACCACTTTTTTGATGATTGATTTCTTGCTGCTATGGTAGTCCCGAGACTTTTTCGCTAATCTTCAGAAATATGTGTCCGAGTAGAAAGCTCTCACGGTAGTGACTAGACGACAAATTTAATGCATAGGGCTTTCCTGGAACTACTCCGCTCTAACATACAGAATTGTTAAGTTATCAACAAAAATATACCAATGGTCTACTATAGTAGGCCGCGCGTGCACTCCAGTGTTAACTCTTTAACTTTAATCTTAACTTCAAAACTTCCAGAAATATAACAAATATGATTAACTTTTTAGATAAAAGCACAGAGCAAAATAAAAACACAACTACACAGCTTGACGTTTGCGAACGATGAATAATCCACTACTTCCTGCAGGTGAAGTGCGTTTTCACATGCAGATAGCGTCGAAGGTTAACTAACGAACGTCATGCTATAATCCACTAATGAACACCATGCTTCCTCTAATATCCACTACTTCCTATAATATCTGTGGCAATAAGACTAAACGACTAAACTCAAGAAAGGACGATAAATGGGATTTATGAAATTAAGCAATATTTTTGATTTTTTTTTTTGGTTAATGCATTGTTAGCGAAGCCTGAGCGATGATGAAAATTGCAAAACCCCAGCTCAACTGCAAGTTAATTCAAAATCCAAAGCAACATCTCTGGAAATTAAACTTTTCAAATATCTCTACCCGTGCCCCACCTATCGGAATAATTTTTTTGTTATATTGGGGGGGGCGGGGTTGTGTTTAAGCCTATTTTATAAAAATTTATTTGTTTAAATAAACCATTTTGAATGCACAAAATAATCAATTTGTACTGCAACGCCATTTGGAATCAGAGACTTTATCTACTGGGTTATAGATGTCGCTGAGGGTAGTGGTGAAATTCTTTGCGTAAGGCGCGCACGGGTCCATCTAGTATTAAATATTAGTTTATTCAGTTGACCTACATAGCATTTATTTTACCAGTCATAATGTCTTTCCATCAGTCCACTCATTTATAAAAATTAATTTGCCTCAAATCATTAACATCGGTAGTACAAGAATTTTATCAAATACAAAATCTGTAAAACACCGTCTTTATTTAACAATGAGTAGGCTTAACAAGTAACATCCTTGCCTTTTTTTATTTGAAAGTCTAACACATTCCAAATTTTCTACTCCAATCCAATATGTTGTTATTTTGGTTTAAATTTCCTACTGGACTGGTCCCATTCTCTCGTTCTCACTCATACACTCACATTTTTTATTTTGGACACCACTGAATTAAAGTAACAAATTTCTTTTCATTTATTCTTGCTCTGAGGACTGTATACATACTTGCACATATATACATACTTATGTACATGTGTATTAGAACACCCACAGCATGTATGGGATTTGAAAAAGTATTAAATAATTTCGCTCCACACGCAATTTCTGAAAGAATGGGGATAAAAAATAAGATCTGTAAAAAAATCTGGCCATCCGTAGTGCAAAAATGCCATGGAAATTTGACCTAAAGGCTAAAAATGCACTAAAAAATGGAATATGTCTTTATTGGCTAATATCTCCTAAACTAGTAATTTTAAGAGAAATAACGACATAACGACTTTTACTTAGATTGGAGTCAGGAGTAAATTGCCCATATAAAGGTTGTACCTGCGAGTGTCCTTTCAAGGACTTTTAATAAGTCGAAGTAAATTTTTTATTTTTCATTTTTTTGTAATGATCAAATAAAATACTTGCAAAATTATGGATTAGATAAGCTATACATCGTTTGGTAGGATATTAACCACAGTTTAATAATAACATTACATTTTAATTTTACCAACATTTCTGCAATGGTTGGTTTACATAAAACTGAGAAAAACTGTTTTTACATTTCTAAAAACATGCAATATGGTATAGTTCAGGGGTCAAAGTTCTAATTCTCTTCCCTCCAAATGCATTTTCTGAAAGTTTGGGGGTAAACGACAAGATGTGTAAAAAAGTCTAGCCATCTGTAGTGAAAAAATATCATGGAAATTTGACCTAAAAGCTAAAAATGCACTAAAAAATTGTATATGTCTTTATTGGCTAATATCTCGTAAACCAGCAATATTACCGGAAAAAATGACATAAAGACTTTTATTTAGATTGGAGTCAGGAGTAAATTGCCCATATAAAGGTTGTACCTGCGAGTGTCTTTTCAAGGACTTTTAATAAGTCGAAGTTAATTTTTAATTTTTTTCAAAGTAATGAGTTACATAAGTTTTACCCCGTTTGATAAAATATTACCCAAAGTTTCATTTTAACATTGCATTTTAAATTTATTAACACTTTTGCAATGGTAGGTTGGCGTAAAATCGAGAAATTTTTTTTTTAGTTTTTGAAAACATACACTATGAGATAACTCAGGCGCACAGTTCTAATTTTATAGCTATGTTGAAGTAAAATGGTAAATATGTAACGGAACAAATTTAATAATGATATGAAATGTTGTGAAGTCTATAAAACAATATTAAACGTTTTCTTTCGAACAGTTTTTGTTTAAGTAATCTATAATTTTTTTTTTCATGTGTTTCGTGACGGCAAGTTTTTGTTATGTTTCTCCACTGCATGCAATAAAAAAATACACTAAACACCTCTCTTCTGCTAGGAAGCGCGTCTGCATTCAAACATTTTTTTTTCTTACCTGTGTAGAACAATTTGTTTATTTATTTTCCCATATTTACTTAGTTTTAAAGACTTACCAATTAAGAACACGCTTTTGTATTTATTTTCCATTGTGGTGCCTTATCAGAAGTATTTTTATTTTAAATTTCTTGGTCTAGATGTCACAAATACACGTTTATTATGAATGTATTTCTTTTTGACAGTTCAGTACCGGTTTCCTGGCAAAACTAAATTTTTAACTAAAATATATACATATTATACTATAGAAAAAAAATTTGAACTAACAAGAAAAAAAAAACATTCTTATGAAAGGTGCTTAAAAGGACATTCGCAGGAAAAAAATGTGTATGGAGAATTTACTCCTGATACCATTCTAAATAAAAGTCTTTGTTATTATTTCTCTATGAAAAACTTGCTTACGAGATATTAGCCAATAAAGACATATAAAATTTTTTAGGGCATTTTCAGCTTTTAGGTCAAATTTCCATGGCATTTTTTCACTACAGATGGCTAGACTTTTGTACACATCTTGTCGTTTACCCCCAAACTTTCAGAAAACGCATTTGGAGGGAAGAGAATTAGAACTTTGACCCCTGAACTATACCATATTGCATGTTTTTAGAAATGTAAAAACAGTTTTTCTCAGTTTTATGTCAACCAACCATTGCAGAAATGTTGGTAAAATTAAAATGTAATGTTATTATTAAACTGTGGTTAATATCCTACCAAACGATGTATAGCTTATCTAATCCATAATTTTGCAAGTATTTTATTTGACCATTACAAAAAAATGAAAAATAAAAAATTTACTTCGACTTATTAAAAGTCCTCGAAAGGACACTCGCAGGTACAACCTTTATATGGGCAATTTACTCCTGACTCCAATCTAAGTAAAAGTCGTTATGTCGTTATTTCTCTTAAAATTACTAGTTTAGGAGATATTAGCCAATAAAGACATTTTCCATTTTTTAGTGCATTTTTAGCCTTTAGGTCAAATTTCCATGGCATTTTTGCACTACGGATGGCCAGATTTTATTACGGTGATGTCCTTCCACGGTAATGTCCTTCCGCGTGCAGTTAAAGTTCAGAATTTTCTGTCATTTTCATGTGGTTGTTGTAATGGCGCATTACCCTGTGAGAAAAGAGTAGCACGCGGAAGGACATCACCGTGGCGGTAGCCACGGCTATGGCACACACCCGGAGTTGGAATGGCGTAGCCCAGCGTTATTTTTTGAAGCGCGGCCGAAGGCCGCCAATGCGGAAAGGAGTTCTGCACATAAATACTATGGATCACGCCCCGAATTGGGGATCTGACCTAAGTCAATCCCAGATTTATTTTTTAAAACCCAGATTCATGATATCGCCCGCCCATGTTTTGAAAATGGCAATAAGGCCATACTGGCTTTATTCCCATTAGCAATTGGAAATAGGGCCATATGGCTTTATTTCTTAAACTTATTGGAAATAAAGCCATATGGCTTTATTGCGCATGGCTTCATTGCACCCCACCTTATTGCGTATGGCTTCATTGCACCCCACCGTCTGTGCATTGCAGATATTCCAAAAAAATTGATACGGTCAATCATTATTAAGCCAATAGAATCCAAATTAACGGTTTTTAGAATTTTTGTCAGTCTGTCTGTCTGTCTAAATGTTTGTGGTCGCATCACTCTAAAACTGCTGAATGTAATTAAATGAATCTTTCGCCATTTATTAGTAGACGCTCAATTTAAAATTTAAGGTATCCCTTATTTCAATAACTCGACCGGTTTCCGAGCTATCGACCAATAAGTGGGCTAGGGGTGACCAAAAATGTGTAAGTACAATATGGGTATGAAACGAAAGGTGCTTACGAGTGCTTTCATAATCAATGTGATAAATTTCAATATCTCAACTTGTTTCGGAGATATCCCCAAAAATATGATGTGATGTATTTTGCCAAGTATAAATGGAAGGCTACGTTACCAAAGACTTTCTTTATTTATAGGATTCTAGGGTACCCCAACGAATGTGATAGGTCGCATAGAACAATTTTCATTACCCTACTATGAAACTTCAAGGCGATTTCCGGGAGTTTCAAGCCAACTTTAGACCTAAAGTTTCTTCAGCAAAGTTGCTTATATGACCAGAACAGTTTCCGCTATGGCGATTTTTCACTTTTTAAATCAACCCACTCTAGTGTAGGTGTATACTTATTTATGTGAGTGACTGTATCTGGATTTTTTTTTTTAATAAATCACGGTTTTGAAATTTGACTTATGAACTGAACTATCTCCCCCAATGGGGGGATCTCATATTGGATTAGCTTATAATTATGTGCTGCTTATGTGCTCTACAGTTCCAAAAACAATTTTTTTGTTGCTCAAATTTTAAGTGCTTTTTTTCAATCTTCAAAAGTAGGAGATTTGTCGTTATTAAAAGTACTATTTAATTTATTTAAAGAAAAACTATTATCGTTGTTATGGTGTTATTCGTTTGTCCGGATAACATCCCTTTTGCACTTTATACCTTTAATACAGGGTTTGAAAATGCTTAACTATTTTCAAGTATTTCAAAATTGCTTGTGCTCGAGTTTGAAAATTATTCAGCAGCTAAAAATAAGCAAAGTAAAAAAAATTTTTTTTTTCATTTTACTTCAGCAGCAAGTTGGACAGAAACGAGCTTCAGCAATCAGCAGAAAAAAAAACTAGATAATTTTGCTGAGGCTTTAAACTATTAGCTTTTTGTATTCAAGTTTTTTCAGTTTTCATATTTTTCAGTTTTTTCACAGCAGAATTTGTGTTTCGAATTGCTGACTGAAAGATAGTAAAACTAAATTTTTTTTGCTATTTTTCAGCAGCTATTTCAAAATTTCAATGGGAAATACAAATAATCATACGATGTTCTGATCATACTGGTGCAATTCCTTCGATTGTTGTAACCCTTTTTGCTATACTTACATCCGAATGTGTATATGGGGTTGGTATCCAAATTTCAGTGAAAACCCACAAAACCTGACTTCACCGCTATCTAGAGATGCGATGGATGAGGCAGGGAAAATTAGGCGATGCGGAAATTTAACATATAGGCATCGGTTATCAGGTCGCCGTTTTCATTCTTTTGATTAAATTTTCTTCTTCACGAAAGCGTTCACACACAGTGCGTAGCCCTGAAGGGAGATTCCGTTATTTGCATTGCAATGCAAAGAAATGTTGAAGCGTTTTTTTGCAGGAGGTTGAAGCAACTATCTTATTCGGACTTTTATGTTTTTTTATGCTCTGGGTAGCCATTTCCTAAATATTTCCTCAACATCACCTGTAGACCAGCAGATGTGGTAGAATTTACGTTAGAAAGGGAAGGGCCACATAAAACCTTCTCCTTGCAATGAAATATAATAAAGGGCTTTGATAAAATTGTTAGAAACCTAGCAGCTTCGACAGGAGTGGACCAGAGGGAAATGGGTGTAAGAAGAGTAGGCTCTGTTGAGCAGACAAATAGATGTATCGTGTGGGGACAGGCCGCATGCCGGACAGACATTCGGCATGTCGGGGTTCAGTATGAGTATGAGTGTAACCTATTACAATATCCAGAGCGAAGTTGGGCCAGCATCACCCTTGTCTCCCTAGGCAGTTCAGGCTCCTCTTCGGCAGCGGGTGGAGTTGTTGCCTGAAGAACGGCGTTCGCTGGGAGAGAGCTGACATAGGAGTTTACCGATTATGTGTGGATGAGGGTAAGGGCCTGTCGGAGCACCTTAGGATCATACGAGAAAATCAGGTGCCGGATCATCAAAATGTTTGATCTCAGGAATTGCCCGGTCAACATCTCACTGTGCTCTTTTACGCCGAGCGTTTTTGCTTCATTATGGAGATGATGCTCAGGAGACATAAGAAGAGATCCAGTGGCGGTGTTCTGACAGACCTGAAGCCTCGTCCAATGCATGTCTGCAAGCGCCGGTGACCATATTGGCGTCGCGTAGCTCAGCACCGGCTATGTATGTAGCTAGTAACGTTTCTTTGTCTTTACCCCAAGTGCTGCCAGCTACAGACTTGAGGATTTTGTTACGGCTTTGGACTTTATTGGCAATTGCGGTAACATGAGCGCCGTATTTGAACATTTTATCAAACGTGACCCCTAAGATTTTGGGGTGCGAGACAGTTGGTAGCTTGACGTCTAATTCCATGTTCACCTGCGTTGTTCACGTCATGTAATGAACGATTATTTAACGTAGAAGATATGAAGGGACAAGTAGGCATAACCGTAATTCAAAGGATGCCATAGCCAGTGCAAGAAAATATGATCATCGAACATGGCAACGTCTATTGCGATTACCTCAAAGGAAATATTACTCAATATTTTCTTCATCTGCGCCCACAGGAAAGGAACTCTTGTTTGTTGGTACAGAAATGAACAACCGCAATTTCAGCTAGAAGTTCAACGAAAAATTACCTTTGGCAACAGGTGGCATTTCGTGGCGAATACCTGACCTGAGATAAAGTTCTATTTTAATGAAAGGCAATGAAAGTCAAAAAAGTAAGCAAGTAAATGATATTTATTTCATATATTTGTGAATAGTTATTTAGTATTGACTCGTACAATATTAAAAGTTTCATTTCAATTTGATAATAGCATTATCTAAGGCCAAATCGTACAATATTTCTTGTTACGTATGCAGATGTATATATGTGTATTTTAATTATAATCTTCAAACAATGGTAAATCATCGATAGCTCTATCCAAAAATGCAGCGTTAAGTTTCACTAACAAAATGTTTTCAAGAGTGTCCTCATTAAGGCGGCTTCGGTTGTCGGCCAAAATGAGCTTTAGTGATGAAAACGCGCGCTCAATCGTTACCTGAAATTATGATTAAGAAATGCATTATAAGTAAGTGCATGGTCAACTTTTGAAATTCACAAACATCGTAGTCGCAGAGCTGAAGTTTTTGTACAGGTCGTATAAAATATTATAAAGTAACAAGTGACAAGCCGTTCAAACGCTCAAGTGTCAATGAATAAAGTAAGTATTTACTAAAAATGTATTACCTGAGTTGGTGGGACTGCGAAGCAAATATTGCTTAAAGCATATAGTTCTGGATCGCTATACTGTTTACTCTTCCAAAAGTCGAGAACGTTGATATCCACGCGTGTTAATGGTAGCTGTAGGTTGTCTATTTTTACATCAATGTTGTCTATATTTGTATGTTGAAAATTCTGGAATAAATATTCACTCAAAAATTCATCTGCCTTTTGAGAGTATTGCTTGCTTTCGGGCGGTGGAGCTGACGATTCTATATTTCTTTGCGTATCGATATTTCTGCTCATATCTTGTATTCTTTCGTATAACTTTTTAAGGTATGTTGTTGCCTCTAACTTTTGCACGGCACTTAATGTGTGATTAAACCGTGGATCGAGGTATAGGCACGATATTAGAATTTCGTTCTCAAAAAGTTTTATTGTGCGCTTTTCCATATTTTCCAAAAGACTTTTCACAATTTTTTCTCTATATACATTTTGCTGTTATTTTCCAGGACTTTTTTTGTGCATATTTTGCACTTCAGCCATTCAGCGTAAAAATTTCCGAAATGCAATTGTTCTTGCTGAAATTTAATAATTGTTTGTTGTAGAGGCTCAAAAGCAACAAAGTATGCGTCAATGAAATCCCAAAAACTGTCACCTAATTCAAAGTTTTCGTCCAGGGTCCTATTTTTCACTGACTCCATTTTATACAAAACCTCTTTCGCATGTCTTAAGGACGTTACCATGTTATATGTGGACCCCCATCTCGTGGACAGTCGAGCTGAGGAACTGCTAATTTTTCTAAATCAAAAATCTCCCGGTACCCATTCGATTGTTTTTTAATAAATTTTGTTAAATTTCGTCATGAAAATAAAAAGGATTTTATCTCAGCATCTTTGATCACATCTAAAGCACAAAGGTGCGCAGTATGCGCAGCACATCTGCAGATTTTAATATCGCCTAAATGGAGTTTCGTAAACTTTTCAAAGTTGTTGATATTTTTTACATAAAAATCGTTGCCCTGGTCTGCGTCATGCTCATCATTTTCTTCGTCGAAAGTAGTGCAGTGCGATAAAATTTTGGTACATTTTATCATATTTGCACCATTATCTGATGTTATAGACACAATTTGAGCTAAGCTTATATTATATTTTGTTAACGTGTTGAGTATCTCTGTTGCGAGATTTCTCGAAGAGCTGGCGCCGGAGCCCTTTAGTTCCAGCATTCCCAATAATCGTGATTGTATTTCGTTATTTTTAATAAGTTGTGCACTTATGCCGAATATATTTCTAGATAAGCGCGTCGCACTGTCTATTTTTAAAGATATTAGCTGTTGGTTAAGTTCTTTTTTTATGGATAGTCGTATACCATCCGCAACGGATTTTAAGACTTTTTTACAGTTACTGCTGTTTAGTATTATCTTTTTACCACTTTCCGATAGTCCCCGACAAATCGGTTCTACCGTATTTTTAAAATTGTCACAGTCTAGAACACTTAATGGAAGACTATTTTCCTTTACTAACCCGATGTAGGAACGAAATAGCTGTTTTTTATTTATTTCCACTTTTATCACTCTTTTCCTGATTTTCTTATCAATACTGTGAATCAGGCAATTATCCTCATACGCGAATTCATCTTCACTTATTTTATGCACTTTAAAAATGTGCATTTTTAAATTAAATAGTCTGTCGCTTTTAAGCAAATGCGAACAAAGTTTACATTTAGCATTTTCGCTTTCAAATTCAAAGAACTTTTCCAAGTTTTTTCTGTTAATAATTTTTTTCGTTGCCATTTTTTTAAATAACGCAATGAATAACTCAACGAACTAAAAACTTATATAAAATAATATTAAATCTTCACAAAATTGTAATGCAAAATCCATGGGTTGCTTGTTGAATGAATACGCATAACTTTTTGGAGTGTCCGATCCTTACTTACAATAGGTACAAACTTTTCAGAACTGTTAATTTAAAGCCCAAACAACATTTATGGAAGCAATCGATTGTATGGGAGCTATATGTTATGTTGGTCAAATCTGGCTGATTTTCACTACACGTATTATATGTATATGAAATAAGTATTAAACCTGCAATTTTACGTTTCTAGCTCTTTAACTGCAAAATGTATAGCCCAAAACGCATTTACACGTTACGCATATAATATGTACTAAATATGCAAAACTTTACAGTCCCAGCTTTTTAACTGCAAGAGTTATAGGCCAAAACCCGTTCATCGGAACAATCGATTGTATGGGAGCTATGCGTTGTATCGGTCCGATCTGTCTGGTTCCGACAAATGATTAATCCTATGCAAAATGACGCCTGCTTGCAAAATTTCATCGAGATATTTCTAAAACTGAGGGACTAGTTTGCGTTCAAATAGACGGACGGACGGACAGACGGACGTGGCTAAAAATCAGCTCATAGTCCTGATCATTTCGGTATGCTTTATAGTGGGTCCATCTCTTCTGCTTCTCATACTTACAAACATCGGACCCAAGTTATAATACCATTTCATGTATATGAAAGTTATAAAAATATTAAGCTACGAGTAACATAAATATTTCCAAGTGACCTCATGCAAAAGATTGCTGCAAAGGAGATAACGCTGGTAGGCTTTTTATCCTTTTTTTGAGGAAATAACTCCCGTGGGCGCTATTTCCTTGGCTGTTATTGCACTCCATATTTTCTAACTCGTACGGGATCAAACCATTGATTGTGTTCTGAGATATTCTTTAATTAAATCATCGTTTGCTTGTTAATTTTTGTGCTATTAGCAAAACGATCATATCGTAAATTATTTGGGATATGTAGACTTATTGAGTGAATTCGATCCATTTATAGCAGTTCAATTAAAAAAATTTGGGAATCCTGGAAAAGGTAAAATTTCTAAAGTACAATGCTTTAAGAGAGATTTACCAGCTTGTCGCTGATGTCCATAAATCGGATGTCCTAAAAAGCAATGATTTTGAAGAAGTGACTAACGATTTTGCCCATCTGAGATCTAGAAGGGGCCCTCTTCAAATAATATAGATATTTAATCGCTGCCCTATAAATGCTAGAAGAGTTAATTTTGTGGACTATATAACATCGTTTCATGTGATTGTTAATAAAAATAGTTATTAAACTTAGTTTATCTACTTTCTTTGTCTATTCTAACAAAATAGTGTTCTCTCAAAGCCATTGGGACCCCATTATCCTAATATGCCCAGGGCCCCCAATAGGCTGAAGACGGTTTTATTATGCGAGGCGCAGTTGGAAAAAGTTTTTATATTTTGAATCCCAAGCCTAACGTAATATCTGTAAAGCAGAAAATAATACTTCGCCTCACTTTTGTTTTTCCATATACACATCCGTACATACTATGTCTTTCGGATGTAAGTATAGCAAAAAGGCCTATAGCAATGAAGGATTTGCACCAGTACGATCAGAACATCGTATGATTATTTGTATTTCCCTTTGAAATTTTGAAATAGCTGCTGAAAAATAGTAAAAAAAATTTAGTTTTACTATCTTTCAGTCAGCAATTCGAAACATAAATTCTGCTGTGAAAAAACTGAAAAATATGAAAACTGAAAAAACTTGAATACAAAAAGCTAATAGCTTAAAGCTTCAGCAAAATTCTCTAGTTTTTTTTTCTGCTGATTGCTGAAGCTCGTTTCTGTTCAACTTGCTGCTGAAGTAAAATGAAAAAAAAAATTTTTTTTTACTTTGCTTATTTTTAGCTGCTGAAATATTTTTGAACTATAAATATAGGCTACAAGCAAATTTTCGAATCTGACAAAAAACTGATTTTTAGTTAAGCAAAAAATTTCAAACTTTTGCTATTTTTCAGCCAGCTATTCAAACCCTGCTTTAATATATGTACATATGACCGATTTTCTGGAAAAGTAAACCAAGTATCTTTTTTTTTTTTTTTGGGAAATATTGCAAGCACTGTTGTCTTTTTCTAATTTTCCTACATCCAAACAAGGGTACATATAAAAATAATTATAACTATTTCATATACTTTGTTGTTGGTTTTTTGCGGTCTTTCTTGTTTTTACATATTTGTAAGTTTTGCAAGCTCGAGACACAGAGAAACAATAATTCGTAATGAATTTTAATTGTCAGTTTTTGGGACCAATTAATATTTTATTTGTAACCAATTAATATATATATAATCAGCAATATAAGCGATTATTGCTTGGGACCACAGATATCATAAAAATAAATAGAATTACTTATTGCAGCACTCATCAGCATCTTTTATTTGATAACCATATTGTACTAACACATTTTGGATCGCCCTTGGTCCACATATTGGTCGATAACTACAAAACTGGCTGAGAGATCAACGGTTACAATTTTATTATGTGTACAGATACTCAGTTTTCGCACGTGTAACGTTAGCAGTGCTTTGTGTAACGTAGGCAGTGAATTATTTTATGTTGAATTACGCTAAAAAATCCTAAAGATTTTGGTAAAGCGGTATGCCATGACCTTGTGGCATCCTTGCTATATAACATGAAGAAAAATTTGGGATGATTGTCTCAGCAAGTTCGCAGAAATTAAACCAGACATGATCTATATTTTGATCTCACTTCCAAGTGATGTAACGTTAGCAGTGCGTTTCACTCGCTTATAACTTTTACGGTATGGTAGCCATCACTCATTTTACTCTTAAAATGAAGGTATAGGCCTACCTGATAGCATAAGTAGCAAAACCTTCGACGTTTCTAACATTTTTGTTATTATTTCGTATAAACTAAATAAAAACTCCATGCGAATGTAACGTTAGCAGCCGGAAAATTGGTCATATGTATACTTACATTGAAGTTGTGCAACCTGGGTATTTTTATTTAATCGTTTATAACTTACGTAGTTGTGCGATTTTCTACGGTGATAGCTCATCTTTTTTTCAATTAAACAGAGCTTTGCGTAAAGAAAAAAGTTGTGGTTTTGGAATGCTGCCCTCGCAAAGAGTAATTTTTTTCATATTTTTTGTTATTATTATTATTATTATTATTATTAATTAATCGTGAATACATTAGCGCATTAAGACTAAATCTTTTATCACTTAACTTAAAACAAATTATAATATAAAATACAAATAAAGTTTAAAATATATGTAAATTTATTTTTTTATGCACACATAAATAAAAATAAAAACAGTAGTAAAAATAAAAGTAAGCAAATAAGCAAACAGATAAGTAAGCAAGTAAATTAGAAAATTATAGCCCCCTCATTATGCTATATAATTTGAAAAAAGTCAAAAATCAGTTCTTTAAAATTGTTTTCCCGAAACGAATTTCTTAACGACTGTGGAATGGAGTTCCAAAGCCTTACACCATTGACAAAGAAAAGCCTGGAGGAGCTCAAGAAGGTGAATTTCGGCAGAATTAAGTTGGATGATCGACTGCTAATGAAAAACCTCAGCTTATTATAAAGATACTCTGGCTTTTTGTTCATTAGCAATTTAAACATAAAAATACAGCTTCGAGCTTTAATAAAATTAGTTAGTTCACATCCAAGTATTGAAGTTCTAAACGTAGATATGTGATCAAATTTCTTTAATCCATGTACATACCTAGTAGCATGGTTGAATGCAACATCAAGTTTGTGCAGGGAGCGCTGATCTAGTTTACTGTAAACGACTTCGAAGTAATTTATAAGGGGAACAATTAGGCTAACAACAAGCTTTTGTTTCATGTCAGAGGGCACAAAAAGGGAGGATAGTCTAAGACACCGCAGAGTGTAATAGATTTTTCCCACCACTTTATTGACGTGGTCATCACAAGTTAACCTTGAATTAATTACGAATCCCAGATTCTTTACCTTTTCGACCACCTGAAGCTTTGTAGAACCAATATAAAAGTGTGGAATATTGCAAAGTTGGATCTTATCTTTATATATTGGGAGCACAAAGGACTTCAGTGGGTTAAGTTGAAGTTTGTTAACGGATGACCACTCAAGAATTGACCGCAAGTCCTCATTAAGTTTGGAAGATAAATCATGCAACATACTAAAATGGTTGGATGCGTATAGTTGCACATCATCGGCGTAAGCGTGTAGTTTAACATGAGCGCAAGCATTGAATATGTCATTTAAGAAAATGCTGAAGAGAAGGGGACCTAACACAGAGCCCTGTGGTACTCCGGAGCTGGTGTGCCCTACTCTTGAAGTAATGTTACAGACTTTAACTTTTTGCTTCCTGTCACTCAAATAACATTTGACAAGCTTCACAGCACTATCACAGAATCCAAAATATGAGACCAGCTTATCGCAAAGAAGGCTATGATCAAAAGAGTCAAATGCTTTCGAGAAATCCAAAAGACACAAAAATGTCAAATGACCACGATCAAATTCCTGGCGGACGTCGTCAAGTACCTTAGTGACGGCGGTCGAGCAAGAGTGACCAGCTCTGAAACCAGATTGAAACGGGCTTAGAAGATTGTACTCGTCAACGAATGCAGTAATTTGTCGGGCCATAAGAAGCTCAAATACCTTTGACAAACCTGTTAAAATGCTTATTGGTCTAAAGTCACACGGCTCGGAAGCGCGAGGTTTTTTGGCCAAGGGTGTAACAATTGCTACGCGGAGGGGAAAGAGGAGGTAGCGAAACAATGATTTATAAGATGCGTTGTGCAGCTCAGAATATGTGGTAAAATTAATTTAATAAATTTCATAGGAATACCATCATCCCCAATGGCGTTTGTTCTAATACTATAAACACACTTCGCTACCTCCATCTCCCCTACCGATATGAACTGAAACTTATCAGCAGGCAAAGAACTGGAGAGGGCACTCGAAGGCAGAGATCCATTGTGTATGGAATTTGAACTGGAAGAAACAAAAAAATCATTGAGGAGGTTGGGATCAAGGGAACAGGGAGCTTCAGAGCCTGGCCGTACGCCCAACTTTTTCAAATTAGACCATAGCTGTTTAGGAGGCAAATCTGTGTTAAGTTTACCACAGAAGTAATTTTTTTTGGCTAGTAGAACGGACGAAGAGGCCCTGTTCCGAGCCAGTTTATAGGTATTCCAATTATTACTACCCGGATTTCTCTTCCATAATTTGTAAGCGACGTTGCGGCATTTAATGGCTACTTTGACTTCACGTGTGAACCATGGGCAAGATCGCGAAGAAATAGTGAACCTACGAAGCGGAACGTGCTTATTTAAAAAACCAAGTATTGATTGAGTTAAAAATTGTAATTTCTCATCAGTGGAGACTAATTGCCAGCAAAGATTCCATGAAAAATTGTTTAAGTGATCAAATTTAATGGCGTTATAGTCACGATAATAGAAACTACTAGTTTTATCATTGTTTTGCTGCAATTTAAAATGAAAAGTACAGAAGATCAAATCATGATCAGAAACAAACGGCAATTGATCAAATAGAACCACTCCGGTGGAGGCAGAAACAATAAAGATATCTAACAAACTCGGACGCGCATTGCAACAAAACCTGGTAGGCATTTGATTATTGACAATTGACATACCATTTGAAGCGACAGTGTCTAGGATCAGTAGGTTTATATTAAAATCACCACTAACTATAAAATGATCAAAGTCAGTTAACTGAGGTGAGAGATCATCGAAGAAAGGTAAATACGAAGAGCTTTTGTTTGGGTTGTAGACACATGCAACAAGTACTCTAGTTAAATTATCTGACACAGCTACAGATAGAAATTCAATTTCAGATGTAGTTGACCGACTTACAACTTTTGCATTTAAGTAGTCTCTACAATAAATAGCTACCCCACCCCCTTTTTATTTAAGCGATCATTTCGAAAAAGTTTATAATTTGCTATTGAGTAAAAATGGTCCGGAATATCAGGGTTAAACCATGTCTCCAGATGCGTGCTCACTGTCGGCAAAACAACAAACAACAAAGGGAATAAATTGAAGTGGAGATCAATGCATTGTGACGTCACAGGGCATCGTAGTTTAGTGTTAGAAATTTCTAACAGCGGCTTTGGTGCAGACACTGGTTCATATCCCAGTGTCCGAAAATGGATCTGATGATGAGCCTGGAAACATGTAATCCTATCCATCGCTGTGATTTAACATTGTAATTTTTCTCCAATTATCAATTTTTCCCAAAAAACTGACAGTTAAAATTCACTATGAATTATTGTTCACTGGTCTCGAGCTTTCAAAACTTCTGTATAATTAAAGGAAACCATCTTTTTGGTTTTTTCGAATAACGGCAAATTGCAAATATCTCAAAAACGGTACCATAGAATCCAAAATGAACTCGATTTTCGAAATCAGGGGTTGGTTTTACAGTGTAATCGATCGAAAATCTTTTACACAGGCTGACAGAGCTTTATACTTTATAAATAAAATTAAAAAATTCTGACGTGTACATGAAAATCGCTGATACATGTTTATTTTTATTTTTTCTACCCTTTCCGAAAAAGTATATTTCGTTCATAGGACAGAACTAAAGCTCGCTTTTGTAACGTAGTGTTAGTAATTGATTGAAAAAGCAATTTAATCAATTGATTACTCAATTCTAATGGAATTTAAAAGGTCTGGCCGTATTCCAGGAATGTGCAAGACATTGAGTGGGAAACTAGAACAACGGCACTACATCCTCAGTCAGATGACATGGTGGAATGATTCAAAAGAACTTTGGAAGAACACCGGAGAAAAGTAGTTTATAACTCTCAGAAGGATTCGGATACTCACATCTCTTTGCGAAATACATAAAACAACTGGATAGACTTCTGCAAAGGTAGTTTTCGGGAATGATCTTCGATTGCCAGCAGACTAAAGGATAAACACTGATGCAGGAGTATACACTTTGACATCTACCACAGTATTGGGAGAAGAAATGAAAAAAGCTCACAACCTTAGCAATTAGATAAAGGCCAGGTACGACAAAGCAATCAATTCGAAAGGTTTTATGGAACGATGTTGTCTATCACATACAAACTTTTGGAAGCCACGGAATAAGACGAAGGTGGTCCATTTGAAAAGGCTATTTACATTTGGTTCGGGAAACGTGTCTGAACGGACGATCAGACTTAGGTAGAGGGCAGTAATTAGGAATGACAGCAAGAGAGCGAGAGAGAAAGTACGAGTATTTACGAAGGTGAGGCAAAAAGGATATGCCGATATATAACACCGACCCTTCGAGAATACGAAAAGGGAACAACCTATGAACTTCTAGGTGTGTAAGGTGGGAGTGACGAATCAAGGCGAGTTGATCAGTTTATTTTCGAGTGTTGAACAGTGGAGTTACAAACTTGAATTTGTATTGCGGTTAGTATAAGTAAATAAAACTACTTATTTCCAACAGTAGTTGTACGTGTATTTATTTGTCTTTATAGTGATCGAACTCAGGACGGAATCATCGAAAACCCATAGAATTCGTAACAGTACTTTTGACTACTTCACAAATATTAATTTTGTTGAATTTTTAGTATAATTGAGTTAATACATAATAAGCGTGTTCCAGTTAAACAGCAACCCAGACCTGTATAAAATTTTGCATGTATATAAATGCAACATCAACGCTGTGATCTTGATATTTTTCTGGGTCAATTTCGGATCCGTAGTAGTAGATTTTTTGACAGCCAACCCTTATTTGCTTAGTAGTACAAACATGCATATGTATACACACTTATTTACAAAAACAACTTTCATGCAACTGACCCGCATCGTTCCAGTTAAATTATGACCGTGATACGACCCAGTAGCCCGTTTCTGTAACTTTGCGTTAACTTAACGAATGAGTTTGTATCGCATGGCTCGTAACGAATTCGTTATGAAAAGTGTTTCTGTATGAAAAAAATTCACCTTGCGATATGTTCGTGGTGTGTTACGTAAAAATGATAAAATGATAGCCCACAAGGCTTAGGTGCCAAATAGAACATTTGACGCACGCCAAGCAATTGTCTTAATAGCCTAGTAGTTGTGATGTTGCCCTAACCAGCGGGGGATTCCGAGTTCGAATCATGGCAAGTTTTTCTTTTTTTCATCTTTTTTTAAATATTTTTTTTTGTTTTTATATTTTTCTAAGAACTAACTTTGAGTAAATATTAATAACATTACAAATTTGCACACAATGCAATTATTTTGTATTCTACGCTTGTTATCACTGCCACTATAGGCTGCGTTAAGTTTATCGATCGCCGTAACGAAAATACATATCTACCACGCTTATAGAAACACTGCTCAGCTATAACTACATAACAGGGTTGCACTTTGCGTTAAAAATCGTATCGATGGGATACAGAAACGGGCTACAGGTCAGCTAACAGGAACGCGACTAATGTGTTTTTCATTTACATTCCAGAATTTTTCATTCCCATTTCGTCGCCTTTAGTTGCCACGGAGTACGGATGCAGATATGCGGTCCCTCTAAACATCTGCTCTGTTGCTTTCTCTATTTTTCTATATTTCTCTTTGTCTATCTTACATACGCTTATGTGATACTTACATAAATGAAGTATGTAGAACATCGATCACTCGTTTCGAGGGAAGTGACATTCAGACCGTTAGCGTACATTTATTGCCCTAAACTTGTAGCGTGCATTCATATTTCTTCAGGTTTCTACCCAATATAAAATGAATTCAAAGTGCGTAATATATGCATGTCATTAGCACTGGTAAAATATATTCCCAAAAGTGAAAAGTCATCGTGCCGCAGCATCAGCAACAGAAAAGCAGAAAAAAGAAACTAAAAAAACAAACTAAAGGCAAGTAACTAATTATAAAAATATTTACAGTTTTGCGCGCAGTGAAAGTGATGTGGACAAAAGTGTTGGAGACAATGAAAGTTTTGCAAATGGTGGTGATGATTTTTTATCAACCAATTCAATTCGATTTGGATGATGTGAAAAGCATTACCCATTCACAATAACATGCCAATGGTGATGTTGGAATTGATGAGCTTAAGTTATTTAAAAAGCTCTAATAAAGTTTTATAGCCAATATCAGGTTGAATTGTAGGACTATTGCTACACGAATCCAGATGGTCACATTAGATTAAAACGCCCAATGCGCCCCATGCGCGTAATACGTCCATATCATCTACATATATAGATTTGTACCTGTGTATTTTTATATTATCTTGTTTATATTTAGTAGCTATATTTGTCGTTACACTGGCCAACAGTACGCACAATACCAACTCGTTTAAGTCATCAGGATATGAAATACAATTTCAGGATATATTATATATTATACATATATTATTTGTAAAAACATTCAAAGAAATGCTTATTGTAATTACATACTTGAATTTTTACTTCAAAACTGTAGACCATCAGAAGTGGAATTTTTTCTTAGTGTTTAAATAAATAGCTATTTATTTATAATATGTATATTCTTTTTTTTTTTGATTATATAATGCCTTTTTAAATTCCTTTTATTTTCCCTTATATAATGGCTCATATAATCCATATAACAATCCTTTATATAATTACTCATTACTGCCACATTTAATGCCTTACACTATGCCTTAAATATCCCTTATATATAGGCATTCGCATGAGAGCGATATAGCATGAATAAATACGTGACGCTCATATGAGAGAGAGAGAGAGAGAGACAAAATCTGTGGTCATAAGCGATATCAACCTAACTCGACTTAAGAAATTTTGACCATTTGAAATTTCTTCTGGAGATTTTTTGTAACTCAACTGCTTTATAACTTAAGAAGACATATTGGATTTAATTGTTTATAAACAAACTAATAAAAGACCAATGAAAGTCTTGAGAAAGGTCTCAAAATCGCCAGCAAAAATTTCAACTGGTCTAATTTCTTAAGTCGACTTAGGCTGTTATTGCTTATGACCACAGAAATGAGTGTTCAATTAAGGCATAGTGTTCTAGAAGGGTATATTTTCTGTATTTAAGTCGATTGTGGCATGTATGGCTTCAAAGATTGCGACAAAGTACATAAATAGGATACGACAGGAATTTTTTTTTTCCGGAATTGTATGTAGAACAATAAATGAATTTTAAAAATAACAGAAAAAAAATTAAAAAACGTCCATTCATCCTACTTGCCACCTTGTTACGTAGAACTACTTCAAAATATGAAAAAAAAAACTTATTACATGGCAAACTGCGGATGGATATTAAACGGAGACTTCTGAGAACAAATTCAAACGTTTTGAATTACCACATGCACCAACATCTTTAAAGAACGTTATCCGTGACTGTGATACTTTAGAAGGTTACCCTACAAACCACATACCGTTTACCAATGTAGCTAAATAGTGGGTTTTCCTCATATGGTCTATAAAGTGGCTATTTTTGTTCAAGCGGCGCATATAGAATTTAGCCGGCCAAAAGTCGAAATTTCAAAATCTCCCATTTTTGAATAAATGTATGCACATATGTTTTTGGATATCCCATTAAGGGTTTAAACTCTTTTAGACCCCTCCCCGCCAATAGCGGATCGAACCACGCACTTCTAAAGTTGTACATACAATATGCTGGAATCGATGTTTTTTTTCAATGTAAGGTAATATATAACTGGAAGCTTTATATTTTTTTGGTTGGGAAGCTTTCACTAAAACCAGTTACATTTACTTTGAGGGCAGATTAATGTTTACCCAACGCATATTTTATCCTCCTCTTATGATAAGTTTTGATGAAGTAAAATAACTTTTAATAATAGCCCTTCTAACTACTTTGTTATTTAAAAACTTTGCAAACGCGAAGTTTTATCTTTCTATCAGGGCATAACATGTCAATGATTTTTTGCCAATACGGAGACTGATATTTATAGTAAACTTTGAAAAAGAAAACAGCCGCTCAAACCCGCGATTTTTCAAGTAGTGATAACATTTGTGAGACAAGCCCTCGCTAATCCGTGTTTTTTTTTGTGATTGTGTGGTACCATTATATTCTTCAGCTATTTTGTTTTGTGTTATTTTAAATACTAAATAATCCCAAGAAATGGCGACATTTACGCGTTTGCAATTGTATAATATGATGCAGCAACATAAAGATAAAAATTTTGACGAAAAATTGGAATTCATACAAAATTACTTGCTATTGCTTACTTATGATAGTTCTGAAGTGGAAGAAGTTAAGCGAAATATTAGGCCCGTCCACAATGAACACGACGGCGGCGAACGACAACGACGAAAAACTGAAGCTTGACGATATTTGCCGTCAAGCATTGGCGACATGATTATAATAAGAGCAGGGGCGACAGGTGCGAATCTTCTTGAAAAGTAGCAAAAAATGTTGTAAAAAGTTTAAAAGAGACTTATTCTGTAATAATTGGAACTTATTTTACAAGTTATTTACTCTTCCTTTCGTTTTTATTGTCAAAAAAACCAAACGCCACCATCTGCCGCTTGTCAAAATAGAATTAGATTTAATTTGGCGACAGCGGCATCTGTGATTGATTGCCGCCTTGTCGCGTCGTGTTCAAAAAATTCCTCCCCATAAGAACATGTGTAAAAATAATTTGACAGATGCCGCTTGTCGTTTGCCGTTTTCATTCTGGTTACCACTATTTCATTTCTCAAGTCAGAATTCAAGCGAAGGTGGCTAGCAGCGCAAAAGAAAGGTGATTTATTTTTGAAAAAGAATAAAGATTGGCTTCAGGGATCATTTACTTTAAAAAAATTAGACTGTAGTAAACGCACTGGCCGGCCTTCCTTAAGTTTTGGCAACTGTAGTGATAGAAGTAAACGGAGAAAAACGGAAGAGTTGTACGAAGAAGGAAGGAGAACTGAGTCGAAACAAGTGGAGAATATAACAGATTCGGCCAATATGTCACATGAATTTAGTAGCGAAAGCTCGAGAACGAAAAAAGGTGACAGAAAACAGTTACCACCTTTTGAGGCTTTATGGATGATAGTTGAAGCTGGTCTTACTAGAAGACAGTACGAAGTTGTACGAAGTACAAACATACCTTTCTATCCATGTTACATTGTTATTCAAAAAGAAAAAAAAGAGGCATATCCAGACGAATCATCTTATCTAATCACTGAAACGTGTGCAGAAATTAAATTACAAAATCTAATGGACCTTACGGTAAAACGTTTCCTTATGTTTTTAAATGACGTCATTCAAGGACTAGAGCTGGAAGAGTGTAGCACGTTAAGGTTGGTTTCGAAATGGGGTTGTGACGGCTCACAACAAAAGCAGTACAAGCAAAAATTTGGCAATGATGAAGATTCTGACGCAAACATATTTCAGAGCTCATTTGTGCCATTACAATTGATTTGCGATCATAACAAGAAGATTATATGGCAAAATCCAACACCTTCCTCGCCGAGATACTGTCGACCTATTAGAATAAATTTGGCCAAGGAAAATACTGATATCATAAAATCGGAAATTTCTCATATAAATAATTCTATAGCATCTTTAGAGGAAACCAAAGTGAAGATAGATGATAAAGATTTTTCCGTTAAACACACTCTTTTGCTAACTATGGTCGATGGGAAGGTATGTAATGCTGTTACGGAAACTACTTCTACAATGCGGTGCTATATTTGCTGAGAAACTTCGAAGGATTTCAATAATTTAAATAGAACACAAGAACCTAATCCAGATGCAATTAACTTTGGTTTATCGATTTTACACGCAAGGATTCGAATGTTTGAACATTTATTACATTTGTTATACGACAAATTCCTATAAAACAGTGGCGTGTAACGTCTTCGTGTGATAAAGAGCTTATTAACTAAAGAAAAAAACAGATTCAACACGACTTTAGACAGAAACTGGGACTCTTGGTTGATATACCCAAGCCAGGATTTGGAAACACTAATGACGGAAACACAAGTCGTAGGTTTTTTCACGATCCACAAATTGCATCCGAGATATTAGGTATCGACCAAGATCTCATATATCGTTTCAAAATTATATTAGAAACAATATCATCTGGCCACAAAATTGATTCAAAAAAATTCTCTGAGTATGCAATGGAAACTGCTGAGCTGTATGTAAGCTTATATTCTTGGTATCCGATGTCCCCAAAAGTGCACAAAATTCTAATTCAGGGAGCAATTATTATCGAAAATGCATTATTACCAATCGGCCAACTATCAGAAGAAGCTAGTGAAGCGAGAAATAAACACTTTCGTCTTTTTCGCGATAATTTTGTCAGAAGAGTGTCAAAGGATGCTGCTTTCGGCAGAAACTTATTCTATGGACATTGAATATGATGAAGATGATGATACTGTTTTTGATATTGATACTAATACTGAATGAATATGCACTGAATTTATTTAAAAAATTAAGCTGTTATAATAGTTACAGTATGGCAACCGTTTTTTTTTATTAATAAAAGCGTTATTTTTATTTTGGCCGGCTAGACTAATAAGATACCCCACTGTGCGGCGTGAAGATTTTAACCATATGTGTGACTTCGCATCTCCCTTGCACTTATCGAATTCTCTCATTAACAAAATCTATAGCTGTTCTTTTCAATATTTCCAGTCTTAAAAAATGTCCCTTTCCAAAACCAGTTAATGTTTTGGTTAACATATAGTTGAAAATAGTTGTTCAAATGGTTTTTGTTTTGGCTAAATAGTGGGGCCAAATATTAGTTCAATTGGTTTTTGTTTTGGCTAACAAGTGGTGAATATTATCTGTTGAATTTGTTATCGAAGTGGCTAACATATGGTTAATTATTAGCTGAATTGGTTAATGAAGTACCAGTTATAGTGGTTATTTTCAAATGGGGACACCTACACATTTTTTCCAAATAAATGGCACAAAAATGCATTATTTTTGTTATACATTGGTATATTTTATTGAAATTTGTATTTTAATACATGGTAATAAATCATATTACAGCTAAATTGTCCAATACTTCACAAATTTTAATAGTTTTTTGGAAAAGGGAAGTAAAAACACATATTTACATTTCAACTGTACTAAATAAATTATTATTAACGTAATAAACTATAAATAGTCTTTTGGTTTAGCTATCTCCATTAAAATAAAAACATTTTGTAATTTTTCATATTTAAATAATATGATTCGATTAATAATAAGCCTAGGATTTGTTTACATTGTTACAGTTCATGAAACTTATGTTAGAGCTTATTAAAGTAATTCATAATTATATTAAAAATAATATCAACTAAAAGAAATACGGTTTATTAATCCTAATTACAAGGTTTCACATATAATAAAGAAGCGATATGTCTTCAGTAGGTCGATTCTGTAATTTTTTTAACGCCAGGTGTTAGCGTTAACTTCGCTTAACACCTTTTTAACGCTTTTCCCTAGTCGCTAACTTTTAACCACACCAAAAGTGTTAGCTAACCCTTTTACTGTGGTTGGTTATCGCGAATTAATTTCGTGGTGTTTAAAATTATAGAAAACAAGTTCTCCGAAAACCGCACGTTGTAGTCAGAACGCTTATCAAGTGCGCTATTGCGACACGAACTGATATACCACAAATAGCAGGTAGCTGTATTTTAGTGTTAAGGAAAATTACAGAATGGCACTTGCGTTAAGAGCAAACGCCGAAATTAGGCGAGTGGTTAAAAGTTACAGAATCGAGCTACAGTTACAAAGATCTTTCATTAACTAAGTTTTGTATAAAAACTTTTCTTAGCTTAAGGTTTAACTATAAAAAGAAAAAATGATTCAGTCCTAAAAAGTGGATTTTAGGATTGCATTCTTTCCTTTTACAAAAACCGCCTGCTTATACAGGTTACGTCATAAGGATAAAAACTTAATTACTATATATTTTATAATTAGGGGTTTCTGCAAAATCATCTGTAAAGAGAACATAACATATTATAGCTCTAAAAAAAGTTTCGTATAAATACATATTTACCGAAGACTTTCAACCTAATAGTTCCGCTTTCTTCCATGTCTGTGAGTAGGTCCAAGGGCTCCGTTAAGGAAATTGCGTGTTTGTTGGTTGGTCGGTGGAAATTACCCGTCGTGATTCGTGTTCTGTAATGAAATTAAAGTTTATGTAAATAATATTATTGCCGTTTGAAGTTTTGGCGCCGGTGGGCGTGACCGACAGCGGGCATTACAGAATATTTGCTGGGGGGAGTTAAGAGTGCTAGTGAAAGGGACTAGAACAGTTGGCGGTGCGATGCTAGATCGGCGTTGGCCACTGTATGCATTGGGGGGCGCACAGCAAGTAGCCCCGAAAGTTTAGAAGAAACTAGCAGGTTTGTGTTGGGAGGGATATAGTCCGGAGCAACTGGATTTGTGCAGCGATCCGCTTTCGGGGAGATTAAGATAATATATTTTCATGGTAAATGAATAACTTACCTGAATCTTTGTTGCCACTTGCTTTTGTTGGTTTATATTTATATTTAGTATATTTAGTTGGAATATTTTTAGTTGTTATTGTAATTACATTTACACACTTTTAAGTTTTATTCGCGATTTTTCAATTTTTTTTTTTTGAATTTCGAAATAAAACGATTGTAAATTTTTTTGACAGTATCGCTCAAATTTTTATTTTTTCTTGTTAGCGATTTTATCGTATGTGCCAATGAAGAATATTTTGCATATTGTAGTTGTTACAATATTTACTACATATTTTTTTCTAAGTTAGAGTTAGAAGGTTGATGAAGAGGAAAAACATCGTTTGCAGAATTCCGATGAGTATAGAATGCATATAAGAGACAAAAATGAGGCCAAGGGTAATTTTTTAAGAGATCAAAATGAAAGTAAAAATGTTTCTAGTTTTGTTTGCGCCAGCTTCGATATGCAAAAAGTTTTGAATACTCCGTTCGGAAATAATATAACCCTTTTTTACTCACGCAAATATGCATACTACAATTTCAGCGTTTATGAAAACGGCACTAGAAATGGTTATTGTTATTTGTGAGAGTGATGGTAAGCGAGGCTGCAATGAAATTTCCACAGCCCTGTATAAGTATTTAATAATCGTAGACCAAAGAAAGGCAGTTAAAGAGATAGCCCTATATTGCGACAGCTGCACTGGTCAAAACCGAACAAGGCTGTATTAGCTATTCTGACACATTTTTTACATTTTTCAAACTTCGTTGAAAAAATTGAAATAACATATTTACTTCCCGGTCATACAATGATGCCAGTTGATTCTGTGCATAGTACAATTGAATCATTTGTAGGCAAGCGTAATATTTGGACGCCAAGTGAATGGCCCACAATTATTCGCAATGCACGAACTAATCCATCGGGGTACAACTGTATTGAAATAGGCCACTAAGAGTTTGAAAACTGGAAGTCTTTTGCAAATCTGTTACTATCAAACAAAGTTAAACTAAACATAAATAAAGTTCGCATTGCTTTATTAGACAAAAAATCAAAATCAATTGAACTTGTTTACGGATATTCCGACAATTCCACTAAAAAAACTATAAATAACTTTAACTTTATTTTCAGTTACAAAAGTTGTACAACTCACCTTTGTGTATCCCTTTGCAAAAGTTCAATGATTTAAAAAAAATATGTTTAAAAAATAGCATACCGTCAAAATACCACAATGAGTATTTAAATTTAAAATATTCTGTACGCGAAAAAGACATGTTAAATGAAAGCGACGAAGACAATTAACTCACTTATTATTATTATTGGTTTTTTTTTAATGAATTCATGCTTCTGTTAAATATTGATAAAATTTTTTTTTGTACCTTTTTAAGTTAAAAAATAATGAACAACTACCTAAAACCACAAATAAATCTTTGTTTCAATTTATTTCTAACACTGATACACAAATGATATCGTAAGTGCCATTTTCTACACACGCATCTACGAAATGTTGTGAATGAAATTATCGTATGTGCCAAAAATACGTTTTTGTCGGAAAACTTGAACTTTTCCACCGAAATACCTTTACGTGTAGTTATATTAGTTAATTATCTAAGCACATGTATATTTTCATTTTGATTTTGCAAGCGAAAGCAGAGAAAAGTAAAAAAATGGCTGTCCTGTAAAATTTGGGTTGTGTAACATACGATAATTTCGCGCAAAGGGGTCGATATAATGAATGTTACAAAATCAGCAAGGTTTTCTCTTGTTCACAATTCTTGTGCACATTAACCCTAGCATATATGTTTGGTACTTATAGGCACATATTTTAATAAAACTTAGAGCATTTTTTTTTGCTCTTCTAAGGTTAACAAAATCATTCCAAAATTTTGAAAATATGGGAATCTAAAAATGCATATGTGTTGGTATTTTTGGAAAATGTTGTTAGCAGTGGTTTGCAGGGTATGATAAATAAAGGGGATCTAAAACAGCATCATCAACACATTTCACTTACTCTTGTGAAAACCATTTAAAAAACCTGTAAGTGCGCCCTTTTAGAATTTTTGGATTAATCATAGCTTTCCTACAATCTGGATAAAAGCTCAGATGGTCTATTTTTTGGCCCTCTATAACTCAGTAATCTGAAGCAATATGTAAATTAATGTAACTTTTTATTTAAAAAGTCAAATTTTGATGCTGTTGCATCTGACCGAGTTTAAAAACTAAACTAACTTATTGTTACCTACTTGCCACCTAACCCACGACGTCGATCCGCGCTGCTGGTGCTCTACTTGCACAGGTCGCGTTCTGCCTGAGCTGGCTATGTTGACATTATTGCCAAATTGCAGACGGTGCCATATTCTGTGGGAACCAAGTAAGCCACAGCTACATCGTTTCTGCCGAGACTGCAAATGTGCAGGTGGTATTTCGTGTGAACGGGTGGCATATTCCATCGTGGGAATATTCTTACGATAACTCTTCCCCTCTAAGTGAGGGACGTCCACGGACCTCGTTACAGTTTTCTCTATTGCTTCTTCGATGGATTTTGTTATGGAAGCCTTCTTTCTTTTTATTCGCAAGCGACGGTATGCGTTTGCCAGCAATCCCAAGGTCAGTAGTGCCCCCAGGACGGTGAGGCTTGTAATACGATTATTTTCGATGCCGTGCTTTAGATGTTCGATATCCTCTAGGTTGTTGTTGTTGTTGTTGTTTTAACAACAAAATCACTCCCCGAAGGTTTTGGGGAGTGTTGTCGAAATAACAGTCCTTGGCCGGATATGAGTCCGGTATGCTCCGGTACTCCCTTGCGGTACTGCCCGACTGTCGTGGGAGCGATTTGGTATGACCAGTGCAACCTTCTAGGTCATGTCATCCCTCCTTCCGAAAGGAAAGAGAAGATGGGTAATGAGAGGTGGGAGGCAACCATCGAGTTGCACATCATTACCTTTGTGCATATTGGTCGCCTCTTACGACCGGTATGCCTACCGCGGGCATATTCTAAGCCCTAACCCGCAGGGGAGCTAGGTTCCTTTGGTGATGGTTATGTGGTGATGGTAAGGCGCATTTAGTATTTCTAGATGTTCGGTAATGTTAATTGCGGGAGCCCACGGTGCTTCGGCTTTTAATGGTTTAGTACAGTTTTCATTGTAATACAGAGTTCCGTTAATGTTTACCTGCTTATCGAATACCACCAAGTAGGTACCGTTGACCGTGATCGGGACCTCGTTATTTTCTTCCATGGTGACCACTCGATCATTAATAACAACTACACCCTCGCCAATAGATGCAGTAGGTGTCAGATTGTTGAATGTCGTACCACACTTGGCTGTATTTTGTGTCATTAATTTCAGTGCGCATGATGCGTTTGATGATGCCAGGCAGAACGTTGGAGTGGTGCTGCTGCATGTTGCCAGTGTTGATTCTTGAAGGTGTAAAATTTGGTGGTCGTGGGCTACTGGAAAAATTATAAGTTTCTTACATCTAAACTTAGGTATTGGATATTTTATTAAAAAGTAAATTTTATCATCATATTCGAGAATTTTAATCCTAGCTAAAGACATGATATTTTCCACGGTGAGGTTCGTGGAGTGCTCCGTTTCCAGTACCATTTTTTTTTCATTAAGGTAAATGTCCATAATTTCGTGGTACTAAGGAATTTTCTGACTATCTACCTCTCTTGCGTAAAAATGGATGAGGGAAAACTAAAAAAGTAAATTTTTCCAATTGAGTTGATCTATTAAGATAGCTTTCCATTTAACTTCAAACAAAACTAACAAATGTTTTATTTTATATAAATAAAAATGTGTGAGTACCTCAAATGTCCCTAATTTCGTGGCAAAAATTTTCTAATGTACCTAACTTCGTGGTAAAGTGACCCTAATTTCGTGGTATTTGGTTAAACTCTAATTTTCCTTTTTAAATTCCTAAAATTTATTTATTAAAATTTATGTTCAAAAATTTAAAATTTTAAATAATTTTTTTATTGTTATTGTATTTATGAAAAGAAAGCGTTTTAAGACCAAGTAAGTATTAATTTGTTTAGTACTTAGTAATCAATTGATTAGACGGATTTTTTAATTGTTAATGATTACTTCAATTGGTTTTTGAGAAAAGGCAATTAGTAATTGATTGCGATTGAAAAAATCAAAAAAAAACCAATAACAAAAAGTTTATTTAACAGATGTACATAATTTGTTACTTTTCTCAAAATTTCTTTTATTTCTTATTACTAAAAATGTTTTTTTTTTAATTTTTGTGTTTTTTTGGTCTTTTAAGTTTTTTTATTTTTAAACAAAATAAATAATCCTGGTTCGGTACGAGCTATAGACCTATTAATAATTTTTTCTGCAGGCAAACTGTGACACCAAAGCAGACTTGCAAAAAATCCATCATGATACCAAATCTAAAACGTCAGATGGCGTTGTTGGTACATGAATTGGTAAAAAGTTGATTGAACAGGGCGTTTAGAAGGTAAAAAAACCCAGCGTATTGTTAGCTTAATAGTTAGCAATGCGTGCCAAAATTTCTCTGATGAGTGAAGTTAGCAACTTCCGAAATGGATCTATAAGAAAAGCTATGGCGGTTGTCTCTAAATTTTTCCTGTTCAACTCAACAAAACTTTTAATAATTAATAAAAAAAAAAAAAAAATTATTAAGAAACCCAAAAACAACAATAATTTTTCGCTGCAGAAAAAATTATTAATAGGTCTATAGCTCGTACCGAACCAGGATACTTCAAATATAAAGACCAAAAACACAAGCTTGTTGTTTGTGTAAAAATCTCAATAACAAAAACCAAGAGCATATGGTTGGCAAACTGTGACACCAAAGCAGACTTGCAAAAAATCCATCATGATACCAAATCTAAAACGTCAGATGGCGTTGTTGGTACATGAATTGGTAAAAAGTTGATTGAACAGGGCGTTTAGAAGGTAAAAAAACCCAGCGTATTGTTAGCTTAATAGTTAGCAATGCGTGCCAAAATTTCTCTGATGAGTGAAGTTAGCAACTTCCGAAATGGATCTATAAGAAAAGCTATGGCGGTTGTCTCTAAATTTTTCCTGTTCAACTCAACAAAACTTTTAATAATTAATAAAAAAAAAAAAAAAATTATTAAGAAACCCAAAAACAACAATAATTTTTCGCTGCAGAAAAAATTATTAATAGGTCTATAGCTCGTACCGAACCAGGATACTTCAAATATAAAGACCAAAAACACAAGCTTGTTGTTTGTGTAAAAATCTCAATAACAAAAACCAAGAGCACATGGTTGGCAAACTGTGACACCAAAGCAGACTTGCAAAAAATCCATCATGAAACCAAATCTAAAACGTCAGATGGCGTTGTTGGTACATGAATTGGTAAAAAGTTGATTGAACAGGGCGTTTAGAAGGTAAAAAAACCCAGCGTATTGTTAGCTTAATAGTTAGCAATGCGTGCCAAAATTTCTCTGATGAGTGAAGTTAGCAACTTCCGAAATGGATCTATAAGAAAAGCTATGGCGGTTGTCTCTAAATTTTTCCTGTTCAACTCAACAAAACTTTTAATAATTAATAAAAAAAAAAAAAAAATTATTAAGAAACCCAAAAACAACAATAATTTTTCGCTGCAGAAAAAATTATTAATAGGTCTATAGCTCGTACCGAACCAGGATACTTCAAATATACCCAATAAGCAAAATACGCTTACTATAAGCTTACAATAAACTTACTTTTGTAATCTTTTAGCTTGGAAAACGTTTACTATAATCATTGGAAAACGTTTGGAAAACATTGTACACTCAACGAAAGTGGTCCCTTTTTAATCAATTGGAATTGATGCTTGGAAAACAATGTTTAATAAACATTTTATTCAATGTATAGTAAGGGTTTGTTGAAAACTGATTGATAAAACTCCAATTTGGGCGACACCGGTGAAAACGGGCCAATAGCCTAACGAATATGTTGTGGGATTTTGCTCAGAAGGTTGCGAGTTCGAATCCCGACCATTTCCTTAATTTTTTCGTTTTTTTAATAAAATCTTACTTGGTGCAAGAGGATATAAGGCCAATTTTTGGTGTGCTGCGTGCAATTTTTTATGCAGTCTACATCAAGGCAAATTTGTGCATTTTTTCGGAGAAGCCTTTCATGACACCCGTTTTAAAAAACCTTCAAATAATTTTTCATGTTGCCTGTAGCGGGGTTCGAACCTAGGTCCTTCTGTGTGGTAGGCCAGCTGCACTACCGTCACACCACAATGCCCATATAACAAAATCAATATAAATGAAGCATATAAAATTTCAAACAGTATTTTTGAAAATTGAGAAATTTTTCACCTCGCTGAGAGTTCACCTCAAGTTATTTCTCCAAGGCTACCACACCATTGGAAAAACATATATAAACGTTTGTGAAATTTTTTTGTTACAAACTCGTTTGGAAAACATTTACTTTTTACGCTTGGAAAACATTGTTTAATAAACTAGCTTACTTCATTGTTTATTGGGTAAAGACCAAAAACACAAGCTTGTTGTTTGTGTAAAAATCTCAATAACAAAAACCAAGAGCACATGGTTGGCAAACTGTGACACCAAAGCAGACTTGCAAAAAATCCATCATGATACCAAATCTAAAACGTCAGATGGCGTTGTTGGTACATGAATTGGTAAAAAGTTGATTGAACAGGGCGTTTAGAAGGTAAAAAAACCCAGCGTATTGTTAGCTTAATAGTTAGCAATGCGTGCCAAAATTTCTCTGATGAGTGAAGTTAGCAACTTCCGAAATGGATCTATAAGAAAAGCTATGGCGGTTGTCTCTAAATTTTTCCTGTTCAACTCAACAAAACTTTTAATAATTAATAAAAAAAAAAAAAAATTATTAAGAAACCCAAAAACAACAATAATTTTTCGCTGCAGAAAAAATTATTAATAGGTCTGTAGCTCGTACCGAACCAGGATACTTCAAATATAAAGACCAAAAACACAAGCTTGTTGTTTGTGTAAAAATCTCAATAACAAAATAAATAATTAAAAAAAAAGTTTTAAAAAAAATTAGTTCAATTGATGTAGCTAATTATTTTTTATTATTTCAAAAAATGTTTTTTCTTTTAAATTTTTTTGGTATATTTTTAATTTATTTGTATTTTTTTAATTTTTTGATTTTTTTTTAATTTAATTTGGTTTTTTATTCTTTTTTTTAATTTTTTGGTTTCTTGTGCGCAGTATACCACGCAATTAGGGGCATGCGATAAAATTGATGTACGTAATTTCGTGGTATCGCTTTAAGCGGTAATATGAGCTTTATATTTAAATTTTTTTGTTTATTATCGCTATTCATTCATAACAAAAGCAAAAAAGTATAAATCTTGGCATATTTTTTTAAATTAAATGAAAAATTATTGAATAAACAAAAGTTCTATAATGCCATTATTTCGTTAAAACACAAGCACAAGCAGAGCTTTTCGATTAAAATAATAACGAATGGGTTAATAAAAGTGTACCACGAAATTACGTCAAAATCTTCCTCAGGGGCTTATATAATAATTAAAATACTTAAAATAATAGGGTATCTTATGAAATGTGAAAGAAAATAAGGAAAACATAAACTATTATATTCCCATAATTTCGTGGGTACCACGAAATTAGGTACATCACAAAAAACATGTGTCCCTAATTTCATGGTATTTAAATATTTAATAAAAATGTAAATGAAAAGTCATTGAAATAAGTTTTACAGTATTAAAAACGTTTAAGAAATGTTAATTAAAACCAAAAAAATTACCGTCAAAAAAAAAAATTTTAAGATACAATTTTTACAGGCTTAACAAATTCTACTGGTCTCCTTAACAGTTTCCTTAAGAGGCCTCCCTACAAAAGGCTCATTGTCTGAGCTTCCAACTTTATAATGATTGTTATTTAATAGGTTCAATTTTAAAAAATTTATAAAATATCCATTATTACACCCGAAATGTTAATCTTTATTATAAAATTTTCAGTTCAGTTTCTCGTTGTCACAATTTATGGTTTTAGTGCCCGAGAACCTGAACTTGTAAAACTGAACTGTAAAAGTTGTGGCTTAACGTCCACAATCGTTCTGGATTTCAATGATTGTACTACCGCAAATTTAGAAAACTTGTCCACGCACGTCAAGAAGTATTTTGAACCGGTAGAGAAGATGTGGAGTATTTCCCCGCAATACATCGGTATGGGTGTATGAGCGATTATTATTTTCTTTGGGTGGCGGTCATACTTCGCCAGGGAGCATACGCGGCAATTTGAGACGAATTCTTTAGTTTTTTTCTCCATTTTAGGAAAAAAGTAATCCTGGGCGGCTTCCGTTGTTCGATCGGGTCCGTTATATCAGTCACACGTTTTTCCGTATGTCTGAACCTCACGGTTGCAAAAAGTTCAATTAGGTCATGTTGAAATTGAGCCAGCGTATGTAAGTCGCACTGGACTGCATTTACTACGTCCATTTTAATGGCCTCTTGTAGGAGTCTGAGTAAGTCTTCCTTTGTTTGGAATGTAATTAAATGTCTGGTCTTTTTCCGAAAATTATTAACGTTCTTCTTTGTAGTTCTACACCCTCTTTTACGAGCATCTGGTTACGGAAGCAATTTACCGGTTTATCGGTTCGCTCGATGGTGTTGGTTGGTGATTCTGCGCTGTGAATCGTCCCAACACTCTTATTATCCAGAGAATTTATGTGTTGTCTAGACAATGCATTTGCAACCACATTCTCCTTGCCGGGTTTGTAGATTAGTTTTGCGTTGTATTCGTCTATGAAGGCTTTCCATCGTTTAATTTTAGAATTTGGGTTCCTGTCTGAAACCGCAAATGTTAGCGGTTGGTGGTCTGTGAATTCAATTTCCGCACACCATAAAGGTAGTTTCTAAGCGTTTTTAATACCCAGACGATAGCTAGTAATTCTCTCTCGTTGGTCGCGTAATGTTCCTCGGTACTGGACAAGGTACGGGATATCATGGTGATAGGTTTGCCGTCTTGTGACAAAACAGCCCCCATGGCATGTGAGGATGTGTCAGTAGTTAGGTCGAATGGCTTCGTGAAATCCGGGTACGTTAGTGTTACGTCCTCTTAGGCCAGTATTTGTTATACGAGTTCGAATGCCTTTTTCTGCTCCTCAGTCAATTCTATTTTAATTTTTTGTTTGACTGTGTTGCAGTAACTCGGCCGTATTCTCCCCTCAAGATGTTTGACAGCGGTATCCTCGAAAAATCCCCTATAAAGCAGCGGTAATATCCCACCAACCCTAAAAATGACCTCAGCCCTCTTATCGTGCTGGGCTCGGGAAAATTTCGAATTGTGTCCACTTTCCCTGGGCATGTTCTAATTCCCCCCTGCGATACTATGAATCCCAGTTACTCGACCTAATTTTAAAAAAACGTGGACTTTTCCTCGGAGACCTCTTATTGGCATCGAACAAACTTCTCAACACCAACTCAATATCCTCCAAGTACTGCTGTTCGTCCTTCGAAAAAATTATAACTTAGTCCACGTAGACGAAGCATATCTTCCCTAGCACGTCGTCTATCGCCCTCTGGAAGATACTGGGAGCGTTTTTCAGGCCGAAGGCCAACCTACAAAACTCGTATTTCCCATTTTTTACGAAAAAGCAGCTTTCTCTCTATCTCGATCCGCTAGATTAATTTGGTGAAAGCCAGATTTTAGGTCCAGTGTAGTGAAGACTCTGCTTCCGCCAAGATTGGACAGAATCCCTGTGATATCAGGAATAGTGTATTTGTAGCTGATGGTTTTTTCGTTTAGTTTGCGAAAGTCTATCACCAATCGTTTCTTCTCTTGACTGGTTTCGTCGAATCCCTTGTTTTTTACCACCCATATGGGGTTATTGTACGGTGACCTAGACGGTCGAATGATACCGTTGGACAAAAGGTCCTTTATTTACGAAACCCGAAAGGCCTAGTGGGTACGGGTATAATCTTGAGTATACCGGGTCCTCATTTTCGGTGCGTATGGATGCCACTACGTTTGTGTTATAGGGTAGGGCCTCGTTGGGATCTGCGAAGACCCCATTTACATCGCGGATTAACTTCGAGAAAGCTTTTTCCAAATCTTCTGGAACCGATCTCGCTTGTAGTTGCTGATAGCCTATATCGACCTCAAAACCCAAGGAAGGGGGGACTTTGTCCTAAAAAATTAATTTTGTCGTTTTCAGTACTATTTATTTATTTATTTATTTATTACGACTCTTCGAGCCTAGATCAACACTTAAGGAATATTATAACATTAGTTAAAATAAAAATTAAAAAAGAAAAAAAAAAGTAATTTTAATAAAAAAAACTCACATTACAATATTTTAAATATATGTAAATATGTTAAAAATACGCAAATATGTTAAAATAAAAACTTTTACATTAAATTATTTAAAAATAAATATCTTAAATTGAGTGGAAATATGTACCACAAACCCACGTAATCACAGAATTTATCTAATACTTAAAGACTTGGCGTGCTCATATAGCCTTTTTTTAAAAAGGTTATTATCACAATTTTTTACACTTTCTGGCAATTCATTAAAGCATTTTAGCCCTTTGTAAAAAAGACTATTTTTTTAAGATTCGGTTTTATAGTTCGGTAACTTAAAATCATATCTCTGTCTTGTGTTCCGGTCATAAACCTCGTAGTTAAATTTGATACTTGTTCGCAAATAATCGGGTAAATTTCCGTTTTTTATATTGTAAATAAATTTCATAGTATGAAAAAATATTTGTTGTTTTACGCTCATCCAATTTAAACTTATAAGCATATCTTTTATTGGGGTATCATACCGTTTGCATAATATAAAGCGCATAGCTTTATTCTGCATTTTTTGAGTCTATTAGCACAAAGCCAAATATAAAGGGCATTTAAATCACTCTGTAATTTTTCTGTTATATCTTTCTCGCTTTTTCCATTTATTGAGATAAGCGCATCATCAGCAAATAGTTTAATAGAACTAAATTTCAAGATAGAATTGATATCATTAATGTAAATATTAAATAAAATTGGGGCAAGAACGGAGCCTTGGGGTAGGCCAATCTTGACGTCGACTTTTTCAGATAATGTAGAACCAATGACTGTCCTTTGCGATCGATTTGTTAACAAATTTTTAAACCAATTTAATTCCACATCTTGTATACCAATACCTAATAGTTTATCTAGTAATATTTTTTGATCTATAGTTTCAAAAGCTCTTTTTAGATCGATGAATCAACTTTTTATTATTAAGTTCCTCTTTCCATTCAGCTATAACCATGTTTAAGGCTGTTTCGCACGAGTGCTTTTGTCTAAATCCCGATTGCTGCGGTATGAGTATATTATTGGTTTCTAAATATTGCACCAGTTGGTTTTTTACGACAAGTTCTAAAATTTTTTCGTCACTGGCCAATGTATTTATTGGTCGTAACTCTTCCGCTTTGATCGTATTTTTAACTTTTTCTATAGGGACAATAGTAGAAGTTTTCCACATGGAAGGAACTATGCCACTACTCAAACTCTCATTAATTATTTGAGCATAGAAAAAGCCTACATAAGGTACAACATCTTTGATTACTCCATCTGATAACAACTTTTTCCCACCAATCTTCGATTTAAACTTTTTCACTAGGTCTTCGATGTCAACCGTACTAACAGGGTCAAACTTAAAAACACTACTCAACTGATTAAATATATTGACATCTCTATCAACCACTTGAATGTCGCTGCAAATGTCTGTGATGCTATCTACAAAATATTTATTAAGCTCGTTCGCAATATCAAATTCATTATGATATAACTGACCATTTATTACAATTTTTTTAATTGAAGAGTTTTCGTTTACCGTGCAAATTGCCCTTTTTAGATATTTCCACATCGCTCTACTATCGTTGCTATTGATATCTATGTTATACTCCATGTGCTTAGCTTTTTTTGTTTTAATAAGCTTTTTATATTGTTTTTTAATATTCCTATATTCATCCCACTCACCCGATAATGTGGCAATTTTCTTAAGTTCAAACTTATTTTTGTTCATGCTGGCTAGCTCGCTGTCATACCATTTATTCATGATTTTTAATTGAACTACTTTTTCAAATGTCAAGCTTCGCATAACATTTAAAATATTATTATTAACATAAAACACCTTGCTCTCCAAATCAAATGTATCAAAATAGCTAAAATCGCATAGGCGTAACTGATTAATAAGAACTTCATTATTATAATTTTCCCATGAAGTTAATTTTATTGAGCTTCTCATTGTAAATTTGGGGCTATTTTTAAGTTTAAATTGGATGGTTTCGTGATCAGAGATTTGGTGTTCGTCTAGCTGTTCACGGTGCAGTGAAATAACGACCGGGGATATAACGCCCGTGGGCGTTATTTCCCCGGGCGTTATTTCACTGCCCCGCCCGATCCATGTTTTTTCTGTGCAGAACACCTTCCCGCGTAGGCGGCCTTCGGCCGCGCTTCAAAAAATAACCCTGGGCTACGCCATTCCAACTCCGGGTGTGTGCCATAGCCGTGGCTACCGCCACGGTGATGTCCTTCCTAAACATAGTTATAATTTGCAAACTGAAAATGTTAGCTTTGCTGTGCCCATAACTTGCTCCGGCGCTGTAAAATTATTTTTCAAAATGGAAATTAGGCCCGCGGGCGTTATTTCTTTTTGTCGACGGGCGCTATTTCATTTTAGAAAAGAAATAATGCCCGCGGGCCTTATTTCCTTTTAGAAAAGAAACAAAGCCCGCGGGCCTTATTTCCTTTTTTCGGCGGGCGTTTTTTCCCTTTTGAAAAGGAAATAACGCCCGCGGGCGTTATTTCACTGCCCCCTGTTCACACACTATATCATCAGTGTTAGAAAATAGTAAATCTATTTTAGTTCTTGACGTATCAGTTATACGAGTATCGAAATTTACTTTTTGGTGCATCGAGTATGACTGGAACAGATCAATTAATTGAGTGCTATAAGTTGATGTGTTATTGACATTAATATTAAAATCACCAACAACAATATTACTATCTGAAATTTCGCAATTACTGCCTAAAACGTTACGTAAATAATTAATAAAATCCGCATCACTTCAGCTGGGCGAGTGGTAAACTACACCGATTTGCAATTTAGGGCTAATACGCTTCAATTTTATAAAAATGCACCATATATTTTTACCAATCGCTTTATTATATTTAATGCTAAATTCAATGGAATCATGTATATAGATCAGAACACCGCCAGTGTGCCTACTGCTGCTTGCTCAGCTTCGTTATCATACTTTATTTCATTTGAGTCATCCAATTCGTCACTTAAATGATTCACCCGCTGTACTTTATATAACGGCCTCAGTTCAGCCGACGTTTTTGCGAAGTTCCCTGCGACCTCCAATTTTGGTCTTGGGTAGGACCGCCAGATGGGTGCCTAAACTGGGATACGTAGGGATCAACTTCCATCGGCTCGATGCGCCTCTGAGCCCACTGATTACCGCCAGTTAAAAGCCTATGGCTGCTGACGGAGTTATGTGAATAGTATGGGTTCTTCTGACCTACCCCGGTTTCAGAGTTAACCGGTTTCTGGTTATTCGATGTGTGGTTGGTTTTTCTATTGTGAGAGCCTTCGTGCGACCTGCTAGCAAAATTGGTCGCGAAAACGTAGCGCTTGTTATTCGCATCCACCTCTTGATCCAAAGTGCGCGAAGAAAACGAGATATCGCATAAAGGCTTTCTTAAGCCCGAAATAAACACTCTAAGTGCGTCGGCGTCTGCCACTCCGCTTTCGTATGACATTATTGTCTTGTTCGCTAGAAGTGTGACAACGAACCCGGTCTTAGCGTGGAAAGCTCTTGTTCTAAATATAAGGTAAATTGGACGTTTGTTCGCGTATGTGATGTCCAGGCGAGATATAATCGCATTGAAGTTAAGAACTGTATTAAAAGACGAGAGTACTGCATCGACAGCACCTCGAACCTTATTTCTGAGGAGGGTGACCGTCTGATAATGACGCTCTCTTCCATCATATCTCCTAAAAAGTTCATACGCGTTATGCGCGGTTTCGCGCCAGGAAACGTATGTTCCTGGCTGCCCCAGAAATTCAGGTAGCGATTTTATCGCGTCAAGTGTTATATCACAAGTCACTGTGGGATTTATGGTTACCTTCTCGAACTTTTCTATCTTAGGCTTTGATAAAGCCACCTGATTCTGGATAATGGTAATCTGCCTATCGAATTCCTGTTTCTGAACGGCTAATGCCCTATCCACTTCAGCTCTGACCAACTCACTTATTTGTTGTGGGTTCATGGTTGTTGGGGTTTCTTTCATTTTTTTTATTTTTTTTTATTTTTTATTTATTTAAATTTGTTTGCACATGTAAGACTTGGTCTTTTAAATTGTACATCAATTGATTTACATAAATTATTAAAAATAAAAAATAAAAATAAGTTATATTATAAAATATATAAATACAAATTTAAAACGAATGAGACTTACATTTACATTAAAGGCCTTTTTCATAAAAAATAAAATATATTTATTAAGCTCTTACAATTTGAATTTTGTGTGAAATTGTCACGCTTTTACGCTTTTGTGATTTAATTTATTGAACAGATCTTCCAGTAGCACCTCCTCACTCATTTATTTTATTATTTATTTATTATTATTATTTGATTAAGAGACAAGTAAGACCGCGTGTTTTAACGTGCCATATCTTTTTTAAATACAAAGGTAATTAATCTTAAGATTATGGTTACATAATTTCTAACCTCACAATCACTTATAAAAGTAGTTTAAAAATAACTTAAAATTCAACAGAAAGAAAAGCATTTAAAAAGAGAAAGAAATTTGAAATTTCCAGGCTTATTCCGCGTGTTCTCAGATTTAATTTTGTCACTTTTTTATTGCAAAACACTTTAGAGAAAAATACATACAATAAATTTAGTTAGTTAGTTATAATTTAAGTTCAAAGAGCAAAGTTAAAGATCAAAAGGAATGAATAGCCAATTTGAATCGCTTTGGATTTTTTACCATTTTTAGTTTGTTGGGCAACTACACAGCTCTAACGAAAAACATTCTTGACGTAACTAAGTATTTAACCCTTCTGCTACTTTAGAAAAAAATCGCACTTTTAGTGTTTTGGGTCAATTTGACCCACTCATGAAAACTTAGCGCTACTTATAATTTTTTTAACCAAAATTCATTTTTGTTTTCATCTAAAATCATTTATTATTTAATATAGAAAAGATGGTGCAGTGAAATAACGCCCAAGGAAATAACGCCCATGGACGTTATTTCCCATTCAAAAAGGAAATAACGCCCATGGGTCTATTTCCTTTTTAAATGGAAATATCGCCCATCTGCAAAAAGAAATAAAGCCCATGGCTCTTATTTCCTTTTTAAAAGAGAAATAACGCCCATAGGATTTTACGCGAGCAACACGAACTATTGATTAGCATTTTTTTCACAAATTACCCTGTGAGAAAAGAGTGGGAAACGTGGCACGCGGAAAGACATCACCGTGGCGGTAGCCACGGCTATGGCACACACCCGGAGTTGGAATGGCGTAGCCCAGGGTAAGTGGAAGAAGAATCAACATGATTCTATGAAAGAAACCTATGACTTTCGATAAGTTTTTCCTAAAATTGGGTCAAATTGACCCAAACATAGCAGAAGGGTTAAAGTGAGGTACAATAAGATTGCAGGAACGAGTTGAATTAGCAATAGTTAATTTCGAAAAAGATAACTTGGACAACGTGTGTGGATAAGCTTGTGTATAAATAGCAATAAGCGACAATCAAAAAATTTAGATAAGCTGCAACTAAGAATTTGTATGGAAAATCGGTATATGTGGTAAAATTTTCTTTTTAAGTGTATATACCTAGCTGCATTGTTAATAAGTAGCTGTAATCTGTTTATTGAAACCCGGTCAAGGCAACCATAAACCAATTCTTGGTACGAAATTATTGGCACTAATAATGTTCTAACCAGCTTAAGCTTAGTATCCTGAGGAATATAGGCTGCAGTCTTCCAGAGTTGTCTCAAAACAGAGTACGACTTACAAATAGTAGAGCTTACATGATTCACGCAAGTAAGGTTAGTGTTAAACTTGAACCGCCGTTTCATATTTAATAATAGTAACATTCAGTATAAGAGGAGAAACATCTTCCATGCGATAGGAACAACGAGACACGACTATGGCTTGCGTTCGACCAGCAATAAATTGATTCAAAACTTTTGATAATGAGTGCAAAATGCTAATTGGACGAAAATCAGAGGGTCCAGTAGCATTACTTTTTTTGGCCACTTTCGGAGTTTACCCCAACATGTCTAAAATTTTTCCATAATACTTTTGGTGGGAGCCTATCGCTAAGTTTGGCCTGGAAGTACAGTCTTTTAGCTCTGCGCGTGGCTTTAGTAGCTCTATTTCGCATACGTTTATACAAGGTGGCGCAAAAGTAAGCTTCCGATGTTTTTTGGCTGTAATTAAAAAAAAAAAATTAAAAAATTTGATTCTTCTTGTGGATTATTTTTATTTGGTCTTTTAATTTTTTTTACATCAAGTCGAGAATATGATGTCATGTAAATGGCCGCCGCCACAGTTGATTGTCATTAGAGCCCTTTTAATAGCATTTTCCATCGCTTTGGCCAAAACTTCCGGCGATAGGTCCTCACATTCTTGACGGGTATTGTCTTTAAGAGCTGCAAGAGTCTGAGGCTTGTTGACATAAACCCGCGACTTCAAAAAGCCCCACAAAAAGAAGTCTGGAGCGGTCAAATCAGGCGATCTTGCTGGCCAGTGCAAATCGCCAAAACGGGAGATTAGGCGCCCGGGAAATGCATCCTTCAGCATATCGGTTGTGGCACGTGCAGTGTGTGCTGTTGCACCGTCTTGTTGGAACCACATGTTTTCCAATCCCAATTCATAAGTTGCGGCAAAAAGATGATTATTTTTGATGAAAAATCATCTTCCTCTTGGTGGTGATTAAGGATGGCTGGAGCGTATGTTAGACGCGATTGGCGGTCAGCAGCTAACAGCTGGTGCACCATCTGGACTTTGTACGGAAACATCTTCAAATCTGGTACCAAAATTCGCTGTGAAGACCGTCGACTGATACCCATTTGCGTGGCACGTCGTCTGGTCGATATCGACGGCGCTTCCATGACATCCTCGCCTACAGCAGCAATATTCTCTGCAGAACGGAAAAATCAGAATCAGCATTCGTTGCGTGCGGACGTGTTTTTTAACTGCTATCTTTCTATTCTATTCTTTCTAAATTGGTTTTGTTCATTGTTTTAATGGATACGTTTTGCGGTAAATGTAACAAGCAGTTTTCAAGATCTGGTGTCGAGTTGGTGCCATGTCAGGGTTTCTGCAAAAAAAGTATTTCACTTGGCCTGCTGCAAAGGCATTTGTGGTTATAATATTGACCTAATTAGATCTACTCTCATCTACGCTATTTCTGTGAGGAGTGCGTGAATGTGCCGGAGAGTCTCTGCAAGCTTTGGACGGGGTTCTCGCCGGTCAAAAGCATGGGTTCGAGCTCTTAGTGGGTGCTTTTGATAACATATTTAATGATTTCGCAAAAAAAATCGATGAATTAAGTAATGAAGTGGCCTCTCTGCAATCAATCAATTCTGTGAGCAACAATAATGCGCATGATAAGTCGATTTCAAAGAATATGAGTAGCAATAGGGATAATGATACAATTATTGGTGCTTTGTCTGCCGAAATTAGTGCACTAAAAATTGCGGTTGATAATGTTTGTGTCAATAACCCGAGCAACAACAATAACAATAATGAGAATAATTGTCGTTCTATTGGCGAAACCTGTTTTTCATTTTCGCCTTTGCCTAATGATAATGATACAAGTGCTCTAAAAATTGCGGTTACTAATGCTAATGCTTGTGTTGATAATCCGAACAACAACGATAACAATAGTGCTGGCGAAGCGGGGTCTTCATTGTCGCCTTTGCCTAACGATTCGTGCCTACGTTCTGCTGTTCCTCTCACCGTCTCTCCTTCTAAAATGCCGCTTTAACTGAACAAAGAGATGCTGATATTTTGTCTGTTCAACGTGTTGGACTAAATAATAACACTGTGCGTCAAAGTAATGGTGTTGGTCGGAGAAGTATTGTTTATGGTCGGAATGGAAATACTGAGCTTGAAGCTGTGGTTAAGAAGAAATGGGTACATATTTCTTCATTTAAGCCTTCGGTGACTGAGAAAAATATTATTGAATATGTTGCCAAATATACTGGTATTGATCCAATTGATCTTTCCTGTCGTAAGTTGGTACGAACTGGTGTCCCGCTTGATAGTTTGGAGAGTGTCAATTTCAAGCTTGGAGTTGCGCCTGCCTTGCTTGAAAAAATTATGAACCCTTATGTTTGGCCATCTGAGGTTAATGTGCGGCCCTTTCGATTTCACCAAGTGAAACTGAATTCGGAAATCGTCTTAATGTCAATTCATCTACAGCTCTAAAAATATATTTCCATAACTTGGGTGGTATGCGCACAAAATCTAAGGAAATCTTTGTAGATACATCACGTTTAGATTATGATGCCTTCGTGCTTGTGGAAACTTGGCTCAATGAGGACTTTTTCGATGAGGAATACTTTGATCCTAATGTATTTCATATCTTTAGGAAAGATAGAGAAGACTGGTCTCCGTAAGGGAGGTGGGGTTTAATTGCTCTGAAGAAAAGTTTGCGTTTTACGGCTCATCAGCTGCTGCATGCGGATTCTCTGATTGATCAACTGTGTGTTCGCATTTTGGACCGTCGGGCTCTATTTTTGTCTGTGTTTCGTATATACCTCCGAACAGTTGTGAAAGTTTATATAATTTACATATCGAAAACATCTCTAAAATTTATGAGAGTAATACTCAGGCTCATTTTTGTATTCTCGGTGATTTTAACCTACCTGATATAGTGTGGTTAGACCTTCAGAATAACGGCATTCTAACACCTACCAATATTTCGCGCTCAACAGAAATAAATTTTATAGATAGTATTTTAAGTTGCAATTTTACACAAATTAATAATATTTTTAACTCACTTTCTAGATTGCTTGACCTAGTTTTTGTTGATGAATATTTAACAGTGGGTCTGTGGTTGTTGTTGTTGTTTTAGCAACAAAATCACTGCCCGAAGGTTTTGGGGAGTGTTGTCGAAATAACAGTCCTTGGCCGGATATGAATCCGGTACGCTTCGGTACTCCCTTGCGGTCCTGCCCGACTGTCATGGAAGCGATTTGGTATGACCACTGGAACCTTCTAGGTCATGTCATCCCTCCTTCCGAAAGGAGAGATGGGTAATGAGAGGTGAGAGGCATCATATCCGTAGATCAACCATCGGGTTGCACATCATTACCTTTGTGCATATTAGTCGCCTCTTACGACCGGTATGCCTACCGCGGGTATATTCTAAACCCCTACCCGCAGGGGCTTAATAGTGGGTCTCTTTGAGAGTGCTTTATGTGCGTCTGATAGACATCATGTTCCACTTGCTATCTGTTTACAAAATTTTGATGCTGTTCCTATCTCAGCTGAGATGGCTAATACTTCTTTTAACTTTCGGAGTGCTAATTTTGATGAGCTGAACAATTCATTACTTGAACTAGACTGGGAAAATATATTCTCTGCCGGTGAAGTCAGTGTCTGTTATATTTTTTACTAGTAGGGTACCCGGCGTTGCTCGGGATGTAAGTAGTTAGGGGGCCTTTCAAAATATACTTTAAGATTTCATATTAATATAATATAGCAGGGTACCCGGCGTTGCTCGGGATGTAAGTAGTTAGGGGGCCTTTCAAAATCAATAATATACTTTAAGATTTCATATTTATATAATATAGCTGACCCGGCAAACTTCGTTCTTCCCAAAGTAGATTTTTTTATTAATTTTTCACTACTTCATTGTGCATACAACTTCAAAAATATAAAATTTTAGTATTCCGTTTAAGGCTACACGATACACAAAATTTTAGTTTTCTGTCCCGGAGCGTAAGTAAATAGCGAAAAAAAATTTTCCTACACGGGAACACGCCACATAGAGCTATTGATATCATTGATCTCCTGATCAATTTTCAGGTCCTAACTTTAAACGCTTTTACGATAACCCTACTTTTATGCGGAAAAATTGTATTTGATATCATTTAGCTCTATACCAATTTCCAGGTTCCTGCCTTAAATACTTTTGGAGATATTTAGCTTGAAAAATTAGTATGGGAGGTGCCACGCCCACTTTTTCGTTATACCCAGTTTTTTTGGAGGTGGTAGGGATCGATCTCATATAATCTCTCACCAAATTTCAGTGGTCTAACCTAAATAGTTCAAGAGATATCGACTAAGAAGTATTTCATTCGTATGGGAGGTGCCACGCCCACTTTTTCGTTATACCCAGTTGTTTTTGGAGGTGGTAGGGATCGATCTCATATAATCTCTCACCAAATGTCAGTGGTCTAACCTAAATACTTCCAGAGATATCGACTAAGAAGTATTTCATTCGTATGGGAGGTGCCACGCCCACTTTGTCGTTATCCACAGTTTTTTTGGAGGTGGTAGGGATCGATCCCATATAACCCCTTACCGAGTTTCAGTGGTCTAACCTAAATACTTCCAGAGATATCGACTAAGAAGTATTTCATTCGTATGGGAGGTGCCACGCCCACTTTGTCGTTATCCCCAGTTTTTTTGGAGGTGGTAGGGATCGATCCCATATAACCCCTTACCGAGTTTCAATGGTTTAACATAAATACTTCCAGAGATACGGACAATGGAAAATTCCATTTGTATGGGAGGTGCCACGCCCCCTATATATATCAAAATATTTTTTAGCCTGTGACCATCCCTGGAAGATGTACAGTGGGTGTGTAAAATTTTTTTACGATCGGTTTATAAGTTTAGGACGCAAGTCGATCTATACCTATTTACATAATTTGAATTTTATATATATAGATAGAGGTTGACTGAGGTTTTCAGCGCTCAGGTCCCTCTTCTCGTGCCTGGGGTGCATAAACTCCCCTGGTATAACAAAACGCTTAAGAAATTAAAAAATAAACGTAACAAATTTCATAAATTATATAAATCTGATTCATCTAATTCTTTTCTTAGAGAACAATACACTCTCAGCGTAAAACAATTCAATATTCTTGATAAATTCCTTTACAATCAATATATGAGAAAGCTCGAGAACGACTTAAAAGAAAATCCAAAACCTTTTTGGAACTTTATTCGCTCTAAGCGTGGGTCTTCAAATATCCCAATTTGCTTTTGTTTTGAAACATTGTAGTTTATCGTTAATTTTCCCTCTTTGCCATATTTTCAATTTGTCTCTGACTTCGGGTACATTTATTACTAGATGGAAGAAGACCTCAGTATCTCTTATTTTCAAATCCGGGTCCAAAAATGATGTGTCTAATTACACTGGTTTACAGCCAAAATGCACCAGAGACGCCATAGTGAAATTCCTATGTAAAATCACCTCCTAATTCCGAAAATCACGGTTATTTTTACTTGAATGGTACCGTTTTTGAGATATTTACGATTTACCGTTATTTCAAAAAACAAAAAAGATGGCTCCACTTAATCGTGTATACATATCTCAAGAACAAAAATTTGAAAGCTTATAAAATTTACTATAATCAGTACATACAACACTTTTTGCTAGGTCCTGCAGATTCAAACATATTGAACAATCATTACGGATTTTTTTAATTTTTTTTGTAAAAATATAAAAAAAATTGTACTTTGCGAGGAAGCATCTCGAAAACTTTTTGTTTTTTTGCAGATATTTTTCCCCCTCTAAGCTCTGTTTTATTACAAAAAAAATAAGCTATCAGTGAACAAAATCGATGAACTAATACAAAAGTTATAAGCATTCAAGTAAATATATCCATTTAATGCTTAAGTACCCTACTGGTACATATGTGTTAGTATTCGTATATCAGTTAGTTAGCAGGTAGATTTTCGAAAAGTTATTAGATACAAAAAGCTGTTAGTGTCGTTTTCTCAAACCTAGGTACGTTTTAAACAAGAGCATATTGTTGAGGCAGGTAGTGTTTTCTTTGTAGAACTAGGGAACCTTTTTGTTTAGGTAGGCTTGAATTTTTACTGGATCTAAGTATAAATAAGAGTACGTGCGCCTTGTTCCTTCATAATATCTGCAAGGCTCGCCGGATATCTACTGTTCAGTTTATAATTGCAGTTTATAACCCGTCATTTACTTAAAAATAAAAAATTAATAAAAGGGCGCGAGAGTTTGAGTGTACAAATGATCCAGATATGTTCTGTTTCATCTGCGGTCAATTTATTGTTAAAAGTATGAGACGTGTGTTTTCAAATCCTTTGAAAGTTACATACTATAAATGTTTTGGAATTGAGCCTAAAAACAATGAAAAACCATGGACACCGAATACTGTGTCCACCACATGCCGAGTCGAATTGATTTCTTCGGAAACCGGAACAAAAAGGTACGTTGTAAAAATTAGGAATTTGTTCCCTTTTAATGCATAGCTGACTAATTTCTGAAAATACCTATTTAGGCGACGTGTGAAATTTATTACACCAATGAAGTGGAGGGAACCAACTTGCCATTCAACGGACTGCTATATTTGTACTACAAAAGTACTTGGGGTTGGAAAGTCCAGAGCGTATGCGAGCGTATCTACAGTGTCATTACCAGAACTAATTTCAACAGAAGCGACATTGCCAAAATCAAATTTAACTTTAGTTCCGGCTCCAGTTTCATTGTCAACAGTAGTATCTGATTACGCGGCATCATGTTGTACTGAATTTCAAAAGGAAATCGAAAGAAATTCTTTGTCACAAACACAACTCAATGATTGGATAAGGGATTTGGAATTGTCAAAGGAAAAGGCCGAACTACACGCCTCTCGAATGCAACAATTTAAATTTGTTTCATCCGATGTTAAGCTAACATATTATAGAACTCGTCACGAAGAATTTTCCAAGTACAAAGACATTGCTGGTCTATTCAAACAATTTGGTGAACCATATGATTCAAAACACATGAGATAATGCAAAAATTGCTCAAGTTAATCAAATACGAAGAACATGATTGGAAAATATGTGCCGATCTTAAAGTCGTTGGAATGCTATGTGGTCTACAAAGTGGATGCACAAAATACTGTTGCTTTCTATGCAAATGGGATAGCCGAGCTCGTCAAGACCACTACATCATCAAGGATTGGCCAGAACGAATCGAGTTTCAAGTTGGGGTAAATAACATAAAATACTCTCCACTTATAAAGAAGGAAAAAATAATTCTACCTCCGCTCCACATCAAGCTCGGCCTTATCAAAAACTTTGTGAAGGCTTTGGACAAAGAAGGCGAAGCTTTTCATCATTTGAAGACAATCTTCACAGAGATTTCAGAAGCAAAAATAAAGGAAGGGATTTTTGTGGGACCGCAAATAAGGAAAATGATGACCAATAACCATTTCAAAGAACTATTGTCACCAGTGGAGGCAGCAGCGTGGGATTCTTTTGAAAAGGTCGTTACTTCTTTTTTAGGCAAACACAAAAGTCCTAACTACGAGATGATAGTGAACGACTTAATCAAAAACTATGCGGAAATGGGTAAATAAAAAAACATATTATAATAAATTATATATTACATAAATTTACATGAGAATATATAGCCATAAATCTGAATTCATCGTCCAGTTCCAAACAAACAAGAACGGGAAAAATATAAACAAAAAATTTGTTCTGAATTGAAAGATAAATGCAGCCTAAGAAAATTATATACTAATGTGTCACTTATGTATTTATCTAATTTACTTTTTTATTTTCTTTCAGGAGTAAATATGTCTTTAAAAATTCATTTCTTACACTCCCACTTAAATTTTTTCCCGCAAAATCTTGGCGACGAAAGTGACAAGCATGGCGAAAGGTTTCACCAGCAAATGAAAGTGATTGAAAGTCGGTATCAAGGATTCTGGGATGTCGCTATGATGGGCGACTACTGTTGGTTTCTCATAAGAGAAACCGATCCTAATCTAAATAAGCGTCAAAACAAGACACATAACTTTTTCAATTATAAAATAAGATCATAGACAGCCCAATTCTAAACGAAAAATCCGCACGTATTTTTCCGCTTCTCCCTATTCCCTTATTCTGAACATAAAATCCGCACGTATTTGTTCGCTTCTCGCTCTTCGCCTATTCTAAACGATGTTCGAAAAAGCGGAAAGCGGTTTGGCGAGTAAAGTAGGTATCATAAATGAAAAGAAAGGGGAGAATACACAACAGTTTTTCGGGAGATATTTCACCAGCCAATTTACAGTGAACGCTGAACAAGATGTAAGAAAATTTAACTTTTAATAATTAAAAACGACTAATACACATTAATATCGTATTATTTTTGGATTTGTAGGGCGAAAGGTATAAATAATCGGCATATAGACACTTGAATAAGCTTTATTCAAAGGCATCTGGAAAACTCTGCGTCTTCCTTAAAGGATGTTGGCAAAATGAGGAGGAGGTAAATTCGGCCGGACCACCAGTAGAATGTATTGTGGAATCGAAAAAGGCACCATCTTATTTATAACACATGTTTCAGATGGGCTTCTTTAGTGAAAGCGCAAACAGTTTTTAGGCTTGTTGTGTGTATGCTTTTAAAATGTCCAACAAATATTTGTATGCGGCTTTATTTATCCAATAGTTTTAAATACATCTGCAAAACAATTGAATCAGTAAAATTCAATAAAAAGAGTTTTGTTAGCTCTTCCAATAATCCCGCAACTAAAGTGGCCTCGTAACCTCACGCAACCTTCTTGTTTTAGACCTCTGTTACAATCCAGTGCTACAAAATCTTTCGTTTATACACATGCTACCATTCGAAAGGCAATACTATGCATTTTTATTCTTAATTTATCTAATTTAACAATTTTTTATCACAAATTTTAATATTTTGCACAAAAAGTAGTACCAAAATCAAGCGTGAAATGGCAGCACAGCTGATTTCGAAAATTCGAAATTCCTCTTCACCAAATTTTCTGTTCACTAGTGAAAGAGAATTGGCGGAAATTTTCCTTGCGAACAAAAATTTCCGCAAGGAAAGAAGCTGAGAGTTAAGACAGAAACATATGTACATATGCTATTATTTGTAGTGTAATATACGTTGAGCGTGCAGATTCAAAGTGATCGTTTATTGAAATTACTTTCTCTTTTTATACAAAATTCTTACACTAATACTTACAAATTATTTACGAACTAAAACATATACAAATAGATACCTTACTAATACATATAAATAAGAATGCATAATTCTAAAATATGCTGAGTCAACATATGACTGCAATAAATATGTCAGTCGCATTGACAAACTGACGTTGTGTTAAGTTGGTCATTGCGACTGTCTGTGGCGGTGTCTTTGACCGTCCACACAAGTGTAACAAGATCCTCGTTATGAGCGGCATGTGCACTATTTGTATAAACTCCCGCTGAGTTCAATGTAACTAATTTGGGCAGAATGTTGTTTATATACATTCATATTTGTTTATACATTTTTTATGTGCACATGACAATTAAAGTAAAAGGGCAGTGTGTTTATGTAATGCTACACCTTCCCCCTTAAAAAAAAATAGATATATATATTTGTAGTCAACTATATATATCTATTTGAACCGCTTGATGTTTGTTTGAAAATTTTAATTGCTTTGGGATCTTGTTATTTACCATTGTTTTGTCACATGTTTTTATTTTATTTCTATTTGTTTGTATACTTTATTTGATACTTGATATTGTTTTTTTTTTTTTTTTTTTTTTTTTTTTTTTTTTTTTTTTTTTTTTTTGGCTTGTGCCGTGTATAAGATTGAGTAAATTGGAATGCTTATGGATTTTTTTTTTTTGTTATTACTGAATTATTATGAATAAAGTGCTTTGCTTATTTTTATTGCTTAACGCTACGAGCTTTAGATTGGTTTAAGTCTATTCTTATGAATTACGATTTCTTTTTTGTTTTTGTTACCGTCTCCTATGCTATGTGGAATTAAAGTGTAGTTGTTATTTTTATCAATATTTTTTACTTTATAGTGTCCTGTATACCTCTTTTCTAACTTATGAGAGGCCTCTTCTCTAACTAATACTAAATCTCCTATATTTATTTCCTTACTATAACTACTTTTGTCATAATTAAACTTTTGTTTTTCTTTAGCCTCTTGGACTAATTTTCTAGCTCTCTGCTGTGCTATCTGGAGTCTATATTTTATTTCTTTGTCATAAGCCTCGTGATTGTACAGTGGGCTGATTTTGTTTTCTTCTAAAAACTCGTAATTTGGTGGATTTTTCCCAAATATGAGCTCAAACGGGCAATATTTATGTATGGTAGATGGTGTTGTATTGTAACAATACGCGAAGTACTTAAGGTATTCATCCCAATCGTCTTTGTCACTGGATATGTATGAACGTATGTATTCATTAAATGTCCGATGACTGCGTTCCACAGTACCCAAAGTTTGATGATGGTATGGTGTTGAAGTTTTATGTTCAATTTTCAACAATTTACACAGTTCCTGGAATAGGCTATTTTTGTATTCTGTGCCCATGTCTGTCAGGATTGTTTTTATTTGTCCATAAACTAGGATGAAATGCTCAAACACGGCTTTAGCGACTGTAATTGCGTGTTTGCTTGGGACCGGAATTGCTACCAAGTATTTTGTTAGTTCGCATATAATGGTAACTGCATATTCGTTTCCATTTATCGATTTCGGTAATGGTCCGACTGTATCGATTTGTACAATGTCAAATGCCTTCGGAGGTGTCTCCGTTATTGTCATTGGCTCTTTTATGTGTTTATTTGTTTTATTCTTCTTGCAGTGAATGCAGTTCTTTATGTATTTTCGTATGTCATTTTTCATATTCAGCCAGCTATATTTCTGCTTGATTTTATCTGTCATGCGATTTATTCCTGGGTGGCCACCACTAATAGGATCGTCATGATATTTTTGCAGAATTTCTTTAATTTTCCCGGGATTTGTCACGCGTATAACCTCTGGGGTTAGAGCTATTGTTAACTTTTTGAGAACTTTATTACCCATTTCAATAAATTTTCCTACTGCAGTATAATTCTTTTTAAACAATTTGTCCCCTAGGGACAACTGTACTTGTACAAGTCCTAAATTGCCGGCTTCTCTTTCAAGCCTGGTAAAGAATTGTCCTAAGTCAATCTTATCCTCAACAATTAGGTTGCTTGTATCAAAATTGCTACAAATTTTCTTTCCTTTTTTGAAATACAATTTCGGAGGATTGAAAATGAGCTCGACATGTCTTTTTACTTCAAATTTATTTAGCGCTTCGTAAATTTTGGGGTTCTCTTTGTGACTTTCTTTAATTTCAGTATTATTACTGATCTTTTTAGCTGCTGATCTTGTTGTTATTTTAAATATTTTATTTGTTTCTACTGACATATCTTTTAAATTTGTTATAGTTATGCGGGATAATGCGTCCGCTATATGGTTTTCTTTACCAGCTATGTACTCCACTTCAAAATCGTACTCTTCTAAATCTAGTCTTACTCGTGTCAGCTTTGAGGAAGGACTTTTCATTGAAAATAAGTATGTTAATGGGCGATGGTCGGTTTTAACTAGGAATTTTCTGCCATATACATACGTATGGTCTGAAGAAGGTTATGGCCCAATGAATCGCGGCCAATTCTTTTTCTATTGTAGCTTTGTTAGTTTCGCCTTTTGTAAAGGACCTTGAAGCGTAAGCAATTGGTAACTGTTTGCCATCATGTTCTTGGCTAAGGACTGCACCACAAGCGTATCCACTAGCGTCTGTTGTTATGCAGAATTCTTTTTCGAAATTCGGGTATTGCAAAAGTTTTGGACTAATTAATGCTTCCTTTAAGTAGGTAAAAGCTTTTTGACATTCTTCTGTCCATTCGAAGGTAACATTCTTTTTGCAGAGCCTAGTTAATTTTCTAGAATATTCTGCAAAATTCGGAACAAATCTTCTGTAATAATTGCAGAAAGCTACGAATCTTTTAACTTCATCTGCTGTTTTTGGCGTTGGATAGTTTTGAACGGTTTCAAATTTGCTTGGATCAGGTAATATTCCCCTGTTTGTACATTTGTGTCCTAAATAAGTTACTTCTTGGCTAAAAAATAAACATTTATCTGGATGTAGTTTTAGGTTGTATTTTCGACAAGTGGAGAATACGTCTCTTAAGTTTTTTAGCATGTGATTTTCGGAACAACCTAATACAACTAAGTCATCCATGTAGAGAAATGCTTGAGATGGTTTGAGCCCTGCGAATGCTAGGGTCATCATTCTTTGGAATGAATTTGGTGCTACTTTTAATCCATAGGGTAGTCTTTTGAACCTATATGTGCCATTTTCGGCTGTAAAGGAAGTTATATCCCTTGAATCTGGGTGTAGTTCGATTTGATGAAAACCTGACATTAGGTCTAGGCATGAAAAATATTTTTCTCTTCCAAGTTAGTCTAAAATGTCATCAATTCTTGGAAGTGGGAATTTGTCTGCTGCTAGCTTTTTATTTACCTGTCTGTAGTCAACTACTAGTCTCCATCTTTTTTCTGTTTTTCCTGGAAGTGATTTTTTAGGGACTAGTAGGATTGGGCTATTATATTCTGATATGGAGGGTTCTATTATATCATCTTCTATTAGCTTATTTACTTGTTTGCTTATTTCTCCCTTTTGGGTTTGAGGTAATCTATAATTTTTAATGTAAACTGGGTTGTCGTCCTTCATATATAGTTTTTGTTTATAAAAATTATTAGAAGTAATTGGTTCTGTTTCTAGTGCAAATATATCTATGAATTCTGTGCAAAGTGATGTTAATTGAGCTTTAACAAAATTTGGAAAATTTTCAGTTAGTCTTTTTAATTTTTCGGTGTCTATGCAACTTTTATTGTGTTGGGTTGCTTTAATTAGTGTATAATCGTCTAAATTTTCAGTATTAATTTTATAATTTTGAATAGTTGTGTTGTTATGTGTTGTGTTAATAATTCTCACGAAGGTTTGCTCGCTATTTGTAATGGTATTTGCAATATAAATGCCATCGGCTAGTTGTTGGTGTGGTATGAAAATGTTTTTGTTGTTTGTGTTTATTTTAATTTGTCTAATAACTTCCGATCTAGCTGGAATTGTGATTGTGTTGACGGACAGACAGTTTGTTAGATTCATTGTTATTGTTTGAGGGAAATCATATGGTCTTAAAATTAGTTTGTCCTCTGTTTTTCCGTAATCTAGAATACAATTGTATTTCTTTATGAAATCTAAGCCTATTATTCCATCACATGGAATTGGAAAGTTGTCTTCTACAACATGAAATTTATGATAAATTAGAAGGTCATCGCCTCTTAGATCTGCTTTGATTGTGCCTAAAGTGCTAGTTATTCCCTGACCAATGCCTTTCAAATCTGTGATTTGTTCAGTATTTATTTTTCCTTTATTATCTATTTGCTGTTTTTTAATTATGGAGATATCGGCTCCCGTATCAATTAAAAAATTTGAGTACGAATTGTTTAACGATGTCCTTGTAGATATATAGCTGTTTAAGTTTAGATTAAGTAGGCATATTTTTCGTTTTGTTAATTTTGAAGTGGAGTTTCCTGGTTTTCCGTTTCGGTACAACTACGCACGTTACGGGTTTGTGTGTATGGTCTGTTTGTATTTCGGGATTGTGATCCTCTATTATTGTTACTATTGTTGTTGTTTGATCTAAAATTATTGTTGTAGCCTGACTGTGGTCTGTATCTTCTATTTTGGTAATTTTCATAGTTGTTACTACGGTAACCTCCACGGAAATTACTCCGGTATTGACCTTGTTGTCGTACATTTAAAATTGTGTTAGAGCTGCCTGTAATTTCGGTACAGCTGTTTGTGAATTTGGAGATTGCGTCGTTCATTGTTGCGAACGTTCCCGCTTGCATTATCATCTTAACTTGGGTGTTGGAGCAGTTTTTGCACATGGCTTTGACTGCTGCCTGTGTTGCATATCTCGTGGCTAAGTCTGGATTTAATCCATCTGAGATATACGCTCCTTCCAATGACCTTGTTATTTTTTCTACTTCCGCAGTGTACTGGTTAGCAGTTTTGCTACGCTGCTGGATGTTCAGGAGTTTAGCTGTTAAAACTTCTACTGATTCACCCTTTATTGCGGTTTTTAATTTAATTTTTATTTGTTCTATTGTGCTTTCATTACTGATGAAATTTCTTGCCGTTCCCTTTAGCTTGGTCTTTATCATTGTTATAGCTAAAGCTTCGTGTTCATCCTTGATTTGCTCAAGTATATCAAGGGCGTCCAAGAAACTGTGTAGGTTTTCTGGTTTACCATCAAACTCCGGTAGCACTGACGAAGCAGTTTTAATGAATTCAACTGTTGTTTGCACCATTGTGACTTTTATGATTGGGGTATTTACGGATTGAAAATTTGGTTTACTTTCTTTTATTGTTGCTGTCTGGCTAGTGGAAGGTGTTGGAATCGGACTCTGAGCGCGTTCCAACAAAAGGAAATTGAAGTCTGTTTTAAACTTCTCCTGCACTGTGGTTGGTATGTTGCATTCTATATTGTGCCTAGCTAATGAAGATACCAATTTATCTCGTACTGCGAAAAAAAATTGGCCAGCCTCTTTTTGGTGTTCTTTGGTAAGTATACGGTTTGTTGTATTAATTACCTGTCTTATTCTTTCTAAAGCTCCTGCGATTATGTTCAAATGCTTGACTATTGTTTCTGGTTTTATAAGAGCGCTTTTATTTATGCATTTGTATGATTTACTGGCTTTTGTTTTTTCTTCAGATAATGCGTTGTAAATTTCTTGCCATCTACTCATTTCTTAAACGCGTTGGTGTGCGTCGTTTAATTGTCTCAATTTGTTTTTGATATAATTTTTTATTAAGATTGCAATTGCAACAATTAAACATGTGACTACACATCCAAAAATAGTCAACCATTTGTCAGAAAGCTCTTCCTTATTTTCTACAATAGTATGTGGTTCATATTTAACTAGTTTGTTTTCATAATTTTTCTCTGCAGAGTTTTCTTTTCCTACCTCGTATCCTGCTATTCCTATCAATATTCCATTTAAGGCAATTTTCCACCAAGCCATTTTCGAAAGAAAAAAAAAATCGATTTTTATTCATTCATTTATTTATATATATATATATATATTTTTTTTTTTTTTTTTTTTTTTTTTTTTTTTTTTTTAAAATCCAATTTTACTGTAGCTAATAATCTGTATGATTCTTCTATTATTGTGGAAGGGTATAACAAATCTTCCATGGTGGGTTCTCTACCCATTCCTATCTAGTTCCAAAATTGTTTTAATTTGTTTAAATTGTACCTATTGCTTCCCTTTCCTCGTATTCTGGATCTACGATCTGTATCTGCGTTTTCTAGATTGTCCACAATTTTATTTATTACTTCGTAATCAAGATTATCGGGTAATGCACACTCCATTAGGAAAATTATAACAAGAGAGTTCAACCTTACTCAATTTAATTTTTGTTTTTCATTTTGTATCTTAGTTTTTCAATTTGTTTTAATATATTTAGTCCCTAGGCATATTTAAATGCCAATGGTTTAGCGGCCGTGAGGCGTGCTCAAATCATTCTAGAAATTTTCCTCTAAATTTATACATAATTCAGCTTCTTGTATGTAAATGTCATAGATGCGGGCAGTGTATTTCAGCTTTAGTTGCCCTTTGATGAAATGTTGCGGTGTTATGATGAAGTTGATTTCCAGGACTGCCGATTCAAGATTTTCTGTGAAATGCCGCTGAATGCCAAAAGTACGCAAAGCATGTGGTGGAACCTAATTGCTGTCAGTCACTCCTGTTGCAACGTCTTCTATGAGGTATTCCACTCTTTTTATGCGCAGGGTTCATTCAAAAATATTTGACTTGCTGCTGCCAGTCTTCTGGATGTTTGCTGTTGTAGGTTTCATTCAAAAACATTTGCCGAAAAGAAGTGCAAATATGGTCGCAACACATGTCAACGTTATAAAAAAATTACTGGCGGAATTATGACTGGCTGATATTAAGCCTGGTCTGGATCGCCATGTAATATACGTTGAGCGTGCAGATTCAAAGTGATCGTTTATTGAAATTACTTTCTCTTTTTATACAAAATTCTTACACTAATACTTACAAATTATTTACGAACTAAAACATATACAAATAGATACCTTACTAATACATATAAATAAGAATGCATAATTCTAAAATATGCTGAGTCAACATATGACTGCAATAAATATGTCAGTCGCATTGACAAACTGACGTTGTGTTCAGTTGGTCATTGCGACTGTCTGTGGCGGTGTCTTTGACCGTCCACACAAGTGTAACAAGATCCTCGTTATGAGCGGCATGTGCACTATTTGTATAAACTCCCGCTGAGTTCAATGTAACTAATTTGGGCAGAATGTTGTTTATATACATTCATATTTGTTTATACATTTTTTATGTGCACATGACAATTAAAGTAAAAGGGCAGTGTGTTTATGTAATGCTACAGTAGGGTACTTAAGTATTAAATGGATATATTTACTTGAATGCTTATAGCTTTTGTATTAGTTCATCGATTTTGTTCACTGATGGCTTATTTTTTTTGTAATAAAACAGAGCTTAGAGGGGGGAAAAATATCTGCAAAAAAAACAAAAAGTTTTCGAGATGCTTCCTCGCAAAGTACACATTTTATTATATTTTTCCAAAAAAAATTTAAAAAATCCGTAATGATTGTTCAATATGTTTGAATCTGCAGGACCTAGCAAAAAGTGTTGTATGTCTTGATTATAGTAAATTTTATAAGCTTTCAAATTTTTCAAACCGTTTTGGAAGAGCTCAGTTTGTTCTTGAGATATACACGATTAAGTGGAGCCATCTTTTTTGTTTTTTGAAATAACGGTAAATCGTAAATATCTCAAAAACGGTACCATTCAAGTAAAAATAACCTTGATTTTCGGAATTAGGAGGTGATTTTACATAGGAATTTCACTATGGCGTCTCTGGTGCAGAAAAAAAGTTGGAATTTGTGATCCAGTGTTATAGACCCATATTTGTCAAATAGGTCACTGTGTGTGGAAATTAAGAACTGCAGCTCGCTCCCCTTTGTCGCAACGTCAGGGGTAACTCAAGGTAGTATTCTTGGCCCTCTTTTGTTTGTTCTCTTCATTAATGATATCGGGTCCTGCTTTACTTCGTCTAAGTTCCTTTTATATGCCGACGATATTAAGGTATTTCGTAGAATTAATGATCCCTCGGATGGCTTGCTTCTACAACATGACCTAAACAATCTTGTCGACTGGTGTATTGCCAACAAACTCTTTCTTAATGTTAAGAAATGCTTTCACATTTCGTTCACTAAAGCTTCTAGAGTCCATTCTACTTTCTATGATATCTCTGGCGACCCGTTGGCCTCTCTCAAAGAATTTGTTGACCTAGGTGTTGTTTTTGACACTTCTTTCTCATTTGTTAATAATATTTGCTTTGTGCTTCCAAAGGCATACCGTAACCTTGCTTTCCTTCGTCGATATGCAAAGGACTTCCAAGACCCATACACTAGGAAGTCACTGTATATATCTCTAGTGCGTTCAAAGTTCGAGTACGCCTCGATTGTGTGAAATCCAATATACAGTTGCCACTCAGCTAGAATCGAAATGTAAGCTTATTAATTTACAACCCCTTGAATCCAGGCGGGTAGTGCAATTACTTATGTTTGTCTATTACCTCATTTCTGGCTCTTTGAATTGTTCAGCTCTTCTTGAGAAGGTATTATTTAATGAGCCAAATAGGTGCTTAAGATCATTCTTGCCTTTTTATTTGTATGCTACCAGGGCCAATTATTACTATTTCGACCCTATTTTTCGCGCCCTCAAGGAATTTAATAAACTCTTAAAGACTCTTTCTATTGATTTTTCTCTCTCGAGAGCTACTTTCAAGTCAACTCTTGATATTTATTTTTAATAATAAAGAAAATGGTTTAACTTTTGCTTGCTTTAGTGTACTTGATGTACTAGTCTGTAAGATTTTTTATCATAGACGAAAGAAATAAATAAGAACGGCTACTCCGGGGTCTGCCACGCCTGGCAGAATCTCGTGTTATGCCAGTCTCTTCGAGGCGAGCGGCTAAACGTAGCAGTGTTTCACCAGTAGGTGTTGGACGGCCAGGAAATCTGCGACGAAATTCAAGTTGTGCTAAATTCACCGACCAATTATTGGTCAAATAAATAGTCAGCAATATTCCGCGTTCTGGAGCAGTGTAGCGTAAGATTGGTATTGAAAATGGGTAAAATCGGACCATAACCACGCACCTTTTTCGATATCGAAAATTTCGAAAAACGTATAAAACGAGTTAATTCAATATTAGAAGCAGATACAATGATATAATTTGCAATTTGTATTTATTTCGATGTTCTAAGGCCGATTTTATCAAATTTTTTGAAAAGGGGCGTGGCACCGCCCACATATATTTGAAGAAATTTTCTAATTTAGACTCTCAATAACTTCAGAACAGTTTGTGCTAGTATAACGTAAAATTTTGTAGAGGGCATACTATTGTTGTGCTTAATTCAGCTATAGAAAATAAACGAAATCGCTTCGCGACCACGCCTACTTTTTCATAAAAGTTATATTGAAAGGAGGTGGAAGTATTGAAAAGTCCATAGCTAATTAACTGATACAAGGTACCAGGCATGTTATGTTTATGTAGAGTACTACCACAGAAAATAAGAAAAATCGGTGAACGACCACACCCCTTTTTGGTCTAAAGTTCTCTAAACAAGAGTTAGGAAACCGGAATATGCAATATCTGTTTAACTGATAAAGATATAATGCTAAAATTTAGTACACTCATTCACTTGATGATGTTATTATGTACTTCTGCCTACCGCCAATTAGGAAAGTTTAAATAAAAAGATAAGTGCAAATTAAATGTGAAAATAAGAAAACTATAATATATAAGTCGAACTGAACTAAATAAACACAAATTGTACTTAAATAAACAACATAAACATATAAGTGCGAAGTTTCTTTTAATTTGGGTGCCCTTGCGCAAATAGATGCACCTGCGTGCAAGCAGTGGTACACGCCGCGCCATCATGGCCGGCAAGACCACGCTACATGGCGACCGTGACCGTGGTCCGGAGCCCTGCGTAAATACATTAAAATTCCATTAATAATGCGCCAAAAAATTACAAAATAATACAAAAAAAAAAATCCAAAAAAAAATGTATAAAAAGTTTTCAAAAATACAAAAAAAAAAAAAATTTAAAATTTTCCAAAAATATACAAAAAAAAATTACAAAATTTTTCAAAAATTACAAAAAAAATATATAAGTATTCAAAAAAATCCAAAAGAATTATAAAAAGTTTTCGAAAAAATACAGAAAAATTATAAAACCCACAAAATCCAACACAAAAAAAAAATTTGACTTTTCAAACACAATACCAAAATTTCAACAATGTTAACAAAGTGACTTACACAAAAAGAAATTGAACTACATTAAATATTAAAAACCTCAAAAAATACAAAAAAATGATAAAATTTACAAAAATACACACAAAAAAAAATTATAAAAAAATTAAAAAAATCAAAAAATTTATAAAATCTACAAAAAAATACAAAAAAATTACAAACTTTACAAAAATATCAAAAAAAAAAAATTTCAAAATTATCAACTTTACTAAAATACAAAAAAATGTTTTTTCACAAAAGTTATCAAACATAAATACAAAAATTATAAAATTTACGAAACACACCAAAACTACCAATGTTACACAAATACAACAAATTATAAAATTTACTAAAATATGAAAACTTTACAACATAAAATTACAGTTTTAAAACAAAAATTTTCAAAATTAAAATACAAAAATACTGAAATACGACATTTCAACAAAAGAAAAGCAACAATAAGACATTTCAACAAAAGAGAAGCAACAAAAACCATTTTACCAACATATAGTTAAAATACAACAAAAAATGAACTGAACTTCAAATAAAGTTGGTACAGTTGCTGAGAAAAACTAATTAGTATAACAAAAAAAAATGGACTTAAAATAAAATAAAATATGTACATACATATACGTGTGAAGTGGTGGTACAGTTAACAAATTTTTCAAACGGAAATACTAAAAATACGAACATAATCAAAACGGAGATAATACGTACATTAATAAATTACAGAAAATTAATAGAAATAAACTAAATATATACATAAATAAAACAGAGATAACTTCAAAAAAAACTGAAAACTGTACCAAAACCACACCACTTCAATAGACCGCGGCATAACGGTCCATGATACCACGCCACATATAACGGCACAGTTTAGTCACGCCAAGCCGGCGGCAGCGCATTGGAAAGAAGAGAGCCACAGCCAACAACGGCATAAGCAACGGCAGAGCGGGACAACAACATCTCATCGGAACTACAATGGCGGTAAAATGGACAGGCGAGTTAGGTATATTGTATGTATAAGTATAATAGGTATATAATATATGTATATACATATATATAATATTGTAAAACACGTATACATTTTTGAGTGAAAAGGTGCGGCCGACACGTTAAATTAAATATTTCCTTTTCGAGTGAAACGGTGCGGCCGACACGTTAAATATATATATACATTTTTGAGTGCAACGGTGCGGCCGTCACGTAAAACAAATAAATACAATTTTGAGTGCAACGGTGCGGCCGTCACGTAAAACAAATAAATACATTTTTGAGTGCAACGGTGCGCCCGTCACGGTAAACAATAATAACTTTAAAACATTTTCAATTGTCAAACATCTATTTTTGCAAACAAACTCTTTGAAACATTTGCTAATGTCAAACACCTACATTTTTCCAAACATTGATAACTTTTAACATACAAAATTTCAATCATGTATACTTTAAAACATTTATAACTTTAAAAATTTTACAAATTATAAACATTACATTTCAAACATTTACTACATTTCAACATACAATAAATATAAACTTGCAACAAACAATGTCATCTCTTTGTACGACACATGGTAGCACACTCTGCAATTCAGGAACTTTATCTTCAATTTTTCAAATTATCAACCAAAATTTATTAGATTTTCAAAACTTTGCCTTCAATTTAGACCGACTCATTTTCAACTTAACTTATTTTATTCCATTTTATTAAATTTCCAAATTTTTCCATTCAATCTAAACTGGTTAATTTTCATTCAGATTGTTCTACTGCTAGCTAATATTTATCGAATTTTTTTTGCTGATGTCAGATTTTGAGACTAAATTCAAAGAATTGAGAAAAAATTTCGATAAAATCAAAAAACGCGTTCTAAATACTGGTCGTCCATTATCGACAAAGCAAGAAAAGTTAGATGAATACAGAAATTCCTTGATAGAAGCTTATAATAAAATTTTAGTAGAGGCTAATGTGCATTTTGAGAATCGGGTTAAGCCAGTCGTTGTAAATCGAATCCTATCACGTTGTAGAGAACAATTAGCTAAATGTTTTGCAAAACTGAAATGTACAGTTCAAATACCAAATAATTGCAGCGATTTAGTAGAAGATAATATTTTTACATCTGATAGCGAGTGGTTAGAAGAAGAATCCTACGACGATTCCGAAGAAGAAGAAGAATTTTCTGACTCGTCACAACTAGGCACATCCGAAAAGCATAGCGTCAATCAAAGTTGTTCATTGCCAACATTCGAAAATATTTCATTGCAGGAAAACCTGTTAGGTTTCGACAACTCAGTTTGTACATTAGACCGTTCCACAGACAATTCAATTCATTTTCAAAAATCATCAATTTTTTCAAATTTAAACAATAAAGATAGTAATTCAGTAAAATCAATAGAAATGGCTACCACAGAGCAAAAGAAAAGTTTTATCTCGATGTGTGCTCCTATAATTAAGGAAAACTACAATGGTGATCCATTAGCGCTAGACTCCTTCATAGATAAAATAGACCTAGTTGAAAGCTTAACAGATTCGAATCTTATGCCAACTCTCATTGCATTCGTTAAATCAAAACTAGAAGGGAAAGCAAGAGAGGCAATTCCGACTAATATAACATCCATCGAAGAGATTAAAGACGCGCTTAGAATCAGAATAAAACCAGATAATTCTAAAGTAGTTGCAGGAAAAATAGCTTCATTAAAAGTTTCCAATAATAACCTGACCGAATTTGCTAAACGTGTAGAGGAACTATCTGATGCATTAGAGCGATCTCTAATCATTGAAGGTATGTCAAAAGCCAAAGCTCACGAAATGGCAGTCGAGCAATCGGTAAATGTTTGTAGGCTTAATACGCGCTCAGACTTAGTAAAATCCATTTTGGCTTCAACCAATTTTAGCGACGCAAAAGATGTAGTAGCAAAGATGATAGTCGAACAAAATACTCAAGCTACCGAGAGACAGGTATTAGCATTTCGTTCCAGATTTAGTAATCCAAATAATTTTCGAAACAACAATAGAGGTAATAGTTCTTACAACAATAACGGTAGATATAATAACAATAGTAACTTTAATAGGTACAACAACAATAATAATTTTAATAGGTACAATAGCAGCAAAAATTTCAATAAGTACAGCAACAATACCAATAGATACAATAATAACAACCAGAGTAGACAAAACAACAATTATAGGCAAAATAACGACAATCGAGGTAACGCTAATGCACGTAATAACAATAGCAATCAGTACAGGTCAGAAAACAGGTCGAATAATAGCACCAATAGTTCAAATACGCGAAACAATGCAAACGTACGAGCTTTAAACTCCGAAGCCCCGCAGGCGCGAACACTGAGGGACGGGGAGTTGAGCGAATAAATATCAAAAACGTTTTTTGTCTAAACCTTAATTATTCAGATTTTGTCAAAATTAACATAACCGGATCTAAAAAACTATGCACATTTTTATTAGACACACAGGCTGATATTTCACTGATTAAAATTTCAAGTTTAAGTAATCAAATTCCCATTTGTAGCGACGATATTGTTAATATCACTGGCGTAACTTCAAACTCTGTTTCTACCTTAGGTAAAATTAATATAGACTTACATTTTTCAAACATTCTAGTTGAACATAACTTACACGTGGTGAATGACGATTTTAATATACCATCAGATGGTATACTGGGTAAAGACTTTCTCAAACACAACAAATGTATAATAAATTATTCAAATAAAAGCATCTCTTTCTGGGCAAATTGTGAAAAAGTCAATATGCCAATCCTTCACGGAACAGAATGTGACATGTGTATAATACCACCTAGATGCGAAGTTTTTCGAATTTTTGACTTAGGTCACTCAACAACTCCACTTTTCGTTGAATCTCAAGAATTACAAAAAGGTGTATTTACAGCAAGATGCATTACAACTTCTAAAAACCCTGTTTTAAAAATAATAAATACCACAAATGACATTCAATTCATAAAGAAAAATTCTATTCGGACAGAAAAACTTACAGATTACCACGTATATGAGATTAATAAAACTAAATCAGACGATAAACGTATTAACGAAGTAGCTTCGATTTTAAAAAATCAAATTCCAAAAAATGCTCCATCCGAACTTTTAGAACTTTGCATACAATATGCCGACATATTCGCGCTTGATAACGACAAAATGACATTAAATAATTTTTATGAGCAAACATTACGAATAACAGACAATGAACCAGTGTATATTAAAAATTATCGTTTACCATATTCTCAGCGGGAAGAAATAAACAAACAAGTTAAGAAATTATTAGAAAACGATTTAATCGAAGGGAGTTATTCAAACTACAACAGCCCACTTATTTTAGTGCCTAAAAAGAAAAGTAATGGTGGAAAAGCTTACAGAATGTGTGTTGATTTTCGCGCGGTTAATAAAAAACTAATAGCTGATAAATTCCCATTAGCACGAATCGACGATATTTTAGACAATCTCGGCAGAGCCAAATTTTTCTCAACGTTAGACCTTTTTTCTGGATTTCACCAAATACCCTTACATGTTGATTCACGCGATATAACCTCATTTTCTACTGATCGCGGAGCGTATAGATGGAAAGTATTGCCGTCATTCTCGAGAACGATGACAATTGCGTTTTCAGGGATTCCGCCTAACGTAGCATTTTTGTATGTAGATGACATAATTGTCATTGGCTGTAACGAATCACATCACATTAAAAATTTATCCAAAGTATTCGACACTTGTAGATCTTTCAATCTAAAACTCAATCCAAACAAATGTAATTTTCTCAGACCCGAAGTGACATTCCTAGGTCATAAATGTTCATCCGAGGGCTTAGCGCCAGACGATTCAAAAATAGATGCAATTAGAAAATATACCAAACCGACAGATAAAGACGCGGTAAGACGCTTCGTTGCTTTTGCAAACTATTATAGACGTTTCATTCCAAATTTCGCATCTCTGGCAGCACCTCTTAATAGATTGAATAGAAAAAAAGTTGAATTTACGTGGGATAAAACATGCGATGAAGCTTTTGATGCATTGAAAACATCACTAATGTCACCAAAGATTCTGCAATATCCGGATTTTTCCAAACAGTTTATCATTACAGTAGACGCTTCCAAAACCGGTTGTGGAGCTATACTCAGCCAGGAACATCAAGGCAATGATTTACCAATATGTTATGCTTCAAAATCTTTTAATAACGCAGAACAGAAAAAAGCGATAATAGAGTTAGAATTATTAGCGATATATTTTGCGATAAAACAGTTTAGACCATACGTTTATGGAAATCATTTCATTGTAAAATCAGATCACAGGCCTTTAGTTTATTTGTTCAATATGAAAGACCCATCTTCAAAACTTTCAAGAATTAGACTTGAATTGGCAGAATACAACTTTACAATAGAATACATAAAGGGAAAATCAAACGTAGGCGCTGATGCACTTTCGCGCATAACTATTAACGAATTAAAAGAAAAATCCAAAAATATATTGACGGTTCAAACGCGTGCCATGAGTAGAAAGAAAGAAATACGCGGTTCTAGCGAAAATATACATTCATGCGAAAATTTACAAGCTTTACACGTTTATGACAAATATTCACACAATTTTTCAAAGACAATTCCTCGTATCAGATCCGAAATATTTAATGATGAAAACAGTAAACAATTTTTAAGAATACGCGCGCATATAAAGCATAAAAGAATAATTTTACTAGATTTTGAATTTTCAAACGAAATAAAGAATTTCGATACTTTACTTTCGAGGCTAGTAAAAACTAAAAATTAAGCAGATAGAATGGCCAAAAGATGATTTAATTTTCAAATATTATACAATTACAAATTTTAAAGAGAGAGGAAATAAGATTTTGAAAGATTTAACTATTATTTTACTGGATCCAATTATAACAATTAATGATGAGGAACAAAAATTAAAACTATTAACAATATATCACAATGATCCTATCTCGGGGGGTCACTGTGGAATGAAAAAACTATATGCGCAATTAAGAAACAAATTTTTTTGGAAAAATATGACAAAAGACATAGCAAATTACGTTAAAAACTGCGAAAAATGCCTGTTAAATAAAGTAAAAGTAAAGAATAAAGAAGAGTTAGTTTTAACACCCACTCCTAGTAAGCCATTTGACATTGTCGTAATCGACACGATAGGTCCTTTACCAGAATCCACGCACGGTAACAAGTTCGCTGTTACCATGATTTGTGATATGTCAAAATATTTTGTAACAGTGGCAGTACCAGACAAGTCAGCAAAAACAGTAGCTTCAGCAGTTTTTGAGAGTTTTATTTTAACCTACGGGGTTATGAATAGCATAAAATCGGATTTAGGAACCGAATATAAAAATGAATTATTTGCAGAATTATCAGAACTTCTTAAAATAAAACATAATTTCTCAACTGCGTATCACCATGAAACCGTCGGTACAATAGAGCGTAACCATAGAGTATTTAATGAATACCTAAGAGCATATTTAAACGAGACAATCTCAGATTGGGACGTTTATTTAAAGTACTTTACATTCTTACACAATACAACAACAAATACCGTTTTTGACAATAAATTCACACCATTCGAGTTAGTATTTGGTAAAAAAGCAGTTCTGCCAAATGAATTAACAAAAGACAAAATTGATCCAATTTACAACATAGAAAACTATGCAAAAGAAATAAAGTACCGAATGCAAAAAAGTCATGAATTAGCAAAAATATTAATAAACAAACACAAAATACAAAATAAGAAATTTTACGATAAAACAGCAAAACCACTGATTATACATGTAAATGACAAAATCCTTATACAAAAGGAACCAAGAAACAAACACGAAAACATTTATCAAGGGCCTTACGCCGTAACAAAAATTGATGGAACAAATGTAACAATATACGATACGGAAAAAAGTAAAGAAACAATACACAAGAATAGAACCATTAAGGTATGCAATTTTTTTATTAATAATTAACATGACTAATGTTAACAAACATACATATATATATATAAGCATGCCATTGGCAATATTTAAACAATCAAAAAAAAACGTTAAAATATCATATTTACACAATTTATACTGCAAAAAGTCAAAAGCAAGAATGCTGATATATTACAAAAAAAAAAACAACAAAAATTAATTAGCAAATTTTTTCTAAACTTATAATTATGAAAACTGTTAAAGAGCAATGAATGCTTATATACTACCATTTTTATATACTACCATTTTTATATACTATCATTTTTATATACTACCTTTTTATATACATACTACCATTCCAATTACTACCTAACCAATTCACTAATTATAACAAAAAATTTTTAAACCATGAAATAATACAAATAATGAAAATCAAATAACGCTAACATACCTATGTACAAATTTTCACTTATAGCATTTATATTTATACTTAACCAATTAACTATTACAAAAAATTTTATAAACATTAGTAATATGCACATAAAATATTTAATGCATTGGTATATATTAATACTTAAGATAATAAAAGTGTAAAATTTTAAAAATAAAATTGCTATGAGTGGACGATTGCTTGAAAAGGGAAGGTACACCCTAATTAGTAAACACTCGTCCACTCAAAACAATTTAAAATATTGTACAAGAAGAATCCGGCAAAACTGATCATCTTGCCGCATTCTTCTTTTCCCGAAGAAGGGTGGTGTAACGTAACATCGCCCTTAAGCGATATTTTGTAATAGAACAAAATACAGCCCTGTCGATAGTTGGCACTATTGTCAGCTTTTGCTGAACTGCTGCCAACTGTCGACAGGGACACGAGCGATTGAAGCGTGGGCGCAAACACGAAGTTCGTTGCCTACACTCAAACTCGCAAGTCGTATTTCTGCCTACCGCCAATTAGGAAAGTTTAAATAAAAAGATAAGTGCAAATTAAATGTGAAAATAAGAAAACTATAATATATAAGTCGAAATGAACTAAATAAACACAAATTGTACTTAAATAAACAACATAAACATATAAGTGCGAAGTTTCTTTTAATTTGGGTGCCCTTGCGCAAATAGATGCACCTGCGTGCAAGCAGTGGTACACGCCGCGCCATCATGGCCGGCAAGACCACGCTACATTAACAAGCCACTGTGAAAGTATCATAAAGATCTGCAATGAAAACTGATCTCCAAATAGGGACAAACAACATAATAAAATCCACCACCCACTTTTTTAAAATTATGTAAATATTGATGAGCATCAAGTTAGCGAAGCACCCAAAACGAATCGAGACGGGACCAGGTAGATAATTTGCCGTGATTTTGCCGGGAAAGAATTAATTTTGCCGTGTAGTTTTTTCTCCGAATTTTGGTGTGCTTCGCTAACTTGACGTCAACTTAGCGAAGCACCCTAATGAAAACCATGTTAGAGACGAAATATTGAATCCAGAGTAATTGAGATTCAAAATTTATTCTTTCCCGGCGTATTTACGGCAAATTAGCGGCAAATTATCGATATTTCGTCTCTAACATTTTTTTCATTAGGGTGCTTCGCTAAGTTGACACGAAGTTCCCCATACAAAAAAATCTGAAAACAATTGAAAGTTGACGTCAAGTTAGCGAAGCACCCCAAAATTCAAAGAAAAAATTACACGGCAAAATTAATTCTTTCCCGGCAAAATCACGGTAAATTAGCGGCAAATTATCCACCTGGTCCCGTCTCGATTCGTTTTGGGTGCTTCGCTAACTTGATGCTCATTAAATATTGATTAATGGACACATACATCCGTATATCAAAAAATTTCACAAAATATGTTAAAAGTTCTTTTCCAAAGTTATATATAGGACATGGTATAACCCTTGAAAAGATCGATTCAGTACTTTTGGCTCATATAAGCGGTTAAAGCTTTATAAGCAAGGGGCGTGGCCGCGCCCACCAAATTTGCTATTGTTTAGGCTCGGAATAGATTGGTTTTTAAAATGGGCGAAATCGGATGAAAACCACGCCCCCTTTTTCTGAAAACTAACACGGGGTATAACTTAGACTTCCTTACTTGTTTTTATTTATTTTTATTTGCCTTAGGCCCGGTTTTTCAGTCATTGGTTAAGCTCAGTTTAAACTAAGTTTGCCTAATCTCGGCATAAATTTAAACTTCAGTTAAATTGCAAAGCGGTTTTTCATTGAGAGTTTAAGGCCGCTTTTTTGATCTGCTTTTTATAAGGCAACATTGGTTTTTTTTTTATCTAGATCGGAAACAGATGACATTCGTTTACATATTGAACGCAATTGCTAAATGAAAAATCGCTGTGAACAAAGATAAAGATACGCCGTGTACAAGATAAATAAAATATGTAAACATAAATAAATTTAAAAAGTCCAGAAGACAGAATTTCTCACCAAATATTTTACAATTAAAACAATCAACTATGCAAACAGCTGACAAGTTAACTAGAGTTTAACCCTGGCATATTGGCCGCTTAAACTATGTTTAAACTTCGTTCAAAGTTGACTGAAAAACTGCATAACAAGTTTAACCTTAGTTTAACTGATAAATTGAGTTAAACTTGCACTGAAAAACCGGGCCTTAAAGGAACATATTTATCACATAGCATAGTGAAATGATACACTTTTTCATTGCTAGCTCATTGATTTTAATCTTGTCAAAACCACGAGACTGTAAAAAATCAGATGCAGTGTTTTCCAAAGAATTTAACTCTATATCATAACTAAGAAATAGCAAATCATGGTCACTAACATTACATAAAGACAGTTGCTCAAAATGTAAAGCGCACGACACATTTCAACAAAAAAACGAGAAAAAAAGAAAAAGTCCTGACTGGAGCACTTCACTTACCTTTCCATGAAGAGATCCATGTTAGCTTGAATATTTTAGGAACTGGTTGTGTGTTCCTATATTTTACTTCTTTCACTACTTTTAATTTTTATTTTCATACAATTTTTATTTCTTTCACAACCTGTAAAATTTTCATACAACTTTAACTTAATTTAAATTTTTATAAATTAAACTTTTAAGATTTCTTTGAATTAAGTTGTCTTCCTTGTTGCCGCGTGCCCCACGTTGGGCGCCCATTAAAGTAACTTTTTATTTAATAAGTCAAACTTGGATGCTGTTGCATCTAAATAATAAAACTGTTTATTTAATAAATATTTTAAAAACTAAACTAACTTATCCTAACCTACTTGCCACCTAACCCACGACGTCGATCCGCGCTGCTGGTGCTCTGCTTGCGCAGGTCGCGTTCAGCTGAGCTGGCTATGTTGACATCATTGCCAAATTGCAGACGTTGTTATATTCTGTGGGAACTAAGTAAGCCGCAGCTACATCGTTTCTGCTGAGGTTGCAAATGTGCAGGTGGTGGCATATTCTGTGGAACTAACGTATTTCGTGTGAACGGGTGGCATATTCCATCGTGGGAATATTTTAACGATAACTTGTATGTTTAAGTAGTAGAATATAAGACCCGGAACATATACTTTTATCATTCAAGGAGGTTTTGTTATCGCCCAATCACTGCAAATAAAAATAAAAATTCGTCTTCAGTGGTCAATGTCGAAAAATTGGTTGGAAATTGAGTTTGGTGAGACCAAAAGAAGAGCGCGGGCTTATTCTCCAGATATTTGCCATGAAGTCAAACGCAATTCCATTTTTTTGACAAATGCTCTTCCCACGAAGGCGGTTCTATCTTACGGGAAGGGTGCTTTCCAAAAACTTCAAGCAGCCCTACCTAGGCCCCCCCATTTGGATACTCACGGGACCCTGAATGGTAGGAATAGAGATAGGGCATGCCATTGGTGGGAATAGGGATAGGGATAGGGATAGGGATAGGGATAGGGATAGGGATAGGGATAGGGATAGGGATAGGGATAGGGATAGGGATAGGGATAAGGATAAGGATAGGGATAGGGATAGGGATAGGGATAGGGATAGGGATAGGGATAGGGATAGGGATAGGGATAGGGATAGGGATAGGGATAGGGATAGGGATAGGGATAGGGATAGGGATAGGGATAGGGATAGGGATAGGGATAGGGATAGGGATAGGGATAGGGATAGGGATAGGGATAGGGATAGGGATAGGGATAGGGATAGGGATAGGGATAGGGATAGGGATAGGGATAGGGATAGGGATAGGGATAGGGATAGGGATAGGGATAGGGATAGGGATAGGGATAGGGATAGGGATAGGGATAGGGATAGGGATAGGGATAGGGATAGGGATAGGGATAGGGATAGGGATAGGGATAGGGATAGGGATAGGGATAGGGATAGGGATAGGGATAGGGATAGGGATAGGGATAGGGATAGGGATAGGGATAGGGATAGGGATAGGGATAGGGATAGGGATAGGGATAGGGATAGGGATAGGGATAGGGATAGGGATAGGGATAGGGATAGGGATAGGGATAGGGATAGGGATAGGGATAGGGATAGGGATAGGGATAGGGATAGGGATAGGGATAGGGATAGGGATAGGGATAGGGATAGGGATAGGGATAGGGATAGGGATAGGGATAGGGATAGGGATAGGGATAGGGATAGGGATAGGGATAGGGATAGGGATAGGGATAGGGATAGGGATAGGGATAGGGATAGGGATAGGGATAGGGATAGGGATAGGGATAGGGATAGGGATAGGGATAGGGATAGGGATAGGGATAGGGATAGGGATGGGGATGGGGATGGGGATTGGGATAGTGATAGGGATAGGCCATGCCATTACCAACTTACATGCGAGCGAAACCGTGGCTAGAAGGCTAGTATTTAGATAAATTCTAATTAGAACTTAAAATTTTATTTTTTCTGCCTGGAGTATAGTCGATGTATTATGAGCATCAAGTTAGCGAAGCACCCTAAATGAATCGAGTCGGGACTAGGTGCATAATTTGCAGGAAAGAATTAATTTTGCGAAGCACCCTAATGAAAACCGGTTTAGAGACGAGATATCGAAACCGGACTTGTGCCATAATTTGCCTCAATTTGGCGTGAATTAGACGGGAAAGAATAAATTTCGAGATATCGAAACCGGACTTGTGTCATAATTTGCCGCCAATGGCTTTTTGGCAACTCTGGTTGAGTAAGACGTTTTTTGTGGTGCTCTTGTTATTATATTGAGTTTTTTTGCTTTCTCAGCTTACTTAAAAGCCAATTAGACAAAATAAAGCTAATTTCACAAAATTAAAGTGCATTAAATTACCCTCAGCATCAAAAATTTGCTCCGGCGGACGTATTTATATAAAAAGAAGTGTTTTCAACAGTGCTCCTGCTTTTTTTTTTTTTTCTTGTGTTGGCACATCAGCTGTCTCGACGTAGCAACAACAACTACGAGAATCTGATATCGGTGTTCTGGTGTCCTGCGCCATCTGTTTGTCAGTTAACATCTGATCTTGGTTTGTGTCCTGGATATCCCTGCCGGAGACTTACATATTGTGCTGCCACCTCATTGGATAAATACCAAAACATGAGAAACAATAGAAAAGCCGCAACAAAAAATCAGCAAGTGGATGCTTCAGCAATGGTCAATGTTACATCAAAAATAGACAACGGTAACACAGTAAATAACGATAATAATGCTAATAATCTTACAAACAAACGAGTAAGAGACGTATTGCATAATTCCATAAGTGAAAGTATAGCAAAATCACCTCGTTTAACTAACGTTGAATCTCCATTAAAAATAATAACAACAATGGATAAACGTTTTGATAAGCTGAGCGCAGATCTAACAGAAAATTTGCAAACGCTCATTCAACGTATGTTTCGGGAACATGAAGATAGACTTGAGCAAAGAATAAGCGTGGCACTCAGTGCGGTTGAACAAAAGCTTGAAGGCTATAAAAATGAGCTAAACGATGTTAAAGAAAGAGTCCTTCAATTGGAGTCAGTCGCAGCAAATGTCTCATATATTCAGAAAGAACTAATTGATCTAAAGAATGTATTCGACAAGCAAGAAAATGCTGCAGTTGCCTGTGATATACGACTATATGGTGTACCTGTACATGAAAATGACGATGTAAATCAAATTTTTAACAAGCTTTGTGAAACAATTAATTTTAAACGTCCAGTAGTAAAGTCAATATTTCGGCTTAAGAAAAATAAATCTGGCATGAATAATACTGATCCTGCAATAATCGTTAGACTCGGAACCCCATTTGAAAGAAACGGCTTGTTAAAATCAATTTCAAGACTAACTCGATCACGCAAAGGCCCGTTACGCTTGAATGACATCGGAATTGCATCGGATATCCCTTTTAGAGTAAAGGAGAACTTAACACCTCGGAATTTTGGAGTATATATTGAAGCTGTCAAGCTCTGGAAGGAAAGAAAGCTGGCCTCAGTTTTCACAACACGTGGTGTTGTGTATGCCAAATTCAACCAGTCCGATGAGCCTTACCGTCTTAACACGATCGGTGATGTTTATAACTTATTTCGTCCGCAAGATGGTAATATTTAGGCTGTATATTAAGTTACTTCTGTTTTACAGTTTCAATATAATAGAATAAATTCATGCCTTTTTAGTTTACATGCTCAACAACTGCTTAGCCGTTTCGTGTCTATTCTTTCACACCCGTTGATTTATGAATGACTACCAAACACGCTCAGCTAGGATTTCTGTTTGAACAGAACAGAACAGCAATGTTTGCGCCATTCACGCCACTATCCGTACAACTCTAAAAATTGCTGCTACCAAGTCCGTCGTTATATTATTTTTGTCAACCTACATATTTTATAATAATTTTAATAAGTTGAAACTTTTTTACACAGAGTGATCCACAAATAATATTTGCATTTATTTTATTCGTATGTTTTCGTTGGTTTTGAACAAATTAGAACAAAAGCTAAGCGTGTATTGAGGCATGCGAGATCATTTTACACCTTTACACCCAATATATCGCTCACTGCTTTCAAAATAAATCTTAGAAAGAATAAACATGCTTCGGTGTTTTACAGGATGGTAAAATGTTTTTTCCTTCATAAACTTTTTTGTGCTTGCTGGTGATGGTGGCAAAAATAAACAGAAAATCAAATACTAAATTTATAGGAACACAATCAGATTTACTCTTTTTGCTGTTTGTTTGTTTGTTGTGTTTCTAAACTAAGCTTTTAAATATTTTTTTCAGAGTACACATACAAAACCTGGTGTAAGAGAAAATTATGACGACAAAAGCATTCAAGAAGTTATCGCTGCAACACATTGCTGTATCTGTGAAATTTTAAGTTCATCACCCAATCATTTGAAATCTCAGGTAATTCTAGCTCTTTATTAAACATTTTAGGTTTTTCTGTTAAGGATACTCCTGCTTTAAAGTGCACCAAAAACTGAAAATGTTGTCCTGATTAAAAGTATAGATGCATTCAATATACAAGAAATGCAAACACTTTTGTTCACAACTTTTATTATTTCCCTGACGCGAGTCAGGCAACCAATCCGGTTCGGTGAGTTATTATGACTAAATACAAGAACTCGGTGACTGCACCTAAATGCCTATTTCCCTGATCGCTACTGTTGCCCGTGATAATGATGATTTGGCATTTGCCGTTCATTGGTATGCTCGAGTTTCATTTGCATTATCGTGAGAACGCCCTCAGCTAAGTGTTCACTTGCTGACTAGGCGTCTGGCTTATTTGATGCTGTTGTTGCTGGCATTCCTGCTGGGTGCCAACTTTGAGTTTGGGTTACAGTTGTTGTTGGCATTATTGTTGGGTGCCAACTTTGAGTTTGGGTTACAGTTGTTGTTGGCATTATTGTTGGGTGCTAACTGCCCCCCCGCTTGAAGTGAAGCCGTCCGCGGCTTCTATTATGGCAATGTCTAGATTCGCTCGGGTTCTTCGTTTTCGTATCCGACCAACCGCAAAAATTATGATAGGTGCTACCACGACAAGTGACAAAGCGCCCATTGACTGTGCTGAGCGGATATGAACAAGATTCTCTAGGTGCGATATGTGCCTGAGACTCTTTATGTTGATTTTTTCCAAGTATGGAAGTGACAATAGAGTCATGTGGTCAGTAAAATTTATAATCTGCGCAGGAGCAGCTTCGGGACGAGAGTGGGCTATTTTATTCCAATTATAAAAGGTGGTTGCGTTAATGGTAATTTCCCCGTCAAAGGTTACTATAAAGGTTCCCCTTGTCAGCCTTGTTAAGTTTCCATCGAACAGTGTTGCTGGTTGGTTGTTTATTAGTACAATGCCATTATCGATTTCCCTTATGGCAGCTACGTGGTCAGCTGATGTCGTTTTGCAGGTTGCTGAGTGAGTGTTCATTGCACACGGGCTATCTCCCAAAGGTTGGCAAAAGCTCGACATTAGGGCTTCCTTGCAATTGTGCAGTGGTATGTAACTTCCCTTGCATTCCGCTATATCCTCTGTCTCCAACATCTTCAACAAATTACAAACACTAGCTATCTTTGGATATTTTATAAGGAAATAAATACATTCATTAGTTTGAAATATTTTGATCTTAGAAACTTGTAGTAAATCACTTATAGTTACGTTGGCAGAGTGCTCAGCATCCAGCAGGTTCTTTGCTTCAATACCGCTCAACAAAATAGGGTTGATTATATTTACCTTACCCAGGGTGACGGACGTTATGACGGTCTCTAATTCCATCATCATCGCCCTGTTCCTAGCGGTTGCCAGAGAAAAAAGGTTGCCAGTATCTATTTGGGTTCGCTTGGCGTTTTCGAGCAGTTCATTAACAGTATTTATCAATTCATTTATTTTTTCCTGTGTTTTTGAGTTGATCAAGATTTGTTGTTCCTGTGATTCTATCAAGTTTTCAGTTTTAAATTCGATCTTCAGGAAGTCATCAAAATCAGGCGTTCCGGCGATATATTTTAGGGCAGTCCCTAACACGTTGATGCTACGAGCATGGCGGTGATGTACCCTGACAGCATCCAGCAGCAGTGTCATCTGTTCCGCGTCATTTCCCAGTAGACGCCGCACATGTGACTGTGGAAAATGCTCTGATAGCCTGGTCGTGTCATCAATTATTGTCTCATAAAGGGATAAGTTTGTTTTGCGCAATAAAAATCCGTGCTGTTCGTGAATGGCCACCTTACCGGTTGTGAGAGGGATGTAGTAAGAGCTGGTGTAATTAAGTACCTTTGTTTCGACCGAGAGGCCGAGAAAAATTATATATCTGTAACGATACGAAAGGCGTTTCTTAGTACTTTAAGTTACTTTTGTGAACTTTTCTGTTGTCTATTAGAACAGTTGACCCAAGGTCCTTCTGCACCGTTTTTTCGACATAGAGTTTTGTGAACTTGTTACCTATTCTTTTGTTTGTCTTTACGAAGACCTTTTCCCCCGGGCTATAGAGTCGCAATTTGCTTCCCACATTGTGTCTTGCCAAGTCTGACTGTTGAGTCTCCAACAGCCTGAGTCGGATTTGCTCCCTAAGTTCTTCAGGAATAGAATGAATTATATCTATAGGCCTTTTTTGCGTTACGGAATGGACTGTGCGATTGTATTTTGATGTTGCGAGAAGAATCAATTCAATTGTGTCGGATACTTTACCTTCTAGCTTCAGGCAACGGGCAATTTCAGACAATGTACTGTGAAACCGTTCAACTTGACCGTTCGAAGTACTATGTGCAGGGGGTGTGGTATAAATTTCCACACCGAAATGATTTCTTAGTATTGCCTTAATTGTCTCCGAGTTTAAGGACTTTTCATTGTCGCAGACTAATGTTTTGGTATTTTTATAAAAGTTAAGCAATTCATACATGGGTTCCTTCACATCAATTATAGCTCTAGACTTTATCGGGAATACCACAGCGAATTTTGAAAATTTGTCTATGGATGTGAGAAAGTGAGCCCTGTCTGTGGAATAAATATCCAAATGGATAATTTCCCCTGGGCACGATGGAATAGGCGTTTCCCCTATCCCCGGTTTTGGTGGATGCCGTTGGTATTTAGCCTCATGGCATACCTTACAATTAGAAATTATTTCCTTTAGCATTTTTCTCATGCCAGGAAAGTAGTAGCAGTCGAGGATTTGGCGTACATTTTCACGCAACGATCTATGGGCCCTGTTATGCTCTGTCTGTAAAATCTCTAGGTGGTCATCCTTATTGAAGACGTCTATGACCTGTTTTTTTGTATGCCGTATCTTGACTGCGGGAAATTCGGTAAGTATTTTGTCTTGCATTTTAGCAAGAGTCGGCAAGTCACACAACACACCGTTCACAACGTTTGCATTAACGCATTCTTTCATTGCGCGCATAAGTTCGTCCGGACCACTGAAAATTATACGGTGTCTCATCCTTGATTTAAAAATTATTTTTGTGGTTTTCGAGAATGAGTCACCCTCCTCAAGAACAATTTGATTCCGAAAACAGTTCAAAGGATTTGACACCGTCGAAATAGTCTGGGTAAGGGACTCCTCACTATTCGCTATCACGCTGTCCGACCGTTCGCAATCCATCGCATTTATATGTTGCCGAGACAATGCGTCAGCAACCAGGTTTTCCTTTCCCGGTTTGTAATGGAATTGCGGAGAAAACTCCTCGCCATCTCTTGAGCTTGGCATTCGGATTTTTATCAGATATTGCAAAGGTCAGAGGTTGGTGGTCGGTAAAAATCTTTAGGTTGTTCACACCGTATAGGTAGTTCCGAAGTTTTTGCAAAGCCCAGACTATAGCCAACAATTCCCGCTCATTAGTAGCGTAGTTCTCCTCAGTCTGCGAAAGTGTTCTTGATATCATTGTGATAGGTCGCCCGCCCTGAGACAAGACGGCGCCTATGCCATGAGATGATGCGTCAGTGGTCAACTCGAATGGCTTTTCATAGTCGGGGTATAGGAGCAATACATCCTCAGAAGCAAGGATTTTCTTTACTCTATTGAATGCGCCTAGTGCCTCATCATCCAGAGTTATTTCGACTTTCTTCGATTGGCTGGCTTTAATGTTCCCATTTTCACCGCGCAAGTACCTCGTCAGTGGCTTAACAATCGTTGCAAAATCCCTCAAAAAGCGACGGTAATAGCTTGCAAGTCCCAGAAATGAGCGCAATGCTCGAAGTGATCTTGGGACCTCGAAGTTAAGAATGTCCTTTACTTTGTCGCGGCAGGTTTTTATGCCGTCCTTAGACACAGTAAATCCAAGGAACTCCACGCTCTGCCGAAAGAATTTAGACTTTTCGGCAGACACGCGCATATTAGCATTGTATAACTTCACAAGGATTCGGTCGATGTCCCTACCGTGCTCCTCTGCAGTCTTGGAAAAGATGATCACATCGTCGATGTAGACGTGACATGTCTTTCCGATCTCGTCTCTTAAGACGTCATCGATGGCCCGCTGAAAAATGCTTGGAGCATTCTTCAAACCGAAGGGAAGTCTGCAAAATTCATACTTCCCACTGTTTACGGAGAAAGCTGTCTTCTCACGGTCTTTCTCTGCCAATTTAATCTGATGGAAGCCCGACTTCAGATCGATTGTTGAAAAAAAAGCCGAGCCTCCCATATTTGATAAAATAACAGAAGTATCAGGGATTGGATACTTATCGCTTATGGTTTTGCTATTAAGTTTCCTAAAGTCTATTACCAGACGCGACCTCCTTTTACCCTCTTCGTCATGCCCCTTTTTATCTACCACCCATATTGGGTTGTTGTAGGGAGAACGGGATGGCCTTATAATACCATTGCGCAGCATGTCTGAAATTTCATTGTTCACGAATTCCATTCCTGCCATGGGGTATGGGTAGGTCTTAGAATACACCGGGGGATCGTCAATATTTCTAATTGTTCCAACAATGTTAGTGCTGTATGGCAGAGTCTCGTCTGGATCAGCGAAAGCCCTAGCATGTCGCTTCAGAATTGATGTGGTGCTCTGCTCCGCCCCCGCCAAATTGTGGTCCGATGAAGCTAACTTATTTACGTCTGGGCAGCGGTAACAAAAAAATCTTTCACAACCTCCATCGTGTCTCAAAACTCCGTTTCTCAAATCAATATTACCGTTAACCTCCCTAAGAAGATCGAAGCCAATGATACCGTCAAATGTATCAAGACTAGGGAGGATAAAAAACTCAAAGTTATTATTAAAAATATTTATTGTGCAATACTGCTCAACTTTTTCGGTGCCATGTATAGATTTAACAGTGAAGGGTCTCTGCAGGCTTTTGATTCCCTTAAGAGTGCTTAAGTTTTTAATATAACTCTTGGCGGCACCTGTATCGACTAGGAACTTTAGACCTCTTCCCCGTAGTGTCCTGCTGACATAGGGCAAGAGGGACCCACCTCTAAAAAATTAACGTCATCGCTTGGATCAAATTCATTTTTTTCAAACCGCTCGTCGAAATTACAGTTGGCATAGCCGCAGTCGTCTTCACTCGGATAAAGTTCGCCCTCCAAATCATTCATCTCATGAGAGAGGTGGTTAATACGTCCCTATTTTGGGGTGGGGTAGCGTTCGCTTCCGTGTTGTCGTTTTTGTGCAACCGTGGCCGGCTGCGAATTACCTTGGGTGGTTGTGGGTACCGTCGAGTTGCGCGGGTTCCCATTATTTTGGTTTCGGGAAGAACCCTGAACCACTTGTCGGGCATCATTGTATGGCGCCGGTTGTAGGCCGGTTTGCCTAAAACGTGAGAGAGATGGGTCCACCTCCATCGGGACCGGACGATGTCGTATTTGTTCATTTGGGACCCTACGGTATTGTGGTGAATATTGGTATGAACCGGGGACCTGAGGTAAAAGATTCGTCCTTCGCATCGAATTCATTATAGTCATTTTTGTCATCCTCGCTCGGTTAGCCTCAAGTTCCTGGGCCAATGCCAGTGCGGAGGGTAGATCCGAGGGCTGCGACGAGAAGAGAATATCGCACAATGGCCGATTAAGGCCAGAAATAAAGACGCGAAGGGCATCTTCGCGATATTTTTTACTAAGCGACTCGATAAGTACCCTATTTCCGCCGTGAGTCATCGTAGTTCCGTTCTATCTCGTCATAGAACTTAGCTACCGACAATGACCCTTGGCTCAACATTGAGAGCTCTTGCTCAATCAAATACACTGGTTTTTTATCAGCGTAAGTGAAGTCCAACCTTGAGATTATTGCTTGAAAATTCAGGACCGTATTAAAAGAAGACAAAACCATATCAGCAGACCCCACAACCTTGTTCCTTATTATGCCCACAGCCTGGTAATGCTTTGAGCTTCCTACATAATTTTCAAAAACTTTATAGGCCGTATGCGCGGCCTGCCTCCAGGACACGTACCTTCCCTGATCACCCCTAAATTCCGGCATTGTTTTAACAAGATCTAGTGATTCGTCACAGGTAACGCCAGGCTGAATTGTGACAGCCTCGTATTCTACCACTCGAGCAGTGGTTTCCATTCTCGACAACCTACTGGTCAGTTCCTCCACCTGAGTTTGAAACTCACGCTTTGTCTGCTCGGTCGCCACGCGAATCGCAACATTCAGAAGGGCCTGCATTTGATCTTGGTCCATTTTAAGACTAACACTTAACAACCGTCTCTCAAGGCAACACTTTTCAAAAACTCCTAACACTGTATTTATTTGTTTATTTATTTAAACGGTATGCTGAACACTCTACTTACATGCAGATATTCATATTTGATTTCATTTTGGTGTCCTCGTCCGATTGTCCTCGCTGGAGCAGCCTGTACCTGTTGTTGTTGTTGTTGTTTTAACACTACTTTGCCCTGCCTAGGTAGTCAGTGTCAACCTTACCCAATATTGTCATCGAGCTCTTCTAACGGAAGTCCTAAAAACCTAGCGGCTTCAATAGGGGAGGACCAGAGGGATATGGGTGTTAGAAGAGTAGGCTCAGATGAGCAGACAAAAAGATGGTTAGTGGTATGGGGGGACAAGCCGCATGCCGGACAGACATTAGGCAAGTCGGGGTTCAGTCTGGATAGGTAAGAGTTTAACCTATTACAGTATCCAGACCGGAGTTGGGCCAGCATCACCCTAGTCTCCCTAGGCAGCTCGCGCTCCTCTTCGGCAACGGGTGGTGTTGCTGCCTGAAGAACGGCGTTCACCGGGAGAGAGCCAACATAGGAATTTACCGAATTTGTGTGGATGAGGGTGAGGGCCTGCCGGTGCACCTTAGGATCAAACGGCGTGGAAATCAGGTGCCGGATCTCATCGTAGTGTTTGCGTAGATGGCTCCTTATGCTCCTGGGGGGCGGATCCTCGTTGATCAGGCGTCCGTTCGGATGCTGCGGTTTGTAACAGTTGAACAGGAATTGCCTGGTCAACATCTCGCTATGCTCTTTAACGGCGAGCATTTTCGCTTCATTATGTAAGTGATGCTCAGGAGACATAAGAAGACAACCAGTGGCGGTACGAAGGGCGGTGTTTTGGCAGACCTGTAGCCTCGTCCAGTGTGTGTCAGCTGTACCTCTTGTTGATTAGTTTATTTATTTATTCGGCAGTTATTAGCCCGTACGATTTGTATTTTTTTAGATGTTTAATTTATTTTCTTGTGGGTATCCAACACTCTTTTGATTAACTTGTTGGTTGTTGAATAGTTTATTTATCTATTTAATAGGGATTGGCCCGTACACGTTTAATTACTTTTCTTTATTTTCTTTAAATGTTTAATTTATTTTTTTGTGGGTACCTGACCCCCTTTTGACTAAATTAGTAAGTATCAACTCGTACGCGTTACACACGTTCAATTAGTTTTTGTGTTTTTACAAACGTTAAATTTATTTTTCTCTTGTGGGTATCCAACCCGAACGTGTTACACACGTTTAATCACTTTCGTAATTTTTACAAACTTTTAATTTATTTTTCTGTTGTGGGAATCGAACCCTTGGCCACGTTAACTTTCGTATCCTTTTATAGGGATAACTTCGCGTGGCCCCACGTTGGGCGCCAGAAATGCAAACACTTTTGTTCACAACTTTTATTATTTCCCTGACGCGAGTCAGGCAACCAATCCGGTTCGGTGAGTTATTATGACTAAATACAAGAACTCGGTGACTGCACCTAAATGCCTATTTCCCTGATCGCTACTGTTGCCCGTGATAATGATGATTTGGCATTTGCCGTTCATTGGTATGCTCGAGTTTCATTTGCATTATCGTGAGAACGCCCTCAGCTAAGTGTTCACTTGCTGACTAGGCGTCTGGCTTATTTGATGCTGTTGCTGTTGGCATTCCTGCTGGGTGCCAACTTTGAGTTTGGGTTACAGTTGTTGTTGGCATTATTGTTGGGTGCCAACTTTGAGTTTGGGTTACAGTTGTTGTTGGCATTATTGTTGGGTGCTAACTTACATAAAGGGACTAGAATCTACTTATAAAAAATTTGAAAGTATTTATTTAGTTGTTTAATTATTTTAAGGCGACGCTAACACGAAACGCTCGACTAATCGAAGATATAAAGCGTATATCATAAATATATAAAATATCACAAAAGTATTAAACATAGGTGGTGCGATAAAGTTTAATATGGGACTCACTGCATTTAATTAAATAATTACATTTCGTTATTCGATTTTTTTTCGTTCTTGTTCGGTAGTTTTGCCTAGGCTTGAGGACTTTGTTACGGATTTGAGGTTTGGCGCAGTCATGGAGGCGTGTTGCATGAAGGTGAGATCACAATCAACGGCCACACTTAGGGCCGTTTATCCAACGTCTGGTTATGATAAACTTTATCATATGTTGCATTGTGAACTTACAGAAAGTGGCAGATGCTTTTGTTTACAATTTTGAATGAACCACATTGCGTACAAATTCCAAAGAACACGTGAAAGAAGTTAACTTCTTAAATTTAATAATAACGAAATATGAATAAGGTGTATTACAGAATGGTTTAGATTCACAGTTTCCCACTTCCGGGAAGTGGATCAGGGAACCAATCCATTCGAATATATCTTTTGCATGGTGCGTTTTCTCTCAGATTTTGTACGTGGGTAGAATTATGCGTAAATAAACAGGGGCCACTACGAAATAGAGGATGAGGGGCGTGGTAGAAGGAAAGCGGGTAATGCAGAGAAAAGGGAGGGAGATGGTGTGAAGGGAAAGAAAGATAGGAAGGAGAGTTGTAAAAGGGGGAACAATGAGCTCGCATTTAGACAGGACGTCTGTCTCTGCTAGGCATGGGACTATTCGAATTAAATTATTCGAATAAATAAAACTTTTATTCGGCGGGTACAAAAAATTCGAATAGTGTTATTCGTTTATTCGAATAGTATTATTCGTTTATTCGAATAGTACTATTCGAATATTTTTCTTAATAGATTTTTAAAACGATATTCGTTGTTTTCTCTGCTTGTACCTATGAGCGTGCATTTATGTTTTGTATGTTTTGTATGTATGTATGTATGTTTGCGTGTACAAATGTGTGTCCAAGCAGTAGCAATATTTCTTTCGTTATTCGAATAGTTGTAACGAATAGTTGTATTTATTCGGTTAATGGTGGTTGAATAGTTTTTGGTTTATTATCTTAATAATTAAATAGCTAATTGTACAGTGTTGTGGGAATAATAAAATACAATTATTTGTATTAACTGAAGCTGTAAATAGACATTTACTATAAAATTGCTATACATAAATATGTATTTGTACATTTATATGTGTATTGCAGTTACATTTGCTTGGTAAGTTTTGTGATAGGGCTTCAAGCAAGAGATGCCAGGGCCGAAATTCATTATGTATACTGTTTATTATGTTAACAAAAGGACGGGTTCGTGCGGGTTTTCATGTTCACATGTGTAAATAGTTTAATTTGCGTAAAGCAACTAATACTATCTACCTGCTTCCTATATTTTGTTAAATACTCATATATCTATATCTACTTGCATATGCACATAAGTAGGTATGGTCATAGAAATTTGCTAACTCTTTGTATTGAATGGGCTGGTTAAGGATGATCATTAGGTATGGTCATGGAAATTTTGCGAACTCTTTGTATTGAATGGGCTGGTTAAGGATGATCATTAGTAGGTAGATTTTTTATTGAACAACTGAAGAATTGCATAAAGAGCGTCTATTGGTTTTAAATTTGGATCTCTAAGCTCGTTAACTAAATGAACACAAGGGATCTACTTGCATGAGGGATTGCGAATTAATATACATATTTTAAACAATGACTAGGTATACTAAATACCTTTGAAAAAATTAAAGTTTGCGCATACTACTACTACACCCTCAAGAAGCAAAATAAAACCCTATCTTGTATCAGCTTTGATGTTCTTGCACCAAAATGGATCAAATAATTTGAAAAAATTGTGTGATTTATCCTAGAATAAGAGTAATAAATATCCTAAATTTAATTAGCAAAAAAAACAAGTGTTCGTTCTTATTAAAGGTACTTCCATTAAACACTTTTTTGTAGAAGTGCATAAATTTTCCATCTTAACACATAGTATGCGCAAACTTTAAATATATGAATTCGCAATCCCTCATACAAGTAGGTCCTTTGTGTTCATTTAGTTAACGAGTTTAGACACCCAAATTTAAAACCAATAGTCGCGCTTTATGCAATTCTTCAGTTGATGAAACACAATAAAAAATCTACCTACTAATGATCATCCTTAACCAGCCCATTCAATACAAAGAGTTCGCAAAATTTCCATGACCATACCTACATACTTACATACATGTAAGTACATTTATATGAGTATTTAACTAAAAATAGGAAGCAGGTAGTATTATTTTGTGTATGTTGCTTTACGCAAATTATACTATTTACACACGTGAACATGAAAAATCAGCTCAAACCCGTCCTTTTGTTACCATAATAAACAGTATACATAATGAATTTCGGCCATGCAATCTCTTGCTTGAAGCTCTAGCACAAAACTTACCAAGCAAATGTAACTGCAATAAGCCTATAAATGTACAAATACATATTAATGTATAGTAACTTTATATTAAATCAGGGACGGATTCAGATGAGGGGTCCAGGGTGTCCGGACCCCCCCCGAAATGGATGACCAGTTACTTATTACAGATTCTGTTCGAACGTATCTGCAGAAAACCGGCCGAAAACCTTTATTGAAGCTCTGAACGTTTGTGATATACAGTTTTACAGAGAAAGACATATGTAGCTTTCTCACTATACATAGGTGCTACACTGCCAGTTACGGTAGCTTCAGCGAATGGTCATTCTCTACTTTACGGAGAGTAAAAACCTATTTGCGAAATAAAACTGGAGTAGAACGTTTGAATGGATTGGCAATGTTAAATATTCACAGAGATTTCGAAGTTACTCATCACGGTGGGTTTTAAGCACGTTTTGTTAAAAGGTTCACGTCCCTCCATTTTTTCTTTTGAATACTCGAATATGCATTAAATAAGATGATATGTTGATTTTTAGCATTTTTCCCCGAGCTCTTTTTTAAAAAACTCATTTTAAAAATGTAAAATACCAAATTTCGTGATTTTTTGAATTTTTCTGGAAAACGTTAAGTTGTATCTTAAAACTACCTGAGACAAAGTTGTAGACCTGAAAATTCTCTACAAAAACGGGGTGAACAGTTTTTATCTACGAGTCACCAGTACTTAGATATCGCGATTGCAAATCTAATTCTATACCTTATAAGAACATAAATGCCTCGTATAGACTTTTCCGGATTTTTCTCGAAAACGGTTATATGTATCGAAACATTTTCTTTTACCGTTTGTTCGTCACGAAGCTCCTCATTGACAATGAAAATAGTTATTTTTGTAAACCCTATAGTTCCCTAGCTAGAGCCAAACTTGCTCCATTCGAGATATCAAAAAGTAATAGTGGTTTAAATTTAGATATCTTGTATAACGAAATTTCGATAGAGCTAAATTTTTGTGGAGAGCTTAGGTTGACCCCCAGAAAGAAAAGTCCATAGCGTATGTATGTATGTACATATCGTCTGTCATTCGAAAATTTAAGAATACATTGCAAATATATAATCATTTTACTGTGTAAGTATACATATATGAGTGAGTTTTTGTTATTTTTACCTCCGATTATTATCTTCCAACGTTTCTTGCGAATGTTGTATTGGAGATTTCAAATCTGGACTCCCCCCGAAAATTTTCCTGAATCCGCCCCTGTAGTAAATGCCTATTTACAGCTTAAATTATTACCAATAATTGTATTTTATTATTCCCACAACACTGTACGAATAGCTATTTAATTATTAACATAATAAGCCAAAAACTATTCAACCACCATTAACCGAAAAAATACAACTATTCGTTACCACTATTCGAATAATGAAAGAAATATTGCTACTGCTTGGGCATACATTTGTACACGCAAACATGCAAGCAAAGAAAACAGCGAATATCGTTTTAAAAACCTAGTAACAAAAATATTCGAATAAACGAATAAAAAAATTCGAATAAATACTATTCGAATTTTTTGCAACGAATATTTTTATTCGTTTATTCGAATAGTGTATGCATAACTTAATTGCGTTCTAAACGGATTGACGGATCATAGCCGACTTTAGAATAGAAACAGAAAACAATCGATGATTTGAGGGGGATAGAGGAAAAGGTGCGGGCACCTCACATACGAATGGTATTTTCAGTTGGAAGTGTTTATGCTAGGCCAATAAAATTCAACAGAGTTATATGAGGATTTTATGAAACCACTCGTATAAGGATTTGAAGATCGGGCATAGTTGGTACCAGTTCGATCGACTTTATTGAACTTACCTAGATGTTAAGTACTTGGCCTTGTAGGTTTTTATTGCGAGTTCGAAACTTGCTGGCGGTCATCAAGTCACATTTTTCCTTTTTCTTTGTGCAATACCTAATTTCATTCCCGCTATCGTTCGACCATTAAGCACAAATGAAGAAGAAGGCAAAAGATAACAAATTTAAAGTTTTGGGGTCGTTCGTTTCGTAAAAACGATTTTGTGATGCAATTTCATCGAAGTAATTCAATGCACTACATTTCATATCGAACTTAAATGATAGATTAAATAAAAACATTTCAAATTGGGCAAAATGTAGTTCGCTACCTAATTTTTATGTTTCCTGGTAGCCCAAATATTGCTTCTTCAAAATTCGAAGTGTAGGAAAATAAGCATTTTAAGCATGACATAATAATAACAAATGGGAATGCAACTTTGCTCGCTTTTTTTTATGAGCACCTAGGCATAAACCAAAAAAAAAAAACAGCTACAATTACTCATTCAACTACTAAAATAATCTGCTGCAATTCTCTGGTACCTGGGTGACCGAGCTTGCTAGGTATTCCTCGAAGCTGTCACCAAATCTTACCTACCAATAGTATAAGCTTTCCAAAACGGGTTTTCAAAAAACCAATAGGCAACACGTAAACACACCGGAAAATATCAAAATTGGTCAATAGGCAACCGAAATAGTGGTCGAATAAATAAAATGCGGTTAGGTGGCAACCCTGCTTGAAATTGTCATATTTGGAATACCCTTCATTTGATACCCATATTGGTATTTTTTGCTCATTTTTTGGCAATCTAGCTCTATATTTAAAAAAAATTCTGAGAGGTGGCACCCCTGTTACGAACTATTTATATCACGAAGTGTTGATGGTTTTATACATAAAATTCTACTAGACTATTACAATTTGTGCAATGTTAGCTAGATCCTAGAATTTCACCTCCTACGCTTGAAAGTCTGCAACATAAGCCTAAAAGTCGGCTACAGTTTCTATTTCCGTTGCATATTTTCCATTCCATAGTTTCCGTTGCATCGTCTCCGTTTTCTCAAATTTTACTCTCAATCAAAACTTCATATCATAAGAAGTTAACTTCAATAATTTAAAATAAAATATTTAAATGAAAGGAGACGGAGGGAGGCGAAGGGTTAGGAAGGCTAGGGAACAGTGACCGGAAATTACTCACATTTCTGCTTAGCTTGGCCTAGACTAACCAAAGGAATTGTGTTGATTTGATTACTTGCGTCACACGAACTCAATGCTGTAACATATCTATATATTAATAGGCTAACATTTTTTCCATACAATCAATTGCCAGAGTGTATCTCATAAAAACATGCATAATTCCAATTATTATATATTTTGATATCTTTTTATGGGCCAGGAGCTTTGCATAGGCATATTATATTTAACATGAAATGCTTCATTAATTTGTAATAATTCATAAAAGTTTTCACCAAAAGCCAAAGCTGTTAACTACAGTTTTACTGTACATACATTTTTTAATTTGAATTTGTCTTGAAACATATGAAAACTTTTTATCATAATATTCTTTTTTTACATTTATCATATTTTTAACCCAGTATTTCAATATATTTTCGTTTATGACCTCTATCTTGGAGTGAAAAGATAAAATTTTTTGAAAAAAGCTAAAAAATTATTCCAATTTATCATTATTTCTATTTTAGTTTAATATATAAAAAGTAAAAACACAGTTTGTAGCTTCTTCCTAAAGATATAAACTATTTTCTTCCTTAAAATTTTAATTTGTAAAAGAGTCGACATATAACCGGAATCCTTACATATTTAGGCTAAATTGGGCCAGTTAAGATATGTGTTTTCAATATTTCTGAGTTGCACTGACGAAAAAAACCAGAAAACCATCTTATTTTGAAGTTGCAATATTCTCCCGCTATACGGACTTCAAAAAAACTAAAGGAGAAAACTGTCTTTATACCCAAAATAAAAAAAACACAATTTGGAAACCGGCTAATGTTAAGAAGTTAGCGGAATCTCAAAATGAACTTTCATTCGTTTCAATCCATATGGCTATGTATGTATGTATATTCTTAGCGGTGGAAATATTTGCTGAACCTTTAGCGCTTAGGTATAGCATTTGACATGGTATATTCATGTGTACCAATAGCGCATGTGTAATGGTCTCGGGTGGGACGCGTGCGTTCCATGGTTCGAGCCCAGCTTCGAACATACAATTTTATTTTCCTTTTTCATATTGACTATTTTTTTTGCAGGGAAATTACTAAAATTTATCATAACACATACAGTACATACTTATATATGTAGTTTAATGCATTTTTTTAAGGAATTTGCTTTCTATTAATTGATATAGGACTAAGGGTTACCATAACACAATATATACTTACATAGTTTTATGCATTTTTTTAAGGAATTTGCTTTTTCTAATTGATATAGGACTAAGGGTAAAGTTATATGCACAGCTTTAATAAATACATATAGCGAAGCTATAAGTTGAGGTCATAGTATATATGTACAACTGCGGTCAAAATAATAGCAGTGGTGGATAGCAACACATGCGAATTGAAAATAGAAGTATTTTAACAACCGATTTTTAAAATAAATTTATTGTAACATAAACTTTGTTTCTCGCAGAATACAACACAAAAGAATTCATTCTAAATAAACTTAATTATACATTGTTATTTACAGTTTTGTTACAGAAACTCAAATATGAAACGGTCAAAATAATAGCAGTTCGGTATTAGGTGCAAAATTATATAGAATTTTCATAATTAAAACTCGAAAAGTTTTTAATATTAAGTAGTAATAAACAAAGTAGGAACTCTTACATCTAGCTAGTACTTAGTAGCGAAACCTTTGTTTGCTATAACCGCGCCGCACCGACGATGCATCGAATCCACCAGATTTTGGTATTTCACAAAAAATCATTGAAATGATATAAAAGTCAATATAAAATGTACTTATATATATGTATGTATCTAAATTGTTGAGGAAAAAACCCTAAAAAATCCAAAATGGAAACCGGCCTAATGGTCATATTGAGAACTTCAAAATAAACGCCAAATTCCATTTAACTCTCACATTGAGCGACGGTTCGTATTTCATTTGCTCTCACATTAACAAATTGAGTAAAGTATACACTTGCGTAGATGCGTCTGTCCAATTTCATTTTGACCAAGCGTTGCCATCCTTTACTAAAATTCTCACCAAAATCTTGGCAAAAAATTTAAATTTGTTTTCAACATATTGACTGCTGATTGACCCCATTTCAAAATTTTTTAAAAATGTCCTGTCTTAGAATTTGTTTCAATAAGGGCGTTATTGGATATACATATAATAATGAAATATTGGACACAATTTTTAAATAGAGAGTTTTATTTTTTAGTAGAACTGTAATTTTAATAGTCTCTGCTATTCATGTAATTCAAACTTTTAATTCTTTTTTAAATTCTTTTTTTGCAAAATTCTATAATAAAAATGAGATTCGAAGGTATTCACGGTCATTATTTTGGTGCAGTGAAATAACGCCCAAGGAAATAACGCCCATGGGCGTTATTTCCCACTCAAAAAGGAAATTACGCCCATGGGCCTTATTTCCTTTTAAAAAAGGAAATAAAGCCCATGGGTGTTATCACCTTTTACTGATGGGTGTTATTTCCTTTTTCGAAGAGAAATAAAGCCCACGGACGTTAAAAACGAATTAAAACAAGCTGATTCAAGAATCAAGTATATGGTTTTTTTTATTTCAATAAATTTTAACATATTTGTTATGTTTTTATAAGGCGGGGTGCAATAGCGCCTTGTGAAATAAGAAATAATAAATATTGAAAGTGAAATAAGGCCTTTTTTTTCAAAAAAGGCTTTATTACACTTCGAAAGAGAAATAAAGTCTTAAAGGCCTTATTGCTCTTTCATTTTTTTTAATGAAACAATAATATTCTAATTCTTTTTGTATTTTATTGAATAGTTACACTAAAATTTCACGTTAATCAAAGTGGGAAACGTGGCACGCGGAAGGACATCACCGTGGCGGTAGCCACGGCTATGGCACACACCCGGAGTTGGAATGGCGTAGCCCAGGGTTATTTTTTGAAGCGCGGCCGAAGGCCGCCTATGCGGAAAGGTGTTCTGCACTTAAAAATCGTGGATCGGGCCTCCGTAACTATAATCCGAAGGGGGAAAAGCAATATTTTGTTTCTGTGAAAAGTTATTAGTGAAAACCCGAAAATTGACCCGGGTCAGATCCCCAATTCGGCCGCGCTTTAAAAAATAACCCTGGGCTACGCCATGCCAACTCCGGGTGTGTGCCATAGCCGTGGCTACCGCCACGGTGATGTCCTTCCGCGTGCCACGTTTCCCACTCTTTTCTCACAGGGTAATTTGTGAAAAAATGCTAATCAAAAGTTCGTGTCGCTCGCGTAAAATCCTGTGGGCGTTATTTCTCTTTTAAAAAGGAAATAAGAGCCATGGGCTTTATTTCTTTTTGCAGATGGGCGATATTTCCATTTAAAAAGGAAATAAGGCCCATGGGCGTTATTTCCTTTTTGAATGGGAAATAACGTCCATGGGCGTTATTTCACTGCACCCATTATTTTCGGTTAGTTCTTTAGATGCATCCTAAAACATTTGTTTTAAAAATATCTCATGTTATGGTGCAAAAAATAGTTCAAAGGTACCAGTTTTTTGGAAAATACGGCAAAAGTTTTGTTTTTATTTTGTTATTTATTTTTATTTTTCTTAAAAACACTATCAAACGTTTTTTTTTGCAAAATTCTATAATAAAAATGAGATTCGAAGTCATTCGCGACCACTATTTTCGGCCGGGTATTTATATACATCCTAAAATCCTGAAAAAGGTGTGTGTTTATATTTAAATGTAAACTTTTACTGTTCATAAAACTCCAATAATAAAATGGGATTCCAAAGCACCCATGACCACCTTATAATTCAAAATTTGAAGTAAAAAGAAAGCAGAGTCAAAGTAGGTAACAGCGTCGTTGAGTCGGATGTGCTAAACTGGGTTTGTAATATTGTCCCCGTAAATGGATTACAAAAAATACTGCCTGTATACTAACAACGAAAAAATTACAATATGGTAACCATGTCTAAACGGTGGACATAACTCATGAGCATCTGTGGCTTTGAGATAGCGAATTACAATCGCATGCAACGCAAATGAAATAAACGAAATAAATAATTACAGCTTATGTCGCTCAATCAGTAACCATTATATATATTATAAGTCTAAATATGTTGTTGGTATATGTCCATGAAATTTAATTTTGTTTAGTGAAATATTGACGAAATATGATAGGAGTGGTGGGTGGACTTTCAAACATCGCTAAGTTTTTGCCATCTCCTATTAATGATTACTGGTCTTTAATGGAAGGATTTTTTTTGGTTAGTTGACAAATTAACCCGTCTTCAGAGAAAACCAGTTGTTATGAAAGCGACCCTCAATAACTCAACAATATATATAATAAATTTCAGCAATAAAAATGTATCCAATATTTCTGCCTTTAGGCATTAGGTACTGTAGAAAAATGCGAACAGATTATTTAATACGTTGAACTAATTTAAGGTTTTCGAATTTCGACCACGGGATATACTAGTATATGTTAATACACCATCCTAATGTGTGAAAACTTTGAGTGGCATCACCACCTCGCAAAATTTCGCACTTTTTAAAAACTACGGAAACCACACACACCCCTCTGCTCTTATTCATATGCATTAAACCAGTAGCTGCCACCTGCTTTTATTTGTGTGCCAAAAAAATTGTGCTAAATCCTGTATAACATCATTTGAAGCCTAACATGGCTTTGACTTACACGCTCACGCATATAGGCAATCCTGTAAGCTCAAAGATTTTAAAGCTTATTCATTTTACATACATATACTTAAGTTGGTCGAATTTCGACCACGGGCGATCCTAGTATTTATTAATACCGGTCATTCGATTAAAGCTCATCAGCATTGTAGTGTTTCGTTAGTTTGATTTTGTTTTTCATCACGACCGTATTTATGCTAACTTATTTGTATAAGCTAAAAATTACTTATACGAGAAGCACAGCAATGCTAGATAAGCATGGCGGAATAATAAATGCAGGTGCTGGCTGCTAAACATATGTACGCACATACAGCCATATATAAATTTTCCATGTATTTGTTTTCGTAATTCGAGATTTTCAAGTCAAAATCACACTGAGAAATGATTTTAATGTTTAATTAAGTGACAATCAGATAGACCAATTCTGCCACCTAAGATGGTTCCATGATGCTTCAAAATGATGAGTTGGTAATTTTACTGTTACTATAATTCATTGTTGCATTTGGCCACAAAATAAACTATTTTAAAAATTTTCAGATGTTTCCATTAGAAATTTTTTATTGGAATAAATTTTACTTAACTACGTAAAAATCTATAAAGGGTAAATATTTATATGTTTTATTCATTTTTTATTCAGAGACTGATTCACTTTTATTGAAGGCCACATTAACACTCATGATCATTGGTTGTTACAGTCCCGAGAAATTATGGGGTATCAGAGTACTCCAACAGTCATCCTCATGCACATAAAAAAGATGGTCCATGTAAGGTGATGCCCGCTGATTGGAACTCCTATTCCATGTCGGAGTACCTCATTACATTGCTTCTGAGTAGTCTATGGAGCACCTATGTATTATTTTTTCCTTTTCATTAATGGCAGTTCGAATATTCGCTAATAACATACACGCAAGCAAGGCGCTAACCCGGGTTGATGTAGTGTGATGACGTGTCCTGTCTAGTGATCAATTTCTTTACCTAATTAAGCCATCAAATTCTTTTAACGGTAGTCCCATAAACCTCGCGGCTTCCATAGCGGTGGACCAGAGGGGTATAGGTGTTAGAAGAGCAAGTTCTGTTGAGAAAACAAACAGATTGTTTGTATCGTGTGCACACCGCTCTTCTGGCAAGAATAGGTTCAACAAAAATGGGCACAAAAACTGTGAATGAGGTCTTGTCTGGGACCATCCTAAATGTCGCACTACGTTTTCAGTAAAATCGGGACTGCTCGTTTTCGCGAAATATCCCACTTTAACCCTTTAGGAGCTTCAAAAATATACATTTGACCAAAAAATCTTTTCAAAAATAGCTTCTGTATGTTTGTTCGTGTAGGTGGTTTCTATTACTCACATAAATTTACAAAAGTCTCACTTTTTAAAAAAAATTGCAAAACTACTATGAAATAAAATTAATTATTCGTTTTTAGGGCACTAGTTACAGCACCCTGTTTTTGTAATGCAAAAAAAAAAAACAAAAATTCTCCTTATGATTTTTTTTAAGCGGAACACGAATCCGTGGTCCAAAAATTTCCATCATGTCCCGTTTCTGAGAAAAAATGTTTTTAGGCCCCAAAATTAGTATAATTTGAACAAGCTCCCTGTGCTCTGGGTGCTCTTATAAGATTTGAATATCAGCTCATATATAAACCAAGGTTTAGGAAACATTATCTAAGATAAGAAAAAATTTTAGTATATCGCAATTATTTTATACAGATTTTCAAAGTTGGCTGAAATCACAAAATCATGCTTTTGGCACACTTTTGAAAAATTATATAAATTTACCCCGATCTGCCACAAACTTTTAACATATCAGAAAATATTGCATGGTTTCTAGTCTGTCAGTAGTAAGAAAATCTTTTTATTGCCACTTACCATAAAAATAATATCTTCATTTATTACCACCCCGCGTTCGTTACAACTAGACAAAATTTCTATCTAATATTTTCAGCATCAGCATTCATTTTGTATAGGAATTAATAAGAACAAAAATAAATATTTTACCGAAGGGAGGTTGTAATAAATGAAGATATTATTTTTATGGTAAGTGGCAATAAAAAGATTTTCTTACCATTGACACACTAGAAACCATGCAATATTTTCTGGTATGTAAAAAGCTTCTGGCAGATCGGGGTAAATTTATATAATTTTTCAAAAATGTACCAAAAACATGATTTTGTGATTTCGGCCAACTTTGAAAATCTGTATAAAATAATTACGACATACTACAATTTTTTCTTATCTTAGATAATGTTTCCTAAACCTTGGTTTATATATGAGCTGATATTCAAATCTTATAAGAGCACCCAGAGCACAGGGGGCTTGTTCAAATTATACTAATTTTGGGGCCTAAAAACATTTTTTCTCAGAAACGGGACATGATGGAAATTTTTGGACCACGGATTCGTGTTCCGCTTAAAAAAAATCATAAGGAGAATTTTTTTTTTTTTTTTTTTGCATTACAAAAACAGGGTGCTGTAACTAGTGCCCTAAAAACGAATAATTAATTTTATTTCATAGTAGTTTTGCAATTTTTTTTAAAAAGTGAGACTTTTGTAAATTTATGTGAGTAATAGAAACCACCTACACGAACAAACATACAGAAGCTATTTTTGAAAAGATTTTTTGGTCAAATGTATATTTTTGAAGCTCCTAAAGGGTTAAAGTGGGATATTTCGCGAAAACGAGCAGTCCCGATTTTACTGAAAACGTAGTGCGACATTTAGGATGGTCCCAGACAAGACCTCATTCACAGTTTTTGTGCCCATTTTTGTTGAACCTATTCTTGCCAGCAGAGCGGTGTGTGTGGGGACATACCGCATGCATAGATTATATATATTATAAGTCTAAATATGTTGTTGGTATATGTCCATGAAATTTAATTTTGTTTAGTGAAATATTGACGAAATATGATAGGAGTGGTGGGTGGACTTTCAAACATCGCTAAGTTTTTGCCATCTCCTATTAATGATTACTGGTCTTTAATGGAAGGATTTTTTTTGGTTAGTTGACAAATTAACCCGTCTTCAGAGAAAACCAGTTGTTATGAAAGCGACCCTCAATAACTCAACAATATATATAATTAATTTCAGCAATAAAAATGTATCCAATATTTCTGCCTTTAGGCATTAGGTACTGTAGAAAAATGCGAACAGATTATTTAATACGTTGAACTAATTTAAGGTTTTCGAATTTCGACCACGGGATATACTAGTATATGTTAATACACCATCCTAATGTGTGAAAACTTTGAGTGGCATCACCACCTCGCAAAATTTCGCACTTTTTAAAAACTACGGAAACCACACACACCCCTCTGCTCTTATTCATATGCATTAAACCAGTAGCTGCCACCTGCTTTTATTTGTGTGCCAAAAAAATTGTGCTAAATCCTGTATAACATCATTTGAAGCCTAACATGGCTTTGACTTACACGCTCACGCATATAGGCAATCCTGTAAGCTCAAAGATTTTAAAGCTTATTCATTTTACATACATATACTTAAGTTGGTCGAATTTCGACCACGGGCGATCCTAGTATTTATTAATACCGGTCATTCGATTAAAGCTCATCAGCATTGTAGTGTTTCGTTAGTTTGATTTTGTTTTTCATCACGACCGTATTTATGTTAACTTATTTGTATAAGCTAAAAATTACTTATACGAGAAGCACAGCAATGCTAGATAAGCATGGCGGAATAATAAATGCAGGTGCTGGCTGCTAAACGTATGTACGCACATACAGCCATATATAACTGAAATATTGACGGAATATGAAAGGAGTGGTGGGTCTGATGGTGGGCTTTCAAACATTACTAAGTACCGTTTTTGCCATCTCCTATTAATGATTACTGGTCTTTAATGGACGGATTTTTTTTGGTTAGTTGTCAAATTACCCGTCTTTAGAGTAAACCAGCTTTTATGAAAGCGACCCTCAATAACTCAACAATATATATAATTAATTTCAGCAATAAAAATGTATCCAATATTTCTGCCTTTAGGCATTAGGTACTGTAGAAAAATGCGAACAGATTATTTAATACGTTGAACTAATTTAAGGTTTTCGAATTTCGACCACGGGATATACTAGTATATGTTAATACACCATCCTAATGTGTGAAAACTTTGAGTGGCATCACCACCTCGCAAAATTTCGCACTTTTTAAAAACTACGGAAACCACACACACCCCTCTGCTCTTATTCATATGCATTAAACCAGTAGCTGCCACCTGCTTTTATTTGTGTGCCAAAAAAATTGTGCTAAATCCTGTATAACATCATTTGAAGCCTAACATGGCTTTGACTTACACGCTCACGCATATAGGCAATCCTGTAAGCTCAAAGATTTTAAAGCTTATTCATTTTACATACATATACTTAAGTTGGTCGAATTTCGACCACGGGCGATCCTAGTATTTATTAATACCGGTCATTCGATTAAAGCTCATCAGCATTGTAGTGTTTCGTTAGTTTGATTTTTTTTTCATCACGACCGTATTTATGTTAACTTATTTGTATAAGCTAAAAATTACTTATACGAGAAGCACAGCAATGCTAGATAAGCATGGCGGAATAATAAATGCAGGTGCTGGCTGCTAAACATATGTACGCACATACAGCCATATATAAATTTTCCATGTATTTGTTTTCGTAATTCGAGATTTTCAAGTCAAAATCACACTGAGAAATGATTTTAATGTTTAATTAAGTGACAATCAGATAGACCAATTCTGCCACCTAAGATGGTTCCATGATGCTTCAAAATGATGAGTTGGTAATTTTACTGTTACTATAATTCATTGGCAAGTCAGGGTTCTGTGTGGATAGGTAAGAGTTTAAGCTGTTACAGTATCCGGCGCGAAGTTGGGCCAGTCTCGATACATAAAAGTTAAACAGAAGCGGGGATAGGACACCACCCTGTGCACTCCTTGTTTGACTATTCTGGTTTTGGGTCGTGTGTCTCTGAATTAGGCAGGGAGGAAGAGGCGAATCTTCTAGGTCGTTGATTAACTGCGCTTGGTTGACCGTATCGAAGGCTTTGACCAGGTCTGACTAACCTGTGGTTTGGCCGTTTTCGGTTAAGACGAAAAGCATGCTGATGTACGGCGAGCCGCAAATTGGCGGTGTAATAAGAGACTAAGATAGTCTTCAACACTCTCACTACTGGCGAGAGGAGTGATATCGAACAATATGACTTCCCCACTGTAGCTGACTTGCCACGCTTTAGTAGTGGGACCACCTTTGCCTGTATATCCAGCTTTCAGGAAGTCGATTGATATTTTGGCATTTGGTTAAGTCTGGTTGGACAAAGATTTCACCGTAGGCCATAATTTGCCAACTCCAGTAAAGGGGTTACAGGACCTTAGGTGCCCTTCCCGCTTGTCACTTTTGTATGTATATACTAGGCGTCTGATTTCCGCATTGAGATCCTTGATTTGAGGATCCGTAGGGTCCAGGCGCCTAACATGGTCACGTTCATTTGCCTGGGCCGGTGCCTCTGCAGGGAAGTAAGAACCTTTATTCTACCTGATGGAACGTATTGATGAGCAGCTGAAGTTAAGACCATGCGAAACGTCTTTTTCCCTTCTCGTGCTTCAGACGGACCGGCAAGAGCGCTATCGGTGGTAGATAATTAGAAAACCATCCCATTCGGCTTTGTTGAAATTAGTAAATGTGCAGTTCCCAAAGGTGACACAGTCGGTGAGTCGAACGATTGAGACAACTATATGTAGATGATCTGATGATAGCGTTAGCATCGGTCGCCAGTCAACGCAGTTTATGAGGCCTGCGCGGACTATGGTGAGGTCTGGCGAGCTAGAGCAATTAACCGCCATTTACAGAGCAGAACGTCGAATCGCCGATCTGATCAGCCAGCTAATGTCTCCTACCACCAACCTGTAGACTATAGTGCCACAGATCATAGTGCGCGTTAAAGTCACCAAGGATAACTCGATTCTCACCTCTGAGTAATGCACGAATGTCAGCATGACATTCCCTGGGACAGCAGGTGACAGGAGGTATGTAAATATTGATAATCTCAATGTCGACGTCCTGACTAGACAATCATACCTTGACGTTCTAAGTGGTGTCCCTCGGGTCGACATCAAGCTTAAATAGACGGTATTGCACTGATTGGTGAGTGATAAATGCGAGACCACCTCCGAGTCCCCTCGCACGATCGCGACGGTGTATGCTGAAACCGTTGCAGGTCCTGAGATCGGATCTTTCACCGAGCTTTGTGTCCTGAACCGCAGCGAATTTGATGTTATGTCGCTTTATGAAGCTTATATATCAGCTTTTTTTCCGGTTAAGCCATCGCAGTTTAACTGCAGGATACGGAAATGTGAAGGGGGAGAAACGATCATGCTGGGGGCCAAGGACTGGTACTTATGCCTAGGAGGAAGTAGATTGGGGTTCGCACTACGACGCAATCTTGAAGTCGAAGGAATCGGACCACCGGAGGGTAACGGCGAGTCAGACGACGTTGAAGGTTGCGTGGCTCGACAGCAAGACGTAACGTACGTATTACTCCCTGATTTCTGTTTTCAACTCCAGACCATATAAGCAGGTGACATAGGCCAAGGCAGGAGTTGCACCTGACTGAAGCCGCCGGCGTTTTTAATCTTAACCGACAAACAGTGCCCGTAGTATAGGGGACCAGGAGATGGTGGCTATGACTTACATTAGTGCAAGAGCTGGAAGAAAAGGAGGAGCTTACTAGTGGTGAAGGGGTCGGCTGATGCTCAGCATTGCGCAGATCCATTAAGTAGGCGCTACGCAAGGAGAAGCTATAAACTGCTGTGTCAGGTGTTGACGCCGGGATGCGTGAGCGGCAACGAGTGTTGTCTATTACTTTCTGAGGAGCGTTTATGCTGTTAGTCGTGGAGACTGTAACGACAGTGTCTGAAATAGGTGACGGTGCGATACATGACCGAAGTCGGCCACTGGACGTCCTACGACGTGAACAGCAAGAGGCCACACAAGTTTTGTAGAAACTAGCAGGTCTATGTGTAGATGGATTTATGGTTCAGTTAAGCTTGCATAGCAGGGCATAGCATAGCAATACACAGCACGTAAAAGAAAATGTTGATTATACTTCGCACAACGCACAGCCCCTCAAAATCAGATATTCGCGAAACATACAGAATTTCATGAGCTCCCACACATTCTTTCAGCTTTTCTTCTTCCATTACAACGCTTTTATTTGTTTTTTACTAAAATTTATAAGAATAATAAGCAAACGCTTTGACAGTAGGTATGTTAAGTTACATAGAGATCAAAATTCAACAGACTTCTATGCCATGCTCTGGGTTGCCATGCGTTGTATAATCGAGTACATGTAAAACCCATTTAACAGATATCGAAAATGACAGAACCCATGCAATGTATTGCCATGCTATGCAAGCATAACTGAACCATTAGTCCGAAGCAACCATCTTTTACAATTAGAGCATTTCACATAAATTTTCTTCTAGCGTATACAGCTGATCCAATCTCTCAGGGCAAGAGAATATTGAGCAGTCCTGCTGCAAAGAGCTGCTCGGAGGATGACATTTTTCTTGGGATAATTAACGATTTAGGCAGGGGTGTGACGAAATGACAGCCCTTGTTCGGGTTAAACCCGAGTCATTCCGGTATGAAGAAGCGGCTGTTGTGGGAATCATGTACGATATTGCTAAATCTTTACTTGAAGAATAAGTCCGTAATTTAAAATCAAGCACTTTCAAACGATGATTAAATGATCGTTAGACATGGTTATTGGCTATTTCTAATTATTGATCACAGATTAACTAATCAACGATTTTACATCATGGTGAGGGTTCAATGTGCCTGTCAAAAAATGCTGACAATGATTGTGAGATAGATTTCAGGGTCCGCATTGGTAAATAAAAAACTCCTTTAAGGTAATGGGAGTTTTACGAGAAAAACTATAGTTACCCTGCAGTTAATATGTTTTACGTTTCATGTTTTCAACTATATTTTCATTAAAGAAGTTGCGAAATAAACAGGGATTAAAATGATTTACTTTAAACCATTTTTACTTACATCACTTTCAGACGATTAAACCGCTTTATAATTTTTTTTTCACTTGGTGTTTAACTCCACGTCCGTGAAATATAAAGTTGTAATTTAAAATTATGGAACCCAACTACGACATCAGACATCTAAACATTTATTATATTTTTTAGACGATTGCAACCACAGCACTCAATATCTATACCCTGATGCGTAGTAAATCGTCGTTCAATAATATTACCAACGCGTATATACACGATTTGATGCAAGTTCTTATTACAATGCTTACAACCAAGAACTTTCTGAGCCCATCCTATGCCGAAGCTGTAATAACCATCGCTCGGGAAAAGCAATTAAAAGATTCAAAGAGTGAAACCCGTTACAGAAAAGCATTCATGCTATTGTATTTGGAGAGTTGTATACATCCTCAGAAGGATAGCCTAAAATATCAAATGGAAGTACACGGCAACCATAATATGTTGATTGATAGCAACACAAAGCTACCGAAACCCATTTATAAAATCGATGGAATAGAGAGGAAAATGTCGCATGAGGCAACTGCGGAAACGAAACTGGGTAAGACCTATAAAAGTTTATTTTTATTAGTAACTTTACTACCATTTTTAATTCTGCCGGCTTGAGGTCCGATGTTTTTTTTGCATAAAATTAAAACACAATGTTTTGATTTCTGACCAATATATTTCGGTTATGCTCGATAACCGTCCTCAGGGTTCACTACAAAACAACCATAAATAGCACAAAACAATATACATAATTTTCAATAAACAATAATTACTTAAATATTATTACATACATTTTCCACACGTCTTCCCTGTTCTACGTGGAGTTGTTAACTATTTTTGTTTGTTATTAAATGTCTGTATGAGAGCGCGTAGTTTGCTACCTCCGTTTTAAAATTCATTTGTATGTTAGTCGGTGTGTTTAATATATGGAGCATTTCCAGTGTAAATCTTTTTTCGTATTGCTGTGCTTGTTGCAGTACTTCTGTTTGGTCAAAGCTCAGGCAGTGGTGGCTACTTGCACAGTGGCGTTATTTCCTTGGGCGTTATTTCACTGCATCGACCCAGCCTATTACCACCTAGGCATACGCACCAGTCCTTGACCCCCAGCATCAACTATGCTCCCCCTTCGCATTTCGGTATCCTGCAATTTAATTGCAACGGCCTAACCGGTAAAATTGTTGAAGTGATAAACTTAATGAAGCGATATAACATCAAGATCGCGGCGATTCAGGAGACAAAGTTCGGTAGAAGGTCGTCTCTTCAGACCTGCAACGGGTACAATGTACACCGTTGTGACCGTGCGAGAGGGCTTTGGGGTGGTCTGGCATTCATCACGCATCAATCTGTGCATTATCGTCTATTTGAGCCTGACATCGACCCGAGGGACACCACCTTAGAACGTCAAGGTATGGTTGTCTGGTCAGGCGATGTCGACCTTGAAATCATAAACATATACATACCTCCTGTCACCTGCTGTCCCAGGGATTACCACCCCGACATTCGTGCGTTACTCAGGGGCTAGAATCGCGTCATCCTTGGTGACTTCAACGCACACCATGACCTGTGGCACTCCAGCTTGCAGGCCGATGGTATGGGACAGGAGCTGGCTGACCAAATAGATGATTCGATGTTCTGCACGGTAAATGGGGATGCCCCCACTAGAGTCGCGGTAAACTGCTCTAGCTCGCCAGACATCACCATAGTCAGCGCAGGCCTTATAAACGGCGTTGAATGGCGACCGATGCTGACGCTTGCTTCAGACCACCTACCCATGGTGCTTTGCCACCGTTGAGAATTGCACGTACACCAACTTCAATAAAGCCGACTGGGAGGGTTTTCTCACCACAACAGAGAGCGGCGTCGCTGCTCTCCCCACTCCGTCTGACGTACGAGAAGGGAAAAAGGCATTTCGTATGGCCCTAATTTCAGCCTCCCATGAACACATTCCGTCAGGTAGTCCATTCTTCTCCGCAGAGGCAGCGGCCCTGGCAAATGAACGTGACCATATTAGACGCCTGGACCCTACGGGTCCTCAAATAAAGGATCTTAATACGGAAATCAGACGCTTAGTAGATAAACACAAACGCGCTAAGTGGGAAGAGCACCTATGGTCTGGCAACCTCTCGGCTGGAGTTGGCAAATTAAGGTCGACGGTGAAATCTTTGTCCAACCCGACTAAACCTAACGACAAAATATCCATCGCCTTCGGTGATAAGGTTCAGTCGAAGCCTAAAAGATGGGCGAGCGCCTTCTGCCGACAATTTGTAATGCATAAACACAAAAAGAGCGATGCGCCCATTGCCATCTCCACAACAGAAGTTCATGAGACAATTCGGAGATCTAAAAACAGCAAGTATATTGGCCCCGATGGCATTTCCATGCTGATGCTGAAACACCTCGGCGACGAAGGCATAAGATACCTTACACACATTTTCAACCTTTCCCTGTCCACCTTTGTCATTCCTGAAAGATGGAGACAGGCAAAGGTGGTCCGACTACTAAAGCCTGGCAAGCCAGCTGCCGTAGGGGAGTCATATCGCCCGATATCACTCCTCTCGCCAGTAGTGAAGGTGTTAGAATCTATCTTATTACCGTATTTCACCGCAAATGTGCGGCTCGCCGAACATCAGCATGGTTTTCGCAAAAACCACAGCACCCCCACCACGCTGGCCGCCATCACCACTCAGATAGGGGACGGTTTAAAACAAAAGCGTCTAAACCACAGGACAGTGCTAGTTGCTCTTGACCTGGCCAAAGCTTTTCACACGGTCAACCATGCACAACTAGTGAAAGACCTTGAAGACTCGTCCCTTCCCCCCTGTCTTAAACGTTGGACTGTCAACTACCTGAGTGGTCGCTTGAATTCAGAGGCGCCAGATCAAAACCCAGAATAGTTAAACAAGGGGTGCCACAGGGTGGTGTCCTATCCCCGTTTCTGTTTAACTATTATATATCGAAACTTCTCTTGGGGTAAAGACAAAGAAACGTTACTAGCTACATACAAAGCAATTAGTCAGCCGGTACCGAGCTACGCGACGCCAATATGGTCGCCGGGGCTAGCTGACACACACTGGACGAGGCTTCAACCACTTCGAACCGTCACTGGGTGTCTTCTTATCTCTCCTGAGCACCATCTTCATAATGAAGCGAAAATGCTCGGCGTTAAAGAGCATAGTGAGATGTTGACCAGGCAATTCCTGTTCAATTGCTGCAAACCGCAGCATCCGAACAGACGCCTGGTCAACGAGAATCCGCCCCCAGGAGCATAAGGAGCCATCTACGCAAACACTTCGATGAGATCCGTCACCTGATTTCCACGCCGTTTGATCCTAAGGTGCACCGGCAGGCCCTCACCCTCATCCATACGTATTCGGTAAATTCCTTTGTCGGCTCTCTCCCGGCGAACGCCGTTCTTCAGGCAACAACACCACCCGTTGCCGAAGAGGAGCGTGAGATGCCTAGGGAGACTAGGGTGATGCTGGCTCAACTCCGGTCTGGATATTGTAGTAGGTTAAACTCTTACCTATCCAGACTGAACACCGACTTGCCTAATGTTTGTCCGGCATGCGGCTTGTCCCCCCGTAATATAAATAATCTTTTTGTCTGCTCAACCGAGCCTACTCTTCTAACACCCATATCCCTCTGGTCCACCCCTGTCGCAGCCGCTAGGTTTCCAGGACTTCCGAGAGTTTGATGACAATACTGGGTAAGATATTGACTACCTAGGTAGGGCTAAGTAGCGCTACAACAACAACAACAACAGTGCGGTTTTTTGATTATTTATATTAAGTTTGTTACAATATTTTAAATCTGATTTACATATGTTGTGCTAGTCGAGTTTTGTTGTTCCAACATAAACTTTGCTGCATGATTCCTTGTCATTTCCATTACAAGGGATTTTATATATGGACCATTCCATGAAAAATTTGCCACTAAAAATTTAAATCGCCTGAAATAAAGCTTTTTATGTTTAAAACTAAAAATAAAACGACACGTATTTTTTTGTTTTGTCATGGCATGTTTTGTTTTCGAGTTACAAGGTTTTTGTGTAAAAAATCAAGAAAATCCATTTTTTTCAAAAATTCACAGTTTGAAGAAGACGAGACGTGAAGAAGCGATTCTTTTTGACTGATTTCGGTATTCTTTTGTCTTTTTTTTTTGTTAGTTTTATTAATTATTAATGTAATTGTTTTAAACAAATGGGAATTGCACAAAATGCACCTAACGAAAAAAAAATTTTTCATCATACAATTATTTCAAATTATATAGTTACGATCTGTGCAAAGTTTCAAAGTGGTCATTTTAGTGGTTTTCGAGATATTATTAAAAATTTGAAGACGAGTATGCCCCATGCTTGGTGCTACGGCGTATGCACCTAGAGCGCAAACTTTAATTCAGTTTTCACAGCACATATTTCTTGAAATAGTATACTCTTTTTATTCTTTACAACAACGTTAGTTAAAAAAAAAAATTTTTTAAGTTACAGGAATAAATTATAAGAATACGAGTTACAGTAATTTAAAGAGATACATTGTTGGTATTTTTATTTTTATTGAAGCGTTTGCGTTCTTTTTTTTTTGAAAGCTTACGACAGTGGATTGTGTGCATAAAGAGAAGGTTTTCACTCTAAGTTCACAATTGTGTACCAGAAATCGTTGCACAATTATTAAATCGATCTTCCAAAAATGTAGCCATTTGTTCGTAATCTTTTTCACTTTTATAAATAACGGAGATCTTCGAAAATTGACTGTCAATCTGAGACCATTCATATAACTCTCGCGCCGTTGTTATGTGTGCAGTCATTTGAAGACTAGCTTTGCGAGCTTTCCCTTTAAAAGCCCCACCAGCTCCGTCACATGGGCCTTTTCCATGTGCCGTGGCCTGGAAATGCCACGTAGCAGAGCGACCAAAGTCTTGTTCATGGTAATAAATTGTTGAAAAATTTTTGGTGTTTTTGAACTGTTGTGGCGCGCCATCAGAAAAGTAGATACAATGACGTATAGCAGCATTGAATGACGATAGGAAAACGTTGAATTTCTTTTAAAAAAGGTACATTGCAATCGCATCATGTTTCTTACAATCAGAAATACATACTAAAGTTTTGTGTTCAATAGACCCATTGTCATTATAATAAAAAACTATTGGAAAAACAGTTGCTTGATTGTTGTTCCAGTGAAAACCAGGAACGGAATTTTGAATTATAAATGCATAATTTTCCGCGAAACACATATAACAAGGCATTGGTCACTTTGCAGGTTTTTTTTTATTTGTTTGTAACAGGACGCTTGTTTTTTCGCGATAAATGAATGATAAAGGAATGTTTGCGCTGATTTACAGAAATCTGTTATAAATACTTCAGCTGGGACAGTCACACTTTGTAATGTAGTTTGCGGGTTTAAAATCCACTGTTTGAAACGGATTTCTTGAATTTGGTCCTTTTTAAAAATTTCACACATTACGCTCTTCAGATTATTGTCTTTTGGGCAGTTTTTACATTTTCCAACGTAACATTCTTCAGTCTGACTTTGACACAGCAGAAGTAACAAAATATCCTCATAATTACTTATGGGATGACCATCATTCTTCATTAAATTAACAATGAGAGATCCTGTAATGAAATAGAATTTTTCACAAAAAAATAAAAAAGTAGGCATCATATAAGAGAACTTAAGGACCTTATTTAGATATTGTATGGCTATGGAAATACTTGAAGTTTATAAAAGCAAGACAAACTACGTGGAAGGGTTATCGTAGGGTTAATTTTTATAATAAATAAATGAGTAAATAAATAAAACAGCAATAAAGTAATAAAGAGATAGAATGAATGAGCTTCTACTGTAATTTGTTTAAAATTCAAAAATATACAAATAATTATTTCAATCATCACCTGTTGCCATGAGCTGCATATTTTCGTGTATCGGACAAACACAAACAATGTGTGTTCCACCCGAACCTGCCAAAATACAATGAGTTGGCCTCAAAGAACAAAATCTACTTAAACCAATTTTGACATCAGGATTTTCATTGCGAAATTTTACAAAAACATCCTTTAAGTTGCCCATAATTAAAAGCTTTCGGAGAATCACTTTATTTCCATCAATTTTAACCGATTTTGTGTCTCCCTGTCCTGGCATAGGAGAGCTTACATCATCTAATTCGTAAAACTCTTTTACTTTCTTCTCTGTATCCGCAGTAATGATATTGCCTGCGATATAAAAAAGTCAAATATTTCAGTTTAATAAAATATTAAATTAGAAGCAATCAATATTAACAATGGTCAATAATATATCGCTCTGTTCCAAAAATCGCAATTTTTCTTGGTTTGATTTTGACAATTTCCTCAAATTTGTCTTATGTTTTTTTGAACCATGACTTTTTTCCTTAAAAGGATTACAACAACGGTCTTTAAATTAACGCGAGACATCTTGCAAACCGATATTCAGAATGAGCGATCGCTAAGAGAAAACCAACTGGCGAATGAGTATTAAATATAAAATAACGATGACACGTAAGTCACAGACACTATATACATATAAGCACTTTAAAACACTTGTTCAATTACAACAAATGCCCGTGTCAACAAGCAATTGTTCATACAGGCACGGTTCGGGTACGCGAGTAAAATAACACTGTGTTACAAAATCAAAAATATTGGAAGAACTTTTATAGCGACCTAGTGTGCGTTGTAGGTCTTGAAGAGTAGATCATCATGACATATCTCAAAATTTTCTAACACCCCCAAATTTTTAAGTTATGGTCAAAAAACCGTTTTCAGTGTTCTACGCTAAGTCAAAAACTCGTAGGTCCGTTACTAGTAAACCAATTTTTAATTTCTTTACCTTTTTGGAAAGCTGAAAGATTGGGGCTTCGAATAAAATTCACACATTTATACTTTCTATTGCAAAATTTTTAGATTTTTTAAAAGTTAGCAAAAAAAACTGTTTTTTATTTAACATTTTTCAAATGCTTACATCGTTTTTCCTGTTAATTCAAGCGGAACATTTTTTTTTGTTATATATTCTGAAATATTACTTTATTTCAAGTTTAAAAAGTGCTGGTCAATCAAAATCGGTTGACAATTTTTGAAATTACAACATCTTTTATGAAATTCACTCTTATTTTTAAACGTTTTATTAAGTGTTTTATTCCATAAGGTCAGTAAATATATGTACATACATACAACTACACTTTTGAGTTTCGCTTTACGTTATAAATGTTTACGATATCTCTTCCGTTTGCAGGCCACGTCATCAGTATCCCGCTTTAGAGACCAACAGCAGTTTGCTAACATTCTGATCTGACTTTTTCCTACGAATCGTTTTTCCAACTCTAATAGTTCTTGGTGAAATCGCTCACCCTGTTCGTCACTAAATTGTCCAAGATTTTCAGGAAAGAAATCCAAATGAGAGTGCAGAAAATGTATTTTCATTGACATTCTGCATCCCATCTGCTCATAAGCCTCTAAAACTCGTTCCCTACTTCAATGTACATAGTTATCGCTTCTGTGATATCAAGGAAATTTGGTGTAGCCTCCTTGCATTCCGAATAGAATTGTTAGAACTTTCAAGTCAGAAACGATCTGCCATTGATATTTATCGTAGCTAACGAGATCCAAAATTTTCTTCATCGTTGTATACGTTTCCTTCATGTCTACTGCGTACGCTATAGGAACTGACGGCAACTGATTTTCGTTATGGAGTAAAACAGCTTTTAGACCTAATTAGTTGAAAAAATAATGAACTTATTTTTAGTCTTAAAGATAGATAGATAAAACACCCACTCTTGCATGAGCCATCCAAAAACAAACGCCATTCTTCCGGTTTGTGTACGTGATTAAGAGAGTGAAACAGTTCGTTAATATCTGTGCAATATATACAAGATTTTTCTCAGTTTCATCAATGCGAAAAACCTGTTCGAAGAATGAAAGGTTGTGATCTCTTAAGAATGTGGCCTTAAAGTCTTTTTCAACAAGTTTCCACTGCTTAAGCCTGAACCCCAAAGTCTATGTCTGCCTCTGTGACAATCCTAAGTCCGTTTTCTTTATCAGCGTTTTCTTCATCAAGTTCGAAAGAATTTTCCAAATCAGAAATTTCACTTCGAATAATCACCTCTTCTCCCTTGATAGGATGAGATGCAGTACACACATTTGCATATTGTATAAGGTCTCGGGTTTTGTAATGATGGCCAACAGTATTTGTTTTGCAGAAGTAGCAGTCTTCGGGCTTATGGTAAATTTGGTGATGCCAAATCATTGGCTTTAAGAATGGTAAGGGTTGTTTTTTGCACATCCCAGCTCTCCATTTTTTGATTGCGATGCAACACTTTGTACAAGCATACTCTGGTTCATACCAAGCACTTTCACTGAACGATTATTAAATAACTTGTTAAAAGCTTCCGAGATAGCTGTATTTGTTTTCAACTCTACACGATGTTGTGCATCAACGAATAATCCACAGATGTATCAAAACTTGTTACGCCTATCACACATTTTTAAGAAAAAAAAACAATAGGAAACAATATGAAATTTTTCTGACTAAATCTTGCAACTTTCTGAATAAGAGTGAAATTTTCTATTTCATAAAAGTTGTTGTAATTTCAACAATTGTCAACCGATTTTGATTGACCAGCACTTTTTAAACTTGAAATAAAGTACTATTTCAGAATATACAACAAAAAAAAAATGTTCCGCTAGAATTAACAGGAAAAACAATGTAAGCATTTAAAAAATGTTAAATAAAAAACAGTTTTTTTTCCTAACTTTTAAAAAATCTAAAAATTTTGCAATAGAAAGTATAAATGTGTGAATTTTATTCGAAGCTCAAATCTTTCAGCTTTTCAAAAAGGTAAAGAAATTAAAAATTGGTTTACTAATAACTGACCTACGAGTTTTTGGTTGCGCGAAGAACACTGAAAACGGTTTTTTGACCATAACTTAAAAATTTGGGGGTGTTAGAAAATTTTGAGAAATGTCATGATGATCTACTCGTCAAGACCTACAACGCACACTAGGTCGCTTTAGAAGTTCAGAATCACTGTAACACAGTGTAATGTTTACTCGTCTTAACATTTTTAATAATATCTCGAAAACCACTAAAATGACCACTTTGAAACTTTGCACAGATCGTAACTATATAATTTGAAATAATTGTATGATGAAAAATTTTTTTTTCGTTAGGTCCATTTTGTGCAATTCCCATTTGTTTAAAACAATTACATTAATAATTAATAAAACTAACAAAAAAAAATTTAAGCCATTCATAGGTTAAAAGACAAAAGAATACCGAAATCAGTCAAAAAGAATCGCTTCTTCACGTCTCGTCTTCTTCAAACTGTGAAATTTTGAAAAAAAATGGATTTTCTTGATTTTTTACACAAAAACCTTGTAACTCGAAAACAAAACATGCCATGACAAAACAAAAAAATACGTGTCGTTTTATTTTTAGTTTTAAACATAAAAATTTTTAGTGGCAAATTTTTCATGGAATGGGCCATATGTTACTTTTTTCTTTTGTTGGTATTTTCGACTTCGATCGGTTAAACATATTTTTCATTGTGCTCATAGGCTTGTGTGCTATTTTTACCTCTTCTTTATTATAAAGATTCGACGATACTAGGCGCTCCGATAGCTTCGGTACACAAGTCACTGACTTAAATAAATATCTTCTGGTTTTCAGTTTTTTGTTGACTACACTGAGTTGTACATCTTTTTACAAGGGTTTTTATAACGTTGTCAAGAAAATCATTGTCTTTTAGTAATGTCATTATTTAAGTCTTTATCTCGTTGTGGTAAGTGTCGTCAGATATTTTCAGCATTCTTCTTATACAGCCCATTGCTGTATTTATAATCATTGTTTTCGTGTGTTTTGAATAAAAATTGATTATTCGTCCGGATGATATAGGTTTCTTATACCACTTCAACTTAATTTGATTTCCTTGTCGGATTATAATCGAATCCAAATAAGGCAGTTTTCCGTCGTCCTCGAGTTTAATAGTAAATTTGATATTTTTATCAAATGAATTAAGTGCGTCAAGTGTTCTTTGTACCTCGTTCACATTAATTAATTAAGATCGTCCACGTATTTCGTTAATAATCTTGGTTTTAGTGCTAATTTGTTCATTGTGTTGTCCAAAAGTTCTTCCATTACTATATCAGAAATTATTGGAGATGTTGGTTATCCCATGGGTAATCCTTTCAACTGTGTGTATGTTGTGTCATTGTATTTAAAATATCTATTTTCCAGGGACCGAAAATAATTGTTATTTTTTTCTTTCAGAAGAAAAGGTTACGCGAAAATTCCCTTTATTTGTTTTAGGGAATTTTTAACCATTATCATAAGAGGTATTTTATTTTAGTCATCGTAACCAATATAAATCAGAGATTTATTTTTTTGGTTACGAATAACCATTAAGTTAACCAAAAATTTTTTTGGGTACCAATAACCCTTATCGCAAGTAATAAATTTTTTGGTTATCGTTGCCCCACCCGACAGCAAACTATTTTTGCTGAATAGTGGTAAATTTTTCCTCGAGGAACTTGCAGACATTGGTCATGCCACTCCAGCAACTCAAGTTGTTTTATATTGTTTGAATTTTTTTGCTACCGATAACCAAAAAAATCATATTACTTACAATAATGGTTATTGTTAACCAAAAAATGTTTCTCTCATTTATAATGGTTATGTTGACCAATATAAAATATGTCTTACGGTAATGGTTAATTATAACCAATATTTGAATAAATCAGTATTAATGGTTAAATAGGACCTTTTTATCATATTTCTTATAACAGTAACGAAAATAGATACCCATTTTCTATGCGTCCTGACAGATAAAATTTAATTACGCGCTCAAATATTAATATATCAAACAAAAGGCATATGTTAAGATGGTCAAGTGCGCAAATACCGGCGATGGTGGTGACTGGAGGGGGTCGTGGGGTCGCTATCCCCGTACCAGCATCCTTAATTTTTCTTGGACGCCCCTGAAAATATACCGCCTATAATAAGTTTTTTCAATTTCCTTTCCATCGGTACATATTTCATTCAAATCGGTCAAACGGTTCGCTCACAGGAGGTTCCTAAAGTTTTTCATGTGGCGTATTTATATATTAATAGATTTTTTAAAAAGAAAAGAAAAAAACGCCATTCTACTTTTTAGATATGTTATATATATTAAATAGACCTTTCTAAAAAAAAAATTTATTTTTCAAAATCGCTTGATCTTTGAAGTGTTTTTTCAGTTTAAAATTTTATTTTGGAAAAAAAATTGTTTTCAGTGTACTAAACAATTTTTACAGTGTATTTTTCAATACCTTTCTAATGGTATGAAGATCTTTGAAATCGATTAAGCCATTCCGTAGTAATCACACTTTAAAAGTACCTATTATCGTAATTTTTCGAATATTTTCGAATATTTCGATACCTTTCCACGCCCACAATTTTTCGAAAATGCAATTTCTAAAATTGAGGGTGTGTCAGCCTTTCATATGAAATTCATCATATGTGATGGTGATCCCGTGGCTGAACAGATCGGTCTAAGTGCTATTCCTTCCTTGTGGATTTTTGGTAGTCCGTATATCCGTGGTGGTAATGCCGTTGTGGTAGTGAGTTTACTCCTTTCTCTCTTTGAAATCAATTCCATTTTCAATAGTTTATCCACGATACTGTTGTTTTTGGTTTGTAGTTTTGAAGTAGGATCTTGTCTTTGAACTCTGTATGTCCTAAAGTCATTTAAGATCTCACTCATTTTATTGTTGTAGTCATTAAGTTCCATTGCCACGGTCATGTCAGATATTAAAATTTTTATAATTTTATTTTTGCTTAGAAATTTCCGTGTCCGCTTCACTGTATCTAATATTGCACGGTCTATTGTACTTTGCTTTTTGTTTGTTGTATGATTGTTTATCAATATTGCTAATTTTGTTCGCGCTTCTTCTTGTTCCTCTTTTGTTTTGTGTGTTTGTATTAAATTCTCACCATCCGCAATATATTGGAATAGTGGAAAACTTTTCTTTTCCACAGAGATCGCGAACTTTGGACCCTTCGCTAATAAAGCTTTTATATCAGCTGGAAATTCTACTTTCGTTTTGTTTACAAACCACTCATTGCTTTTATTGTTTTTTACCAAGACTTCATTTCGTTTATTTCGGAGCTTTTCATGTTTTGTTTCTTTTTTTATTTTTCAACGTAGGAAAGGCGTGTGAAAAATGTATGTAATAATAAGGGAATTCATAATAAATAGCATATGGGTTGACAAAATTATGCAATTGCATAAAAATGCACCGAATCGTGAGCGCCCTTTGTCAACTCTAATTGCAAACGTGTGAAAACAAGCTGTTCGATTGCATGCTGCAGACGTTCAATATAAATCGTTATCCGTATTGATGGATCGGCTTGAAGGCTGATTTAAACGTGTCGATTTTACGTTCAACCTTTACACGGTGGAACGACACAAATCGACGAGAAAAATTGACCCGTGTAAATAAGCCTTTTATGCAGAATAGCTGCAACTCCCAAGTATAAACAAAGGATGGGGATCGATAAGATATCATTAAGATGAGAACAAATATGTATATTTTTTTTAGCTAACAACAACAACTAGAGTTATTAAGGGTCAAAGTTCGTTGAACGCATTTTTTTAAATCAAAATTTCTCATAAACTTATTTATTTATTTATTTATTTATTTATTTATTTATTATGAAAGAAAGTGGCTGTGACTGTAAGACAAAGTCTTTTTTATCACATCATCGGTTTTTAATACAAAATAAATTAGCTTAAATCAAACTAAAATTAAGGTTTAAGTTTATGTTAAAGCTAGAAACTTAACTCTTATGAAATTAGTAATACACTTAAATCAAAAAACTAGAAATAGCTTAGTTAGGTGCCGAAGGAAGAAGAGAAGAAAGGCAGAGAAATATAGTATTGTAGTTAAGTCTCAATGACATTTATTACACTAAGCTGAAGTATCCATAAATCACCTTCTTGTAGTTGCTCCTACTCAAAGCACCCTTGATAGAATTAGGAATAGAGTTCCAGAGCCTTACAGCATTTACAAAAAAAAGCCTCGATGAGGACAAATAAGAGTATCTGGGAATTATTAAGTTACGATGCCTACAAGACTTGGAAAATTTTAGTTTTTCATAAAGATATTGCGGTTTTCTGAATTCAATGAGTTTGAACAGGTAAATGCAGTTACGAGCCGCAATGTAATCAAAAATACTGCATCCCAGGACTTCGCGCTTCCATGGAGAGATGTGATCATATTTTTTTAGACCATACACGTAGCGCGTGACATTGTTGAACGCAACGTCAACTTTATGACGCGAGACAGAATCAAATTGGCTATAGACTAGTTCAGAGTACGTTAAGTGAGGCACAATCAGCTGGATAGCTAGTTTTTTCCTTGTTTCAACGGGCGTAAACGAGGCAGACATTCTTAATCTACGTAAGACAGTATACACATTACTCACAGCCTTATTAACATGATCACTACAATTTAACATAGAATTAAACACAAAGCCCAGATTTCTAATCTTGTCAGTAAACGAGAGGACACTACTACCAACAAACAGATGTGGGATTGATTCAACGTCTACAACACTGTTACAAATGGGCAACACATACGACTTTTTAGCATTTAAGCTGAGACAGTTATCACACGCCCATTTCGAAATTGCAGACAAGTCACTGTTTATTCTAAAACACAAGTCCTCAACAAGACCGACACGGTTGGACAGATACAGTTGAATATCATCTGCATAGGCATGGACATTTACATACTGACACACAGAAAACACATCATTGACAAAAAGGCTAAACAGAAGAGGACCAAGTACAGAGCCCTGTGGTACCCCCGAGGAAACCAGGCGGGATTTCGATGCAGAGCCTCTGCAAACCACCTTCTGAGTTCTTCCGTCCAAGTAACTAGCCATGAGTTTAACAGAAGTGTCAGAGAATCCAAAGTAACATTCAAGTTTTTTACATAGAAGACTGTGGCTTACAGAATCAAATGCTTTAGAGAAATCAAGGAGACATAGTAGAGTTAATTCGCTATTATCAAAATGAAGTCTAATGTCATCAAGTATTTTAACTACAGCAGTAGAACAGCTATGATAAGGTCTGAATCCTGATTGTGCTGGACTTAATAGCTTATTCTCTTGTGTATATGCAGAAATTTGCGCTGCCATCAGAGACTCACATACTTTAGCAAAGGCTGGTAAAATGCTAATAGGCCTAAAGCTACTAGGGTCTTTTGCTATATTTGCTTTGGCAACAGGAATTATCAATGCCCTTTTCCACTCCAATGGGAAGCATGATGTAGTAAAGCAGTGGTTAATAATATGTGTGAGAGTTCCTAGAATAAATGGCAGCACAAGTTTTACAAACTTCAAGGAAACTCCATCTTCTCCGATTGCATCAGACTTCATTCTCATAATAGATTTGAAAACCTCCATTTCAGATACAACCCTAAACTCAAACTTGTTGGCCGGCCTAAAAGATTCTGTAGGATTCTGAGGTACAGGACTATCCCGACATTTACCTGAACTAATGAAGTAATCATTAAGAGCATCTGGGTCAACCTGACATTCAGCTTGTCTCTTACCATGTACTTTTAAATTTTATAAGTTTCGCCATAACTCTTTAGATGGTAGTGATGGGTTTAGTTTATTCCGACAGTAAATCTGCTTCGATTTACGGGTAATGTCGGTGGCTCGATTTCGGGCAATCTTGTACTGTGACCAAGCAAACTCCGTTTTGCTCCTCTTCCACTTCGTGTGAAGCTTATTTCGCTTTTTTATGGCGGACCTTACTTGGCTGTTATACCAGGGAACGCCATTAGCAGTAACGCGAGCTTCTCTCAAGGGGACATGAGTGTCATATAACGAACAAAGGGTTTTATTAAAAAAGTCCAGTTTCGCATCTACCGATGCAATAAACCAACACAAAGTCCAATCCACATAAGACAAATCTAAAAACAGCGCATCAACATCTACACACTTAAAATCACGATATACAGTGGTAACAGTATCAGCCAGACAATTAAACATAACATCTATTGTACAAAAAATTAAGTCATGGTCAGATATGAAGCTAATTTGGTCAAATTTAAGGATATGGTCGAGACTAGATGTAATAACGAGGTCTAATAAACTAGGTGTCGAATTAGAGGAGTATCTAGTTGGTACCAGCTTATTGACTAAAGTAAGACCAGCAGCTGAGACATGGTCATATAACTTGTTGGTATAAGAGTCATTGAGTAGAATATTTACGTTGAAGTCACCACATATAACGAAACGCTCAAAATCAATCAAAAACAAAGACAACTCAGTAAAAAACGAATCTAACAGGTAACATTTATGGGGATTATATACACAGGATACTAATATTTTGTTAAAGTTGTCCGAGATTTCTGCGATTAAATATTCCGTATCAGTGTTTTGAGAATGTGCTAAAATACTTACATTCAAAGAGGTCTTGCAATAAATCGCAACACCCCCTCCCTTTTTAACTTTACGGTCAACACGCGTAAGGCTATAGTTAGGGATACTGTAATAGAAATCAGGTATATCAGCAGAAAACCAGGTTTCAGAGACACAAATGATATCTACAATAGATTTTTCAAAAGTATCCCTAACATAGTCCAGTTTATCTCCATTCAAGCTACGGGCATTGAAATGCACCACGTTAAGTCCATTAGATTGCTTGCACAATATATCTATTAGTGTCTTGTGGCATTCAGTATTGCTGAAGGCAGATTTCCTACCGGGGTTTAAGACCATCAGTTAGAGAAGGAACGCATACAATCGGCGATAAAATGGTAATAACAACAGCATAGAGGAAAATAAATGCGATTAAAACAGAATGCAATAGGAAAGGAAAGTGTTAGGCAAATGGAAAGATAAAAAAAGTCAGAACTTATGTCACGTTGGTAGACATACACAAGCAATGAAATAGTGAAAAGTACATTAAGAGAGAGGAAAGAGAATACAGAAAAGAGACTTACAAAAACATCGCTTAAATCAACTATATAACACATTACAGATATACTTAAAACAATTATTGACGCGCTCATTTGCCTATGACTGCATTCACCTCGGCTATGCTGCTTACAAGTTTGGGCTCTTCACCTGGCTTGAAGCGAACAAAAATTCTGCCGCGAATAGAAAACACCGACGCTAACTGCTTCTGCCGCCTGAGCGCTGAGGCGTGAGCCATCACATCTCGCAGTTTTTTTGGTAAACTCTCATGTATAAAAAATGAACCGTAACCCGGCAAATCAACATCTGAGAGCGCAAGCGATCTCTTTTTAGATTTGCAGAACATAGCAACAGATTTGAGAAGTATGTTGCGGTCGGGTGCAGAGAACAGCTTGACAACAATGGGGGGAGCATTGTTTTGATTTCGCTGTTTATTGCCTCCTCCGTTTCGCAGTCGAAACGCATCACGTAGTGGTGGCGCTTTGTGCTCAGCCGTGCGACAAATCTTTGCAAAAATGTCAGGCAGACTCTCATTTGCAGTTTGAGGGATACCAGTGATTATTAAATCAGTAGCAACTGCGCCGCTTTCAAGTACATTAAGCTGGGCCTGGACTGCCATCAAATTATTACGAAGCGTGAGCACGTCAGAGCACGCATTCTCTACTGTTGTCACTCTCTTTTCAATCGTCGTAAACGCTGCCTTTAAATTACTTAGTTCAGCAGCCAACTCACCAAACTTTTGCATCATTCTTTCTTCAGATTTTCCAATTGCTGCAGTCAGCTCTCTTACTAAGCAATCTCTTAGTTCTTCCAACTTCTTATCCAGTACAGCTGATGAGGTAGTCAGGGGAGTTTTAGGGGGGGAGCCCGTCGCTCTTGTTTGTATTTTTCGCGACATAGCTGTTGATTGTTTATATGTATGTTAAATTTTTTATACTTTTTCTGCTTTTCTAATTTAATTTATGTAAATCTTTAAGCAGTTGAGCGAGTATAGGCAGGTAAACAAGATCGAGCGTATTATTGAGCAGAGCACAGCACACACGGACGCCGATAATATAGAAAATTAGGAAAATTTTAAGATATTTCCGTGGAAGCGATACAATTACTAAGAGCGCACAAAAAACACGTCCTACTCAGTCGACATTTGTATACTATTTTTTTACGAACCGATTCCCTATTTTTTTCTGCATTGGATAGGTAATTGAATTACCTTTCATTTGATGTAACGTTTCTTGGGGTACAAAACCGCGTATATGCAAAATTTAAAGCTTTTTTATATCAACGAGGCAAAGTAATCAATTCACAATACTTCAGCGACATCTTCATGTGCAAAGCACGTTTTCGCATTGGTGGCCTTCGGCCACGCTTCAAAAAAAATAACCCTTATCCGATCCAACACCAGCTCCGCGATGCAAATGTGTACCGCAGTACCTCTGTACGGAAAATATTTTCGCGTTGGAGACCTTCGCCCGTGCTTCAAAAATGTAATGAGAAACTTTGATATAAAAAGTGCTTTAAATTTTGCATATGCGCGGTTTTGCACCCAAGCAAGGCTACATGAAATGAAAGGTAATTCATTTACCTACCTAAATTTTTGAAAACCGTTTCATTAGTTTTTGTAAAATCTTGATTTTAAAAAAACGTTTTAAATGAATTTTGACCCTTAATAATTCTTGTTGTTGTTGTTTCCGCCAAAAAAAATATATATTTGTACTTACCTTAATAATATCTATCGATCCCAGTCACTTTTTTTTAATTTGGGAGATGGAGCTATTCTAAATTCAAGCCGACCCATCAATACGGATCGCGATACATATTGAACGTGTGACAGCAGTCATAATTCAACAGCTGTTTCTAGAAATGCAATGCAACAAAATATGCTATGAAATAGATTTTTGGCGTTGCATTCTGCAAATTGCTTGACATTTGCATCCGCATGTATCTTAACATTATTTTGCAATAATAATTTGCTATGCAACGATGCAATGCCCTTGCATCGTGATTCCGAATACCCCTAATATTTAAGTAGTTATTGTTTATTGTAAATTATATTGTTTTGCATCCTGAGGACGGTTATCGAACATAACCGAAATATATTGGTCATAAATCAAAACATTGTGTTTTAATTTTATGCAAAAAAACATCGGACCTCAAGCCGGCAAAATAAAAAGTTCAATAAACTAAAAAAGGTCGCCAAATATCGAAAATTAACTTTACTACCTTCGTATTAAAGAAAAATTGCATTTATGAATCCACTTGAAAAATATCACGTTTTATTGTTCATTTAGATGAGAAATATGCACATTCTTTTATTGTGGGTTTAATATCTAAAGACATGTTAAACTAATAGGGAATTTAAACGTTAGTAAAAAAAAATTTTTATTTTATTTTATTACTTGGCTTAGGCTCTGATTGGTAATTATTCATTCAAATTGGTATTCAAATTGGTAATTATTCATTTAGATCAGATTCTGACGGCCATGTTGCGCAAAACGTTGTAGTTTATTTGTTCTTTATAGAATAGCGGGTGGGGGCACCTGTGACACCTTAAATGTATAATGAAAATAAATACTACTTATACATATTTAGTAAAGGGTAAAAATGTGTGAAGCGGACCACTTTAGAATAACTTCTATCCCATATTACGGCCCTAATTTATTTTGTGCTGATAGTTTGTAATGGGCTGCCCAACAGCATTCTATTAAAACTCGGCAGCGCTGAACAAGTGAAAAAAGTATGTTAATATAAAAATGCGTGTTGTGTTTTTTGTGAAATATTTTGAATGAGTCGATATTTTTATTAACATTTTAAAATTAATCATCCCAAAAGCTTTTAAAAATATAAGTGTTAAGTAAAATCACATTAGAAGTAACAAAATAAACTAAAGACTAACATGTTAAGATATGACAACTTAACTTGGCACAGCACCAAAATTTTTGAATATCTTCTTGAAGTGACAAAAAAAGGTGCAAACATGACAAATTGAAAGTAAAAAGATACTGCAGCTGTGGAAAATATATGTATATAGTGAACATCCTTAAATATACATCACATCAAATTTAAAATTTTTTTAAATTACAAACTTTTATAGTTCTTGTATGTGTAAGTTCAGAAAAATGTTATGTAAATAACAGTTCTAACTAAGTAATATTTTTTTTATTTTATTTTTTTTTTCGAGGTTTAGTTAAACGTATTTTTACTTAAAACTTATGTTTTTTACAGCTTTTGGGATGGTTTATTTTAATATGTTTATAAAAATATCGACTCATTCAAAATATTTTACAAAAAACACAAACAAAGTGAATGCCGTTGGTATCAGGTACAATTTATATGAGCTGAGAGTTGACACGGCTATAAACAATTAGTTGTGGGACAGAAACTACTCAACTCACCACTCTGAAATTTTTACGAGATAGGTATTCTGCGAACTGTAGAGCTAATTAAGTATTAGTATAAAGAAAATTTTTTTATAAACTATTATTAACTTAACCTGTAAGTTTAGTTCTTTTATAAGAAAACGTGGTGAAACTGCACTGTTTTAAAATTTGCTCCAAATTATCATATTTCTATATTTTTGAAAATTTGTAAAATTGTTACTTGCGAATGTGGCACCATGCGAAAATAACAATTGATTTTACTTCCAGTTTATAAAAAAAATTGTTTCGGGCCAATCTAGATTTAAAGTTGTAAAAATGAGGGAAAATATATATTGGCAATTAATACGTTTTCAAAAGAATGTTGATACATGTAAATTTTAATGTTTAATCCAGTGGCGGATCCAGGATTTTGGGAAGAGGTCAAATTTCGAGGATAGCTCAGATTCTCAAACCATCTTTTTTTGTTTAAATAAAGCTTATTGTTTTTTAAATAAAACATTTGTTGGTTTGCCCAATGACAAATTCAAGGTATCATGCAAATCGTTTATAAAATTATTGGATGTGTATTACGTAAACCCTAAGCCCTCTCATCTTGTAACGAATTTAAGGAATAAAAATCGTGAACAAACGCAAAATCTCGGTTGCTGGTAGTTTGAGAAAGCGTAATTTTCCAATTTCCAAAACCATTGCTTTTCTTGCATACAAAATTTCAAATCCCATGTCACATAATGGAATCTATTAATTCAATTGTTCTGCTTTTGAGTCGAGAATTACCTTCAGAGCCGCTTCGAAAAGAACAAAGTAATTTTCCAAAGCTTTGGCCAGTTATTTCTCATTCAGGAAACCGATGAAGAAAAGTGCACAGAACTTTTCAACTTTTATGAAGAATTACTGGACTTTTCCGAAAGTGATTTCGTCTCTAAAGTCAATGCGTTGTGGGTAGGTAGGTTGCAGTGGCTGCTAGTAAAGGAGCTAGCGCACATAGGCCCCGGAGGTCCCGTTGTGATACCACATGGATCTTAAACGACCCCCTACTCGAACCATTTTGTGGATTTTGCGAAGCGCAGAATGTCCTTTGACTTAATTGTGGCTAATTCTCCGAGATGCTGGAGAAAGTCTCCGGCCATGTCAACTTTGCATGACAGCAGGTACCGATCGTATCCCACCTGTCACTTGCATCTTGGAGGAATTTATGCCTCGTTGAGAGCTTACAAGTAGCGAGCATGCCTAAACCCTTAGGTTAGGTTAGGTTAGGTTAATGTGGCCGCCTCTCAGCGGTGCCGAGAGGCGCACTTAGGCCGACTGGCCCATTGTGATACCACTGAGCGGGTTTAAGTCCCTTTTACCTTTAAGAGAACTGTTCATTGAAAGAACCACCCTGTACGCTTAATAAAACGCAGAATGTCTCCAATTTCGGCAGAGCCTAACTCCGCTAGGCCGAGGAGTAGGCACCTGCTTAGGCACTCCAGCCGGGTTCTGGCTAGTGCGGGGCAGCTGCAGAGGAAGTGCTCTACACTCTCGATTTCCTCCTCGTCCCTGCAGCTGCGACAGAAATCATTTGAAGCAACCCCCATGCGCTTGGCATGTACGCCCATGAGACAGTGTCCCGTGAGCACCCCGATCAACAGACCAAGGGAGGGTCGGTCAAGTTTGAGTATGGACTCGGTTCGTTTGTGGCAGATGCGGGGCCAAGTTTGCCTGGACACCTCGCATGTCGTTTCCGTAGCCCACCTAGAGTTTGCCTTTTTCTCGAATTCACGTAGTAGCCAGAGCTTAGTCGTGGCAAGAGGCGGGGAGATGCTTCTAATGTGGTTCTCCTCTGTATGCTCCGTGGCCTTCCTTGCCAGCTCGTCAGCAGCACAGTTTCCAGGAATATCGCTATGGCCTGGAACCCATACTACCGCTGTGGAGCATTTCGAAGACAATTCATTGAGCAATTGCCTACAGTCTTGAGCTACTTTCGAGGTAGAGTTACTACTCTGAAGAGCTTTTATCGCTGCCTGGCTATCGCTGTATATGGACACAGATGTGCGGTTTTCAGATAGAAGCCAGCGAGCAGCCTCCTCTATGGCCGTAAGTTCAGCCTGGAATACGCTGCAGTGGCTGGGTAGTCTAATGCTTAAGCATAGCGAAAGATCCTCCGAATAGACGCCGCTGCCCACGTTGCCGTTGAGCTTCGAGCCGTCTGTAAATATGGAGTCTGAATCCGGGTTTAGAAAGTGCCTGTCCTTCCATTCCTCCCTCTTAGGGATTGTGGTGGAGAACTTGGTATTTGGGCCGTGGCCTATAGGTAGGGTGTAGTCCACGGTTTTCAGATTTTGGGGTATGGTCTCCAAGATTCTCGCGTGTCCAAATCTGGTGTCGTTCCATCGTTGAACAGCGCTCAGTCTTACTGCGCTGCAGCTTGCTTGGAGTTTACCGTACAAGTCAATCGGGAGTAGGTCGAGCATGACCTCCAAAGCTTTGGTAGGCGTGGAGGGGAGTGACCCCGTGATGAGCACCGCCGCAGACCGCTGTACCCTGCCCATCCTTCCTATGGTGCTGTTACGTTCTAGTGCAGGCCACCATACAACAACACCATAGAAGAGGATGGGTCTTACCACAGCGGTGTACAGCCAATGCATCACCCGGGGGTTCAGGCCCCATTTCTTCCCTACGGCTGCTTTGGATGCGTATAGGGCAGTGATAGCTTTCCGGGATCTGTCCTCAACATGCTTGTTCCAGTTGAGTTTGCTATCTAAGATAACGCCGAGGTACCTGACCTCTTGGGAGAGGTTGAGCCTTACCCCGTTCAGACGGGGTGGTGTAAAAGCTGGTACTTTGTATTTTCTTGTGAAAAGGACCATTTCCGTTTTAGAAGGATTTACACTAAGGCCGCTTGCCATAGCCCAGTCCTCCACGAGGTTCAGGGCCGATTGGAGCAGTTCACTTAGGGTCTGAAGATGCCTGCCAGTGGCCGTAAGAGCGATGTCGTCGGCGTAGGCAATGATTTGGCAACTGGTGTTTTCCAGTTCCAGAAGCAGGGTGTTAACGGTTAGGTTCCACAGTAGAGGAGATAGAACTCCCCCTTGAGGGGTGCCTCGAGATGCGTATCGCACTATTGAGGCCTCACCCAGATCAGCCTGGATGGTTCTCTTTGCCAGGAGCTGACTAACGAATCCCACAAGCGGGGGTTCCAGGCCCGTTCCCCGAAGGGATTGGATGACGGCCTGTGGGAGTACGTTATTGAAGGCTCCTTCAATGTCGAGAAAGATACCCAGCGTGTACTCCTTGAAGGCAAGCCCTTTTTCTATCTTTGAGGTGATAGCATGGAGTGCTGTTTCCACGGACTTGCCCTTAGAGTATGCGTGTTGAGCCTTCGAGAGGTCAAGAGGGCGCAGATTATCTCTAATGTGCGCATCTAGTATTCTTTCCAATACTTTAAGAAGAAAGGATGTAAGGCTTATAGGCCGAAAGTCCTTAGGTTTTGAGTGCGAGACTCGTCCTCCTTTCGGTATGAAGACTATCTTCGCCTCGGTCCATTTGTGCGGAACGTGGCATAGCCTAAGACATGATGTGTAGATTTCAGACAGAATGGGACAGAGAATGCCTCTGGCCATTTGAAGTTCGGCGGGAAATATGTTATCGGGTCCCGGAGATTTAAAAGGGTCGAAGGTTCCGATTGCCCATTCGACTTTTTGGGGGGTGATTATCCCCTCTATAGAGTCGTAAATTGTCCCGCTGTTGGTGGCTGTTGGTGGCTCCGTGGAACAGCCTGGGAAGTGCGTTTCCATTAGGAGGTCGACCATTTCGCCGCTGGACGATGTCCAGTCTCCATCGGGTTTCTGGATGAAGGTCGGAACAGTGGGACTTTTAGATAGAACTTTACGCAGTCTATTTGCCTCTGAGTTGGTTTCAATGTTGGTACAAAAGTCCCTCCATGAATTCTTCTGGGCTTTGCTGACTGCTTTTTTGAAAGTTTTTAAGGCCTGTTTATATTCGTGCCAAGAACCAGTCCGCTTAGCTTCATTAAACATTCTCCTGCTATTTTTCCTGAGTCGAGAAATTTCGGAGCTCCACCAAGGTGGTCTCGTCTTGTTCCTCGGTCTGGTAACCGGACAGGAGACATTAAAGGCAGCGTTACAGGACTCTGTGATCAGGTCTACCGCTTCGTCAATTTTAGACGATGAGTCGAGCTCACCGATCGAAGCCGACCCGCTTTCCAGATGGATGTGCGCTTCATCAGATCTTTGCGGTAGACCGAGTCTACCGTGAGAAGCGTGTTTACAAAGCGAATTTGATAGAATGCTCCTGAAAACATTCCAATCCGTTCTCTTCCTATTTCTGTAATGTATTTATGATCAGAGAAGGAGTTGTCCTTTGAGACGTGCCAGTTCTCAATTTGACCCAGTGCCGGGTCAGAGATTAGCGTAATGTCAAGGACTTCCTTTCTATTTGCGGTTACGAACGTAGGTTCGCTTCCAGAATTGCTTATACACAGGTTATGTAATAAAATAAAATCAAGAAGGCACTCACCTCTGGGGTTGGTATCCGTAGAACCCCACACTGTATTCTGCGCATTGGCGTCAGCTCCTATTAATATCGGCAGATTCCGTCGGTTTGCCTCCTTTACTGCGTTTACCAGGCAGCTGGAAGGTAATTGGGGGGCATCGTGCGCCATATAGGCCGCAGTTAGCCAGATTTGCCTGCCTTCTACTTCAAGGCTGATGCTCACTGTGTCTGCGTCGCTGAAACCCTTCCAGGACTGTGAAAGCGGAGCGGATGTGCCGCCTCTAGCCAGCTCGTCTGCCATCTCATTTCCCGGTATGTCCCTGTGTCCCGGCACCCATACCAGGTGAATCGAGAGTTGGTCAGCTATCTCGTTGATAGGTTTGCGGCAGCCCTCCACAGTCCTGGAATTGTATGTACTTGCCCCCAGCGCCATGAGAGCTTCTTCTATCAGAGAAGATGTAGACATCCCCGTTGTTGATGTCCATTGTCTTCAGATGCTCGAGAGCTTCCTGTATCGCTACCACTTCCGCCTGAAAGACACTGCAGTAGTCAGGCAGTCTAAAACTAAGCCTAAGGTCCAACTTAGGAGCGTACACCCTTCCTCCCATTTTGTCATCAAGTTTTGAACCATCTGTGTAAATGTGGATTGAGACTTCGTCCACGGACGATCGGATGTCCCAGTATTCCCTCTCCGGAATCGTGATATAGAATTTTTTCCGAAAACAGTACTTCGGTGTATCAGAGCTGTACACGGGCAGATTGTTAAGGATGGATGAGTGACCTATACCAGGGGAACCCCATCCAGGTAAATTCCTAAGTCGCATTGCGGAACTGGCCGCAGCTAGTTTACCACTTACATCAAGAGGTAAAATATTTAGGATTGCATTCAGCGCGTCCGCTGCTGTTTTACGTAGCGCCCCACTGACACATATGAGCGCGCTTCTCTGCACTCTCTGCAATAAGATAATATTGGAATTTTTCTCCAGCCCCATCCACCAGACTAGCACCCCATACAAAAGAATCGGTCTAACCACAGTGGTATAGAGCCAGAGCGTAACTTTAGGAGTCTATCCCCACTTTTGCCGTACGGCACCCCTACGGGAGTATAAGGCCATCAATGCCTTTCTAGCACGCTCCTGGATGTTTTCTTTCCAAGAAAGCTTTTTATCTAAGATAATACCCAGGTACTTAGCGGAGTCACCAAGTTTGAGGAGTGTTACCTAATACTGGTAACTGCAGCGTCGGAATTTTGTATTTCCAAGTGAACAGGATCAGCTCTGTTTTGCCCGGGTTAACACCTAGACCTTTGTCACCAGCCCACCTTTCCACCAACCATAGGTTTCTCTGCATAATGTCAGAAAGCGTTTGTGGGTATTTACCACTTACCACCACCGCAAGGTCGTCCGCATACGCTATGACCTTAGTCCCCCCTCTGTCCCCACAGTTTCCAGAAGTCCGTTGACTGTGCTACCCATAGAAGAGGGGAGAGGATCCCACCTTGCGGCGTGCCTCTGTCTTTTCTACTGATACTCCGGCTAGATCCCCTTGCACCCTCCTGCTCGTCAGCATTTGGTGCACAAGAGACACCAACCGAGGTTCAATACCCAATACCGTCAGAGCTACCGTGAGTGCCTCCGGCGTGACGTTGTTAAACGCCCCCTTAAAGGTTTTTAATGTAAATTCTTTATATATGCATGCTGCGATGCTACGATTTTACTCTCTAATTTCCCTGAAGTGCGGTTCCTTGAGCCGCTCCAAAACCTTGAGGTGGAAGGACGCCAGACTTATCGGTCTGAAATCTTTTGGGCCAACGTGAGATATTTTACCCGCCTTAGGTATAAAGATTACCCTGGAGCTTTTCCAAGAGTTGGGAATATAACAAAAGGTGAACATACCCCTATATATGGCCTCCAACCACGGGATAACCTGCTCCGTGGATTGCTGAAGCTGTATAGGTGCTATACCGTCTAGCCCCGATGCTTTGAATGGCTTAAGAGATCCAATGGCCCATACAATTATTTCCTTAGTGAGGTACTGCCCTGGGTCAAATACTCCCTGACCCGCATCTGTAAGGTACCTATACTCGTTTTCCGCATCTAGAAAATGGGTACCAAGGAGGAGTTGCAACGTTTCTTCCCTCATTCAAAAATGAAAAAAGGTACGTCATTTCGAGTTTTACCGGTATTGCCAATTGCTACAGCAACTCCAGAACCTTCAACCTTGAGAAGAAGAATTAGCCTAAACAAAGCAGCGCATTTGATACGTGTCTAATTAAGACGTCGGTTTACACTAAAATATTAATAAAAACAACTCCAGCGTTTTCTCTCGCTTAGCTGAATATTTACACTGTTTGTTTGTACAAGGGACGGAAAATAATGATTACACAGTGAAAAAAACAATATACGTATTTCCAAAGTGTCACCAGATCTCTACCCAAAACCGTTGAGAATTTTGAAATCGGTTGAAGGTTGGTTTTTTAATGAATTTTTTTTTAAGTAGAATCTGAAAAAACGGTTTTTTTAACAATAAAAAAAAAGTTTGAGGGTATAGCGGATTTTTCAAATACCGTTTCGTGTTACACTTGACTAGATAAACAATCTTAGCTAAGTCGCTTGTTGAACCCCTGGGGGTAGGGGTTAAGAATATGCCCGCGGTAGGCATACCGGTCGTACAAAGGTAATGATGTGCAACTCGATGGTTGATCTACGGACATAATGCCTCTCACCTCTCATTACCCATCTTTTCTTTCCTTTCGGAAGGAGGGATGACATAACCTAGAAGGTTACACTGGTCATAACTAATCGCTACCACGACAGTCGGGCAGTACCGCAAGGGAGTACCGGAGCGTACCGGATTCATATCCGGCCAAGGACTGTTAATTCGACAACACTCCCCTAAACCTTCGGGGAGTGATTTTGTTGCTAAAACAACAACAACAACAACATGAGTATTTTTTCACTGTAGCACAGTGTTATTCTTCATTATTTCGACCGAAAAAATCACAATGCTCTACACATTGGAGAACAGTTCTAAATATATCACCCCATTTGCTATGGTATAAACTGTGGCATTCTGCAATGATTTTTTTTTTAGTTTTATCCATATTAATCAAAGAATAACCTTAAAACTTGAGTAAAATTTGTTGATCTAAATTTAGTTATTAAACTTTGATTTTAAATAATTGTATCATGACCAATAATTATATCTCCATTTAAATATTTTTGATCGCGTATGGTTATTATGTTTGAATCTAATCGTTTTTACTCATTCATAAAAAATTACCACTTAATTTTTATAATTTTCCACAGCCATAATTATTATCTTTAATTTTTATCAATTTTTCTTCAATCGTAATTATTATCTTCGATTTTAATCCTTTATCTTCCAGAACAATCATTATCTTGGATTTTTATAAATTTTGCTCAAAAATTATTATTATCTTTGATTTTTTCAACCTTCGGTAACCCATAATAATTATGTTGTGATTTTAATTTTTTTACTCAGGAATAATGATTAAAGCTTCACTTAATTTTCATTGCTAATGATACGTCATATATCCTGATCTGTTTCTTGGAAAAAAATACCTTAAAAATACCTATTACATACTGTGAATTTGCAAATATTTTGGTGATTTGCCACGTCCAGAATTTGTCAAAATGAAGTTGTATTTGTGTAGGTAAAGGGTACAATTTAATCGAAATCTGAGAGGGTCGGGTTTAAAATGTGCCTTTCATCTTATGAGACAGCATATTGCATGCACATTTTTATAATCCTTTCACCGCATTTATGGACAATTTTTAAATTATTATCTATAAAATCCGATACTTCAGAGAAGGAGGTATGCCCTCTTTAATTTTTAAACCGAAATTCCTCATAGTTCAGGATATATCGCACCCTAAATCAAAAACAGTCACAACTCAAAATTTTTTTTGGTCGCTTTCTTGGCATAAATTGCCTAATAAAAAATAGTGCAGCCAGTACATACAATATTTTTCTTTTTGACTATTATCGTTACTCTTTAAAGAGCACAGTGATGTCAAGTTTTTAAAATTCAAATCACTTTTGTGCGATCCAGAAGCAATTAACTGAAAGTTAGGTGACAGGTAATAGTGTCACTGGTAATAGTGTCAATTGACACTATTTCCAGGGTAACTTGGAAATAGTGTCAATTGACACTATTGCGCTTTTGGAAATGGAAATAGTGTCAATTGACACTATTGCTATTTTAGGCAGCGGTTGTCTGCGCAGCGCAGTGTTGTAAGAGATAGATTTTTATTATTCCAAGTCCTTCTGCGTAGTACACCATTCTGCGTAGGCGGCCTTCGGCCGCGCTTATTATAAATAACCCTGGGCTACGCCATTCCAACTCCGGGTGGTTGCCCTGAACGGTGGCAACATGCCACCGTTCCCACTCTATGGGCGGGATCCATGGTATTTTTTTAATTTTTATTATCACCTGAAACTAATGATTATTATATCGCGCGATTTTTTATTTCAAATTTTCATCTTATTTTATTAGCTATTCACATATGTATATGCATGTACACTATATTTTTATTCCCTTTATGTTATCTTTATTGCCAATTCAGAAAGGTGTTCTGCACAAAAATACCTTGGATCCCGCCCTTAGAGTGGGAACGGTGGCATGTTGCCACCGTTCAGGGCAACCACCCGGAGTTGGAATGGCGTAGCCCAGGGTTATTTATAATAAGCGCGGCCGAAGGCCGCCTTTGCAGAATGGTGTACTACGCAGAAGGACTTGGAACAATGTAGCCCAGGGTTGTTTTTTAAATTAAATTTAAAATTTTGCACATACGCGGTTTTGCGCCCACAACAGTGGTACCTCAAATGAAAGGTAGCATAATTACCTATCCAATACATAATTTGAATTTATTTCACACATAAAATGGGGATTTCGTGTTGGGGATTCTGATTTTAGGGATTTTTCCTTTGCGGATTTTGATTTTGGGGATAATGTGGTAGACCCGTTTTTAGCACTTTTGACACTATTTCCATTTCAGTTTGGAAATAGTGTCAATGACTTATTTTCCATTTTCTTGTTGACACTTATTCCATTTCGAAAGCGCAATAGTGTCAATTGACACTATTTCCAATTTAGAACGGAAATAGTGTCAATTGACACTATTACCAGTGACACTATTACCTGTCACCGAAAGTTACTCGGATTTTGAGTTGTGACTCTTTTTGATTTAGTGTGCGATATGACGTTTTGAGTTGTATCATGAGCAATAAAAATCAAGCTATAATTACACTGGTCTACAGCCAAAAACCACAGAGACGCGAATATAAAGTTCGTATGTAAAATCGAGGCTATTCTTGATAAAAAAAAAGATGGCTCCACTTAATCATGTATATCTCTGGACCAAATTGAACAATTTCAAAACGGTTTGAAAAATCTAAAAGCTAATAAAATTTGCCATGAACTATGCATACATCACGCTAGGCGCTGTAGGTTCCAAGATAATGAACCACGTTTTTGTTGTTATTTTTTTTTTGTAAAAATATAAAAAAAATGTGTACTTTGCGATGAAGGATATCGAAAACTTTCTCTGGAAGCGCTCTTTTAAAACCAAAAAAAATAAGCTTGCATCCACATATGCATTGGGGTTAAAACGAATTTTTCACAAAAGTAGTTTAAATAGTTTTACAGGAGAAGAAATTAGTGAAAGTGGCAAAAAATGAAAAATGAGGTTGGCCAATATATGTATATGTGAGTCCGGCACTTGGAGCCTTTTTGGAGTGTTATTTAGTAAACATCAAAAAAACCACATTTCTATGAAGATTTACGGAGCGTTGAGAGAAGAAATTAATATTGTAGAGCGAATGAACTGCAAGGCTCAATTATATGAGAGATTTCGAGTGTTTTCGGTTTTTGTTGTAGGCGTAAAGATAATTGTGGGAAAATGAACGTTGGATAGCAGATGAGCGACAACGTTCAACTACATATGTGAATGTTTTCAAGCATTTCCTGAGGTTTTTTATTTTACCTAACACATAGAATTGTGTCAATAAAACTTCATAAACCTAATTTTTTTTAATTATAAAGTTTCATAAAAATATCGATAAAGGCCTCCAAAATGACCCAAAAGAAATAAAAAACGAGTCATAAACGCTCCAAATTCATCGGAATCGGACTAATTTCGGACTCTTTTCTATTACTCCGTTTGGAGTGCAGCCGTAGAACGATTTTTCGCTCATTTTGGAGGGTAAAGATCTGAGAAATGATTGTTTTATGGCTCCAAAAGGAGTCTGTTTTTGCACTTTAGGTTAGCTGGGATATGCCACCATATCACCAATTCTCTACCAAATACAGAAAAATTTGTACAACCAAAAAAATTTTCTTGGGTATAATTTTAGGCATCAGAGTATGCAGTTTCAGTAAAGTTAAAGAACATTTGAGGAGGTCCATAACAAAATGCAACAATTCCACTTTTCAAATATTTTGGTTTTTTAACTAAATCCAATTCTACGCATTAAAACCTATGTAACCATTGCTATAAAACATACCAAAGGTCAATAATTTTACTGTTATTCAACGCCAAAAATATTAGTTCAGACCAAAATGAAACATTTCCGTATGTATCCAATTAAATTAATTTTATTTTTAAATTAGTTTTTTTCGTTTTTCCAAAAAATTGTTTTGGTGGAATTATTACGTTTGGTTATGGACCTCCTCATTTCAATTTATGATGTATGGTTCTTGGTATCTGTTTCAGTAAATATGTTTATCTTAGCGAAAAATATATGCGAATGCAAATCAAAATTAAAACCTCCCCAAGACTAATTCCTGCGCACAGCCCTGTATATACATACATATATAATACTGAAGTAGTATTCATATATGTATATAAGTTAGTGAGTATGTAGGTAGATTTTCGTAAAGTTATTAGATACAAAAAATTGTTAATGCCGCTTTCTCAAGTAGGTAAACTTTAAAATTTCAGTGTACATTTGGTACACTGGAAAATCATGAACACGAATACTGTGTGCACCACATGTCTACTCGAATTGATTTATACGGAACAAAAAGGTAAGTAGTAAAATTTTGGAATTTGCTACTTTTAAACGCGTATCTGACTAATTTCTGCAACTATCTACTTAGGCAACATATGAATGAATTGGAGGGAATCAACTTGCCATTCGACCGACCGGGTTGGTGAGTCAAGAAAAGTAACGCCTGCCAGCGTATCTTTCATTGCCACATTCAACAGCAGCATCTGATTACGCGGCATCAAGTTCTACGAAAAACGAAAGAAACCCTTTGCACAACTTAATGATTGGATAAGATATTTGGAATTGTCCAAGGTAAAGGCCGAGCTGCACACCTCTCGTATGCAACAATTTAAACTCCTTTGATCCGATGTTAAGGACAAAGAACTATTCGAAAATGGGTACCCTGTAAACAAAAAATTTGTATGAATATTTAATGTTTACATGAGAAAACGGCCCTAAAGCTGAATTCTTCGTTCGGTTCCGAACAAATTTTTTGTATACATTTTGCTCCTTTCTGTATCAGAGAAGCGAAAAAGTAAAAGGTAAACAAAAAATTTGTTCGGAACTGAACAAAGCAAATCACTTTTTCAAGTATAAAATAAGGGTATTATTAGGGGTATTGGAATTGCTCAATTTGTTCTTGACATATACATAATTAAGTGGAGCCATCCTTTTTTTGAAATAACGGCAAATCGTAAATATCTCAGAAACGGTACCATAGAATTGAAAATAACCTCGATTTTCAGAATTGGTGGTTTTACATACGAAAATCATGTTTGTGTTAGAAATACAAATCTACTATGTCCAAAATAACTTTGTTCAATTTTATAAATATCATTTGTAACAGTCTTTGAATATACAATTCAAAATGTAAATGTTGTCAGAAAATTTTCTTCACTTCAAAATAAATTCGGTTTAAATAAAGAAGTTAATTATTAAAGATCCTTGCCTTTTAATAGGTTATGGGCCATCGTTTTTAGTGCGTGTTAAAGATATTAACTAATTTTAAAGAATAAATAGAAGTCGTGAATAAAAAATGGTGGATAAAGGCTTTTTCGGAATAGAAAAGCTGAACGCAGACAATTACTATAACTGGAAGTTCAAGATGCGGATGTATCTTATTAAAGAAGATCTATGGAGTGTTGTTGAGACAGGCGTTCCGGAAGGTAGTGCTTCGACGATTTCGAAAAAGGACAAAGACGCATTTGCAATTATAAGTTTATGCGTTGAAGACAGCCAGCTTATTTACATTCGCAACGAAGTTAATGCAAAAGGTGCATGGTCTAAGTTAAAGGAGCAGCATGAGAAGCCAAATTTAAGCTCAAAGGTTCATTTAATGCGAAAAATATGTAGTACTCAACTGCGTGAAGAAGACAATTTGGAGAAACATGTAGATTTAATGAATGAATTATTCGATAAGCTGGTGACGTTGGGCGCAAAAGATGTTTCAGAGCAGTGGCAAGTTTCAATGTTGCTAAGCAGTCTACCAGCAAGCTATGATGGGCTAATTACGGCACTTGAGGTTCGGAGTGATACGGACTTAACTAAAAGTATTGTACAAAATAAGCAAATTGAGGAATACCGTAAAAAAGTTTCACGTCAAAGCGGTGAAGGCACTACTGCTCTCAAGATTACAAATCATGCAAGTAACGGAAAAATCAAGTGCTATTTTTGTAACAAAGCGGGACATGTGAAGAAAGATTGTTTAAAATACAAATCGTGGCTATCCAACAGCAAAAAGAGAACAAAGCAAGATGTGAATCAAGTTGTGGGTGAAATCGCTCTTTCGTCTGGATTTGAAAAATGCAACAATCAACAAAATTGGGTGATAGATTCAGGTGCAACATGTCACATTGCTAATGACGAAAGGATGTTTGCTGAATTAGATGTTAATGTGGGAAGGCAATCGATTTCTGTGGCTAATTGGTATTTTTCCTGGGTAAAAAAAAATAAAATCACTAGATAATTACTATATATATATGGCGCGATATACAACAGTTATATCGTCAACCTCCTAAAAAATTTTTGCGCCCAGCTTCTCTTCCAATTTGTGGTGTGCCGCTTTAAAATTTTTCCTACAAATAATTACTATGCGTGAGCGAAAATTTAAAATATCAAAGATAATGATTATGTTTGAGGAATATTTATAAAAATCAAACTTAATGATTATTCTTGCAGAAAAAGGATAAAATCGAGGATAATAATTATGATTAAAGAAAAATTGATAAACATCATGATTATGACTGAGGAAAATTATAAAAATTAAGAGGTAATGATTATGATTGAGTAAAAACGATATTGGCGTTAAAAAATATTTAAATCGATATTAATTTTTATGCATGATTTAAATAACTAAAATTAAAGTTTAATAAACTTTACATATAAAAATTATTCCACAATTTAAAAAATATTGATCGAAAAATAATAATTAACTGCCGAACATGCTATTTCAATAAAATTTTATGACAAATTTTGGCTTCTCAAGTAAGTCTATATGTTAAATATGTAGGTTTTGCGATTATGCTATTTAATCTGTCTCTTGATTCTGCATCATTCCCATCTCTCTGGAAATAATCTTTTATTATTCCCTTGCACAAAAAAGGCAGCAGATCAAATATTGAGAACTACAGAGGCATTGCTAAGCTTCAGTATCAGTGTACGTCTTTATTATCCCCTTGTCAACATGGTTTTATTCCTCGTAAGTCAACCACTACCAACTTGATTGAGTTCATCGACGGGTTTTTGAGAAGAAATCAAACGGATGTGATCTACACTGACTTTAGCAAAGCTTTCGATTCTGTCAATCATGAGATTTTAATTCATAAACTGGATTTACTCGGTTTTCCGGTTCATATTTTAGCAAGTTACCTTGGACTCATTCCATTGCTGGTGCACGGTAAATTTACTTGCGTCTAAATGTAAACAAATGACATTCCATAGAACGAAGCCAGTTCTGACGTCCTATTTATTAAATGATACCGACTTAGAACGCATATCCTTTGTTGACGATATAGGTGTCCTTTTTGATGCTAAACTGTGTTTTAATATGCATATTTCTTCGATTACTAACAAAGCCAAGAGTATGTTAGGATTTGTGAAGAGGTGAGCTAAAGGGTTCGATGATCCGTTTCCCACAACAGTCGGTTCTACGTACCGGAATGACCCGGGTTTTACCCGGCCAAGGGCTGTTATTTCAGTGTAACCCTGTCCAATTTGTCCAGTCCCACTCCTAAATTGTCATCCTCGGAGCAATCCCTTGCAGCAGGGGTTAGCTGGAAAGATCGCGGAGATAACAGACTTTATGAAGTCGAACAACATTAAACTGGCCGCCATTCAGGAGACCAAACTGAATGCTAACTCGGACTTACGTACTCGAGATGGGTACAATGTACATAGCAAAGACCGTCCCAGTGGTCATGGGGGCGGCCTCGCATTCATTACACACCATACTGTACAGTATAACCTATTTGCCCCGGACGTTGACCCCAGGGACTCTACCCTTGAATGCCAGGGCATAGCAGTCCGGACAGGCGACGTCGACCTGCGAGTGATAAATATATACATTACGTGCTGTCCCCGCGACTATCGCCCTGATATTAGTGCGTTGCTAAGGGGCGATAACTGCCTCATCCTAGGTGATTTCAACCCACATCACGATCTCTGGCACTCCAACTTGCCAGCAGATAACAGAGGGCACGCACTCGCAGAGCAAATAGACAACTCGGCATTCTGTACATTGAATGGAGATGCCCCCACTAGGGTGGCAGGTAACTACCACAGCTCGCCAGACATCTCCATTTCAAGTGCGGGCCTTATCAACCACGTTAACTGGCAACCTATACTTACACTGGCATCTGACCACCTACCCATCCTACTAGACATCGAACGACCGTCCGACTTCATAACGACAGAAAAACGAATGTACATAAACTTCAGTAAAGCGGACTGGGACCGCTTCACGGACTTAACAGAGCACTCCTTCGCTGACCTTCCCCCACCGACGGACGTATGCAAAGGTTAGAAAGAGTTTCGCAAAGTCATCGATTCAGCCTCCGGCCGCTTCATTCCTGCTGGCAGAATCCCGGAAATTCGACCGAATTTCCCTGCGGAAGCAGCGGCAATGGCAAGGGAACGTGACCAAGTGAGACTCTTGAATCCCGCAGGTCCAAGAATAAAGGACCTCAGCGCAGAAATCTGTCGGGCTGTCAATGACCATAAATTGAAAAAGTGGAAAGAGCACCTAGAGTCATGCAACCTCTCCGGCGGTGTCGGCAAACTATGGTCAACAGTCAAGGCCCTATCCAACCCGACCAAATACAATGACAAGGTCGACATTGCTTTCGACGATAGCGTCAAATCGGACCCCAGGAAATGCGCGAGCGCATTCTGCCAGCAATTATACTGAATTCCCCTGCGGATAGGGCTAAAAGGAAAGCCATTCGACGTGCGCACAAACACAAATATACAGCCGCGCCCATTGTCGTCTCCGTCGCAGAGGTCAAGGAAGCTATAAGGAAGGCGAAACCATCCAGGTCACTTGGACCCGACGGAATTGCCATGAAGATGCTGCAACAACTCGGCCACAAGGGGCACAAGTACTTGGCGGCTCTATTCAACCTCTCACTGCCCACTTTCGTTATACCAGATATCTGGAAACACAGCGACTGTGGTCCCCCTCCTAAAACCTGGGAAGCCGGCGAACCAAGGAGATTCTTATCGTCCGATATCTCTCCTCTCGCCGGTAGTGAAGTTGTTAGAGGCTATCTTGCTCCCATACTATACTGCAAACCTGCAGCTGGCCAATCATCAACATGGCTTCCGTAAAAATCACACCACAACAACGGCATTGAGTGTCATCACGACGCAGATTAACTTCGGTTTGAACCAACACCAACCAAACCACAGGACGGTTCTCGTGGCACTTGACATGTCGAAAGCCTTCGACACGGTCAACCACGCCACACTCCTTAAAGACCTGGATGAGACACCGCTTCCTGCCGGCCTGAATGAATGATGGGAAACAGACTCGTGCTATGCAACGGATCATGGAGGTGGAATTCCAGGTTCAGCAGGAACCAAAATAGATACTTTTAAAATGTCAAAAAAAATTTATATATATGCACGGTATATCCCAAAAGTGAGTATGCAGCCCTTTTTCGCAGTTCTCACCATTTTCGGTTTCAACAAATTTATTTTAACTAATTACCCGTCTTCAGAGTAAACCAGCTTTTATGAGAGCCACCATCAATGTCTCCAATATTTCTGCCTGTAGGCATTAGGTACTGGAGAAAAATGCGAACAGAGGATTTAATACGTTAAACTAATTTAAGATGGTCGAATTTCGACCACGGGATATACTAGTACATATTATAAATCTAACTAAGTATGTTGTTGGTATATGTCCATGAAATTTAATTTTGTTTATTGAAATATTGACGGAATATGAAAGGAGTGGTGGGTCTGATGGTGGACTTTCAAACATTGCTAAGTACCGTTTTTGCCATCTCCTATTAATGATTACTGGTCTTTAATGGACCGATTTTTTTTAGTTAGTTGTCAAATTACCCGTATTCGACAAGTATGTGTGAAGCAATTGAGCTATTTAAAGAAAAGTGCCTCCGAGCTCAAGAGGAAGTAGGCAATCCAGCTGTGGAGTCGTTCGGCAAGATGATAACATCAATGATTTTGCAAATTAATGATGGGAAACAGACTCGTGACATGCAACGGATCATGGAGGTGGCGTTCCAGGTTCAGCAGGAACCAGAATAGATATTTTTAAAATGTCAAAAAAAATATATGCACGGTGTATCCCAAAAGTGAGTATGCAGCCTTTTTTCGCAGTTCTCACCATTTTCGGCTTCAACAAATTTATTTTAACTAATTACCCCTCTTCAGAGTAAACCAGCTTTTATGAGAGCCACCATCAATGTCTCCAATATTTCTGCCTGCAGGCATTAGGTACTGGGGAAAAATGCGAACAGAGGATTTAATAAGTTAAACTAATTTAAGATGGTCGAATTTCGACCACAGGATATACTAGTATTTACTAAACCTGCAAAATTTCGCGCTCCTAGATTCTTAATTGCAAGACTTATGGGCTAAAACCTGTTTATCGGAACAATCGATTGTATGGGAGCTATGCGTTGTATTGACCCGATCTTACTGGTTCCGACAAATGATCCCTTTAATACAAAATGGCGTCTCCATACGGAATTTCATCGAGATATCTCTAAAAGTGAGAGACTAGTTTGCGTTCAAACAGGCAGACGAACATGGCTAAATCAACTCAGCTCGTCGCCCTGATCATTTCGGTATACTTAATGGTGGTTATATCTCTTCTTCTTCTCATACTTACAAACATCGGACCAAAGTTATAATACCATTTCATGTTCATGAAAGGTATAAAAACGGCAAATTGCGCAAAGTATTTCGGATTCACTTGGAGTTGGTTCACTGTCAACTTTATCAGAAGACCTAAAGAAGATCAAACTGACTACGAACAAATTTTGGAGAACATGAAACATCAAATCGAAAACTGCTCAAATAATCCATATAATAAAATTGCAACAGGTCGATGTCTGTACATGGCAGATATCACCAAAAAATTGATTGAGGGAAGCGGTAGCGTCGGAGTATATTGAATACCAACGTCGATTAGATGAAGAGAAAAAGGCAAAGATTGAAAAACAGACTTTAAAAAAGAAAAAAAAAAAAAACAAGACGAACAAGTTAGCGAAACTCAAAAAAATCAAAAACTAGTTATTAAACAAGAAGACTATGTGATAATCCAATATGAAGGAGAAAAGTTTCCGGGACAAGTACTAAAGATTATTAATGGCGATCCTGTTAAGTTCCAGATTAAAACAATGACAATGAGTGGCCCAAATTGGCGTTGGCCAGAAAGAGACGATATATTGAATTATGAACCTGAAGAAATAATTAAAAAAATTAATCCACCACAACTCATGAACAAAAGAGGATTATATTTAATAAATGACTTTAATTAATATGTTTATGTAAGAAATATGTTAAATGTAACTATAAAATATGTATGTTGAAAAAAAAAACACAAGTGAAAGTTTCGATTTTTATTTAATTTTTAAGGAAAAGTTGTTGAATGGTGCAATATAGTATTTGACACGGAGTTAGTGACGGCTTACCACAGAATTAGGACGAGCGCAAATTTTTAACCCGGAAATAGGAAAACTTTATGTTTCTGAAAAACTTATAAATTATAAGAAAGTTTAGTTAAATTCCATTGTTTATTAACCGTATTTTATCAATAAAAGAACTGGGCATACATATAATGCAATTTTGAAGTAAGATATAGCGGGGTTTGGGTACAGTGACTATTTTTTTCCAGGAGGATCTTAACATGCCGTAAATAGGTACATTTACCTTAACTCTCGTTTCTGATAACTTTGTAATCACCTTGCCACGGAGGAGACACCCACGGAGGGGACAATTTGACTTCTACTGCCCTTCCTGAATGCAGTAAGCATCCAAAAATGTTTTCTGCTTACCAGGTTTTCAGTTTCTAATGCTGATCGAAAATGATGAATCTTTTCTTTAGATAATTTTGGTTTGGCGCTTAATGCGGGACAGCCACGGAGGGGACGCGTTACAATATGCGTTCGAGCTTCGAAAAACTCGGTGGAAACTTCAGCGGATTATTAGAATCAGACACGCCAACTAAATTTTTGAATTGTCTTAGGCCAACGCAAAGTCCCTGCCAGTAGAGGGAGTCACAAATTGTCGTTCTGATGCCCCGCCACCGTTATAGACCAATGCTTTCTGCTTTTCGTTCGAAGTCGAGGACACATTGCAAGCATGGGGAACTCGCATATTATAACATCACCTAATGTTTAATGTTGCACGAATTGTAGTTTGAATCCATGTGAAAGGTTTCTGATAGTTCACAGATGCATAGGTGGAATCGTTCTCAAATTCGTGTAAATGTTAAAATTTTCGTTGTTGTTGTGGCTGTATAGCGCTCTGAGTTCCTCTACGTTGAGAAGGATCATGTATAAATCCTCGGTTGATTTGTGATTTAGAGAAAATAAAAGAAAGAATAAAAACGAGGATCTCGTTATAAAGTTGCCGTGTATTTGTTTTTAAATTTATAACTTTAGAAGTGATTTTTACCTTAGATATTGGTTGCCGGTGAAAATCCTGGGGTGGCCGTGATGTGGTTTCTTCAACTTTAAGGACTCCACGCTAGCACAATACTCTACATTCAAATGGGTTTCAAATGCACGTGAAAGTACGTGAGAGTACTGGTGAATACGGTACCACAGATCGATTGTCAACGGTAATACATTGTCCGCGTATGTTAATATCAGTAGTAAATCCACCTGATCGACGCCGGTACGATGGATATCCATTTTCAGCAGTATAAGTTCCGTTAACGAACCTTCTCGGAAATCTCTTTATGCAGTTGCCTTCTTTCATGCAGGGTGAGCTGGCATTGAATGATCCAAATGGGCCGTGAATCATGTTCGCTTTGACAGAAACAAATTATAGTTCCTCTGATATGGCCGAAATTGTAAACAATAACATTGGAAAGCTTACAGATGAAGTCAGTAAACGACAAGGTACTACGAAGTGTTAGTCAACAGAATGGAGAAAGGTTTTTTTGGACGCACCTGGTGGAACAAGCATAACCTTTTTGACTCGCCTCCTACTGTCTGAAGTAAGAAGGCCGGCGATGGACCGCCAACTATTTAAACGGTCGCCTGGCGTCAGTGAAGTTTCGAAACGAGAGATGTGGACCTAGAAGAATTAGACAAGGGGTTCTGCAGGTTGGTGTCCTTTCACCCCTTCTGTTTAACTTCTACATCTCGAGCCTCCCTGCTCCACCAGAGGGGGTCTCCATCGTTTCGTACGCTGACGACTGCACCGTGATGGCCACGGGCAAAGGACCCTCCACGGACGAACTATGTACGCGACTGAACGACTACCTGCGCGATATTTCCAGCTTCTTCACAGAGCGGAACCTGACACTGTCCCCGACTAAATCTACGGCGACCTTATTTACCACGTGGAATGCGCAGATAGGGCAGGAGTTGAATGTCCACGTAGATGGTGTTCCACTACCTACAGTCAACCACCCCAAAATTCTAGGGGTCACATTCGACAATAGCCTCACCTTCGCTAATCATGCCACCGCAATAGCTTCAAAGGTACAAAGCCGCAACAAGATCCTCAAGTCACTGGCCGGCAGTACTTGGGGCAAAGACAAAGAAACGTTTGCTGGCCACCTATAAGGCTATTGGCCGACCGGTTATTGATTATGCTGCACCCATATGGTCGCCAAACCTTCACGACACCAACTGGAGGAAATTGCAGGTCTGCCAAAACACCGCAATCAGAACCGCCACGGGCTGTTTGCTTATGTTTCCTGAGTCTCACCTTCACCAAGAGGCTAAAATGCTCAACGTTCGCGAGCTTGCGGAACTTTTAAGTAGGCAGTTCCTTTTGAACTGTCATAGACCCAGTCATCCAAATCGACAACTATTGGATGATCGGGGGGGCTGCCCGAGACATAAGGAAGCATCTCCGAAAGCATTATGATGAGATCCGGCATCCCATCTCGTTGCCGTTTGATCTGCGGGACCATAGGCGGGCCCTAAAGGACCTCCACACCGAGTCGGTGGACAGATCCCGGCCTGTGAACCCCGTTATTGGTGCCCAACCACCTGTTCTTGCTGAGGAAGAACGTGTCCTTCCGAGGGAGACTAGAGTCATGCTGGCACAACTTCGGTCTGGATATTGCAATAGGCTGAACTCCTATCTGTCCAGACTGAACCCCACCATACCCAATACATGCCCTGCATGCGGTATGGTCCCCCACGACACGCAACATCTCTTTTCCTGTTCTTCTGAACACTCTCTTCTTACCCCCCTATCACTTTGGTCTGCTCCCATTCCCTCGTTCTCACTCATACACTCACATTTTTCATTTTGGACAGCACTGTTTTAAATGCATCTAAACATGGTATATAGAGATAAATACGGTAAAACCCTTATTGGACACCCTTAGCTTCTGCTTAGTTTTGCTGTGTACATGTGCAAATTTCCCTTTGTTTTTTTTTGTTAAATCTTTAGGTTTTCTAATTGCAGTTAATTGATAAAAATCAAGTCTGCTTTGAAGATTAATCTGAGTTGTTTTTTTTATTATATTTTCATATTTTATGACATTAGTTTTTGGCCACCTTCCTAAATTATTAAACTTTGATTTTGCATACTTGGGGTTCGATTTCTCTTACACAAAAATAAGAAATCATAGGGTTAACTATGAAGAAAAAAATAGCGTACGAGTACAAAATATGTTATATAATTTTCATAACTAATTATTACTTAGGCATTAGTTACATACATAGTTAACTGTTTGTGATTCTTATGTTACAGTCCAAGCTAATATAAACGCACTCCTGAAAATTTCAGTCAAAAACGTCTCATACACATACAACTTATATGGAAGTGACATAAATTAAATGCACAGAGTAGATACCTAACTGAATTTTCATTTTTTCTAAGTTTTACGACTTGTAGACTTCTTGATAATTATTCTTAGTCAACTTACTTTTTATTTTTTTTCGAACGTTTTTTTTTGGAATTTTTTTCCCTTAAAGTGTTTTTTTTACAAAATTTTTATAAGAAAAGTCATATAAGTATGCATACCAGAAAAGAAAGAAAATCAAAGCAGCTTTACAACGGTGTGCCGTTGAAATATTCGACTTTGAACTTTTTTACTGAATTTTGACCCTGTATTTTTATACTAGTCGATTGCGTAAAGAAGGCAGACCACACCCACATATTTGTTTTTCAATTTTGTAAACAATCCACGGAAATTACCAAAGTTCGACTTTCTAACTTCGAAAGCAAATAACTAAATTTTGGAGGCTAATTTCGAAAAAGGGGTATACACATTTTTTATTTGCAACTTTATCTATTCACAAAAATTGATTTGGTTCCAAATAAATGCTACTTTGGACTGAGTCAATTGAAAAGTAATAAAGTCCTCTTTCGACACACGAAAATAACACCCTGCAAGTCAGTCATCGCTCCCGTCTTGCTGTATGGTGCAGAAGCGTGGACACTAACAATATCTGACGAGGCGGCACGGGGAGTATTCTACGTGTTGGTGACAGCGAGTACCGAGGAGATTTAATGATGAATTGTTAACTGGCTATTTTGTCTAGTCCCACTCCTAAATTGTCATCCCGGAGCCCTGCTGGAAGGGATTGCTCCAGTTTCTGCTGTAATGGGCTGGTATCGAATCCAACCCTGTAACGAGAGACTGGATCTGCTGCGTCTGCTGGAATAAAATTTATATTAAACGTTCACATTCTGTTCAAGGGCTTAAACCTGACATCCCTAGAACCCTTGCTTTCTTTAGTACTTACTCACCCACTCCCAACTGTCGCTCACGCTCACCAGCGCTCCCATCTCGCACGGCCACTCAACACCCCTATACCCTTATGAATAGGCAATATTGAACACCGCCGAGGGCCAGTGCCAACTTTCTCTGCTGCCCACATGCCTCCCTGCTTCCAGCATGCACGTGGGTCAGGAACATAACCTCCTCGTACCTTTCACCACGTGCAGTGTTTGTCGGAAAATACTATATACGCCTTCGGCATCAGTTCAGTGCAATTACTGCCTTGGTCTATGCCACATCCTTATGTGCTCTCGACAGGAACCTTTCGAAGGATACGTTTATAGTCCCTTGTTGCAGAACTGAGCAGCCCTCTACACCACACAACATCGGTCAAGGCGCTTTGAACCCAACACTGCGACATATGTAGCTTGGGCCTAAGCCTACCTCCACATAGGCAACAACATCACTCCCTCACAGCAAGCTTGCCCTCACCCTTTTTCCCGACACACTTGAAAATCGTACAGATGAACTATAACGGATTAGCTGGTAAGAACGCTAAAATAAGACTTTATGAAGTCGAAGTCAAACTGAACGCTAACTAGCACAGACGTACTGCTGATGGGTACAATATGCATCGAAAAGACCGTCCCAGTGGTCGTGGGGCCTTGCCTGACATCGACCCCAGGGGCTCTACCCTCGAATGCCAGGGACGCCAGACGACGTCGATCAGCGAGTGATAAATATATACATTCCCCCTGTTACGTGCTGTCCCCGCGATTATCACCCTGATATTAGTGCGTTGCTAAGGGGTGATAAATGCCAAATCCTAGGTGACTTCAACGCACATCACGATCTCTTGCACTCCAACTTGCCAGCAGATAGCAGAGGGCACGCACTCGTAAAGTAAATAGATAGCTCGGCATTATGGGCATTAAATAGAACTGGCGACCGATACTCACATTAGCATCAGACCACCTACCCATCCTATTTTACATCGAAAGACCGTCAGACTTCATAACGTCAGAAAAACGAACGTACATTAACTTAAGTAAAGCGGACTGGGACCGGACTTTACAGAGCGCTTCTTCGCTGCCTTACTCACATCGACAGCCGTAAGCAAAGGCGAAAAAGAGCTTCGCAAGGTCATCGAATCAGCTTAAGGCCGCTTCATCCCTGCTAACAGAATCCCGGAAATTCACTAGAATTTTCTTGCAGAAGCAGCGGCAATGGCAAGAGACGAAGTGAGACCTATCAACCCCGCAGACCCCAGAATTAAAGATCTCAACCCGGAAATCCGTCGGACAGTCAATGATCACACGTTGGAAAAGTTGTTACACCATCTTGAGGCATGCAAAACCTCTCCGGCGGGGCCGGCAAATTATGGTCGACTGTCAAGGCCCTATCCAACCCGACCAAATACAACGACAAGGTCGCGTTGCATTCGGCGACAGCGTCAAATCGGATCCCAGGAAATGCGTGATCTAATTCTGGCGGCAATTTATACTGTATCCTCCTGCGGATAGGGTAAAAAGAAAAGCTGTCCGACGTGCGCATAAACACAAACACACAACCGCGCCCATTGTCGTTTCTTCGCAGAGGTTAAGGAAGCTATAAGGAAGGCGAAACCCTCTCGATCACTTGGACCCGACGGAATTGCCTTGAAGATGCTGAAACACCTTGGCCACGAGGGGCACAAGTATTTAGCGGCTCTACTCAACCTCTCACTGACCACATTCGTCATAGATATATGGAAACATGCGACTCTGGCCCCCCTTTTAAAACCTGGGAAGCCGGCGAATGAAGAAGATTGTTATCGTCCGATATCTCTCCTCTCACCGGTAGTGAAGTTGCTAGGGGCTTCCATAGTATACTGCAAATCTGCAATTGGCCAATCATCAACATGGCTTCCGTAAATGTTATAGCACAACATCGCTTTGAACGCCATTACAACAAAGATCAATTATGGTTTAAACCAACACCCACCAAACCATGGGACGGTTCTCGGAACACTTGATCTGTCGAAAGCCTTTGACACGGCCAACCATGCCACACTCCTTAGAGATCTGGAGGGGACACCCTCCCTGTCAGCCGTAAAAGGGGACCTTAACGGTCGACTAGCGTCAGCAAAATTTCAAACGAGAAATCTAGACCAATAATTAAACAAGGGGTTTCGCAGGGTGGTGTTCTTCCCTCTTCTGTTTAATTTCTGCATTTCGAGTCTTCCTCCCCACTAGAGGGAGGCTCCATAATTGCTACGGGCAAAGGCCCTTCCATCGACGAGCTATGTACCCGACTTAACAGTAACCTCCGAGACTTTTCCAGCTTTTTCACCGATCGAAATCTGACCATATCACTACGTGGACTGGGCAGATGTTGCAAGAGGTGAGTGTACACGTAGATAGAGCTCCTCTACCTACTGTCAACCACCCCAAAATCTTGAGGGTTACATTCGACAACAGCCTCACCTTCACTACTCATGCCACCGCAATAGCTTCAAAGGTACAAAGCCGCAAGTCACTGGCCGGCAGTACTTGGGGTAAAGATAAAGAAACATTGCTCGTCACATATAAGGCTTTTGGCCTACCGGTTATTGACTATGCTGCGACCATATAGTCGCCTAACCTTCAAGGCACCCACTGGAGGAAATTCCAGGTCTGCCGAAACACCGCCAGCAGAACTGCGACAGGCTGTTTGCTTATGTCGTCTGAGTCTCACCTTCATCAAGAGGCTAAAATGCTTAACGTTCGTGAGCACGCGGAACTTTTAAGTAGGTAGTTCTTTCTGAACTGTCATAGACTCAGTCATCCAAACCAACTACTACTGGATGAAACTCCGCCCCCTAGAGACAAAAGGAAACAGCTCCGAAAGCATTATGATCAGATCCGGCATCATATCTCCTTGTCGTTTGATCTGCGTAACCACAGGCTGGCCCTAAAGGACCTCCACACTGAGTCGGTAGACAGATACTTAGATCTCGCCCTGTGAATCCCGTTATAGACATACAACTACCTGTTTTCGCTGAGGAAGAACTTGTCCTTCCGAGGGAGACTAGAGCAACTTCGGTCTGGCTATTGTAACAGGTTAAAAACATGCCCGGCATGCACCACTATCACTCTGGTCCAACCCTGTTGAAACTGCGCATTTCCTTGCCATTTGGGCAGGGCGAATCACTTCTAACAACATAAGCTTTACGCAGACGTCGATATAGTTCATCGAATTAAGACACAGCGGCTTCGCTGAATCAGTCCAGAAGGTATACTTATCGGCACCCGCCGGTGGAGGCAGAGGAAGAGGCTACCACTCCGATGAAAGGACCAAGTGAAGACCGATTTGCGATCCTCAGTTGGCGCATTGCGCGAGCTATATTGTACGGTCAAAATCGCTGACCTGGTTAAATGACCATTTAAAGAAGAATATGACTGCGCTATTTCTTTTTTGCAACGAACCAACAACAGCAAAACTTATTGCAGGTAAACTTATTAAAATCGAAATTTCTCAAAATCTACTGAACCGATTGTAAATATTTTTTTACCATTCGATAAACATTTGAATCGGTACTGGTGCAGTTTAGGGGGCCCACCCAAAACTTGACCAAAAAAGTCGAGTGGGGTATCAAAAGACGCGTATTCACGTCTAGACTTAGAATCTGAAATGAGATTTTTGTTTTTTTCAACTGTTCAAAAGTTATGAGGGTAAAACTGTTCGATGGAAAACACTTCTTCACCACACTTTCAACGTAAATTCCAGCGCACAATAAACTATTTTTTTATATCTTTTAACATTATTTAGTAAATTAAGCCCACCTGAAAAGAAACCGACGCGAAACCTAATTAATTATGAAATATTCTTACAACGCGCCCGAATTAATTGCAGTAAAAACATTGAGATGTTGAGCGTTGCCAACAAACCATTCCAAACAAAGTTGAATAGTGATGCCATTATGTTTGTAGCCGGAATATACGAATAATCATAATATGAGGTATTCATAATGATACACTATGATGCCAGCTTGCTTGAAATCTATATTAAATATTGAACAAACGCTTGTTTCTGAAACAAAATACTTATGATTTAAGCACAAATCACCTTAATGGCGTTAATATACATTGCCATTCCACACCACCCGGGAGGTTGCAATGAAGGCGCGTTACCGATTTTTTTTAGGTGTTCGGTTCCCCTGTAGGCCTATTTTCACCTTCCAAGGGTCGTTTTGGGGGGGCATGTTGTTCCATATTATATCGCTATCTATTTAAATTCATAGAAATTATTAATGTAAAAACTAATTATAAATATATGTTATAAACTTACTTATGTGAATACAACGTGTTTGCAAAAATTAAAAAAATGGTCAATCTGTAAGAATGAAAAAAGGTTCTTCTTCTTCATTTAAAAATTGTATGTCTATATGTTTACTTACATGTCATTGTATTATTCACTGTTTGGACTGTATAAAGCACCAATTGCTTTAAATACGTGGTGTATGCGCTCGCTTTGTGTTGTATATTTTCGCAGGAAGAGGAGTTCGGCTATATAGCCCTCAAAATGTTCCTCCACTCTTCCATACCGAGGAACCTTCGCCCGAAGCTCACGCCAATGCCGCTCAATATTTTGGATATGAGCACCTGTTCCTGGGTCCACAAAATTTTGGCTATGGTTGACATTGGCGTGTATATAACCGTGATCCTCTAAACGGTCATATGCCTTCCAACAGTCGGTATAGATTGTGGTACCCGGTGCGATCTTTTGCTTGATGACCTCAAGCAATGTTTCGCGAGATCGATCTGGGACCGGGACCACAAACATATTTTTCGACCCGCGCTCAACACCACCAAAAACCCATTGGCCCTCTACATACTTTCCGCGATTGTATTTACGGCGTCCCATTTTCGCCTCGTCAACTTCAACCACTTTTCCCTCGCCACCGATCACGCTGTCACTATTGCTAATGGACCATTCCATAAGCACTTCTCGTACAAAATAGGTCCAGTCAATGACCGTGTGCCGTGCAATGCCCACCGCTTCCTCCAAATATGTGGTTTTAGGGTGTGGTGTGACCACGAAATATGTCACAAAACGACAAATTTGGTCGACGCTTAAATGGGAGCCGGCAAAAAAAGAATTATTGTATATACTTTGCTAATAAGAGCACTTTTTTTTATTTTTTTTCTGTTTTTTAAAACTGTGTTTACTTTCCGGCAAGTGAAATATCGCCCGTACAGACACTTTTTCACTTCGCTCAAAACACCGTGTTTTATTAAAAAATCGTGTAAACGATCTTCGTCCATCCTTAAAAAGGTTGTAACGTTTTCAAAACAATTTTCACGCGCGCGGAAAAACTTGTAATCATTTTTAACTGTTTTTTCATGATCAGTTAATTTCAGTGAATATTTACTGTTATTCTAACTAGTACCTAAAAGTATATTTGTCTCTTTCATGCTAATAGTTTCTTAATTAAAATCAAAAGGAGCGACTGATTCCAGCCGATGACTAAAGTTGGCAATACTATTTCCTGTCCAGACCGCTTTTAATGAATGTTACTTTTTTAAATTTAGGTTAGCCGCGTTTTAAACCAAAACACCATTTGCATCGCATAACATAAAATGAAATTTTGGAATATTTTTCGCGCCCGGCGCTTTTCACATTTTGTTGTTGTTCTAACAAAAAATTAAAATTTGGATAAAAAAATCGCTCGATTTTCGATTCCAAATTTTCGCCTGCAGCGCTTTTCGCATAAAACAACACATGCATTTCATATCATAATACTAGCAACCCGCACCTTGTTTCACATAGGCTAAAATTTTTTGAAACATCGTTATCGTTATAAATAAAAAAAAAGTAATTTCTTCGTCTAAGTAAATAAACACAATGCAGAAACAAATGAAGTTCAATAAAAATCTATATATATGTACATACATACATACATATTAATAGTTAACTTAGTTTTTATTTACATTTTTATAAAATTTCATTGTATACAATGTTCGCAGCTTTGCCATCGGGAGCTAAAACATATAAGTTTTCTTTATTTGTTACACGGGATAGAGCAACATACAATTGGCCATGTGTAAAACACTGGGATCTGAAGTCCGCCTTCGTAATGGCATTATTGCGATGTCTCTGTTATTATTTACAAAATGTGCATAAACAATATTAGTTACCTACTGTATTTTTTTCGGAAGCCTCTTTAGTGTTTTACACAATATTTCTGAAAATTTAATGTAAATTGTAAAATATGTATGTACTTACTTTTTTGTTTGCAAAGTTTAACAATTTTTTCTATAAAACACGTGATAAAGAACGAATGCGATTACTTACATTGCACTCAATTTTTTTTTGTATTTGCAACGGCTTACTATTAAAAGCATGAAAAGGCATGAAAAGGCATACGACACACATTTATGTATGGATGTATGTACATACATATGTATGTATGCTTGGTGCGTACTCCCGCTCAAAGAGGTCCGTCAAGCTGGACCCCCCCCCCAACACGGATTTCAAATTTGACAGGCCAGGAATTATGTGCTATTTATGTGCTAATTTGTTCCCAAAATTAAAAATTTTGTGCTCAAATTTTAAGTACTTTTTTTAAAACCTCAAAAGTGGGGGGTCCAGCTGGACGTCCAGCTAGACCCCCCCAATAGAAACGATGGGTTTTTAAATTAAATGAGTATCTGGGAATTATGTGCTATTTATGTGCTCCAAGAAAACCTTTTGACCGCCAGGAAAAACAGAGGCGTGGGCGAGGGGGGAGGGGGGTGTAATATCCCCAATGGGGGGATCTCATATTGGATTAGCCTATAATTATGTGCTATTTATGTGCTCTACCGTTCCAAAAACAATTTTTTTGTTGCTCAAATTTTAAGTGCTTTTTTTTAATCTTCAAAAGTAGGAGATTTGTGGAAACGTCAAGCTAGACCCCCCCCATAGAAACGTTGAGTTTTTAAATTAAATGAGTATCTGGGAATTATGTGCTATTTATGTGCTCCAAGAAAACCTATTGACCGCCAGGAAAAACAGTGGCGTTGGCGAGGGGGGAGGGGGTGTCATATCCCCAAGGGGGGGATATCATATTGGATTAGCTTATAATTATGTGCTATTTATGTGCTCTACAGTTCCAAAAACAATTTTGAGTTTCACCAACTTAGCGACTTAAATAGTTTTGATCACAAAACCCGGTCACCTTTTTTGTATATAGTAGTATTTTTGTAGCCAGTACCCAATGAGAAATGGTAATGTATAGCCATGCACCAAGGAATATATAAATCTTAGACCATCATAACGCTTCAATTGGAAGGTGTTAAAAGAATAGCGATAAATTAAAAACGGTAGTTTCATAATGGATGCATGCTTGAAATCAAAGTAATGCATGAAAAAATTTCAGACTGGGACATTGCCTACAACAAATTAGTAACATTACTGACATTTGTGTTTCAAACGCCAGCAACACTGACTTAATCGAGAATAAGTGAGGGGGATGGATCTTACTTAAAAAATGAATGGCAAGATTAAAAATTTGTACGGGAAGTTACCTAAAAAAGACTGCCTGACTCCGAAATTTCGTATGACTATGAGCGGGAAAACAATAAAGGGTAGTAGTAAAAATATATCTACTTTCCATTTGAATGAATCAGGATATTTATCTGAAATTACTTCTATTTTGTAAATTTTATGAAAAAAGTAAAAAAAAAAAAAAAAATTTCTTCTAAAACATTAAAAATAACGCTTAAAATTATAATTTTGCTATCAGGGACCCCGCCATAATTATAATTTTTATATTTTTAATAAAAAAAAATCAAAGGTATTAGAGTACATGAACGTGCATGCCTCGTCACCATTGTTTACATCGAATAGTTTGGCATCTTTTTTACGAATCGGAGTGTAAGGCAGTGGATGATGGTACTCCGACAAAGTGGAATGAAGGAAATCGCGCTCAGAGTTGTTTCATAGGAAAAATTGCGACTAGAAACTTTCATTTAAAATGAAATTTACACTTTATTGCAACTAATAAGTTGTTAAAACTAATTTATATTTAATAATTTGGGAGTTTTTTGTCTTCACGTTCAATTTTACAGTATTAAAATCCTATTGCTTTATTATTGTATACAACGTACCCTGTGTGGTTTGTGTGTGTGTGCTGATTCGGAGTAAGTCAGCTGTTAGTTGCGCTACTAGTAGAGATATACTATGCTCGTCACACTCAACGCAAATCTGCATTTATTGAAGAAAATTTTAGTTTTTTTTTTATCGAAAATAAAACTTTTGCTTGCCCTATATTTCATTCCTTAAAAGTAAAAGTTAAATTTTGAGTTTTAACTTTTTTCACGGATCGAAAAACTCGAAAGGCGCTACGCCATTTTGGCAAATAATTGATCATAATCTCGGCAACATACATACATACATACATACATATGTATATACATACATATATACTCAACAATTAAAACATATTTATAGACACATACATACATGTGTATATGTACATTGGGGCAGCGACTTTTTTTGTTTTTCGATCCGTGAAAAAAATTAAAAATTAAAAGTCAAAATTTATTTTTTATTCTTAAGGAATAAAATATTGCTCAAAGGAAAAGTTTTATTTGCGACTCAACTCAATAAATAATGATTTTTTTTGATCAAAAAAATAAAAATCGAAGATAACTATGTTGATTTCACTAAAAAAAAAGTGATAATAATTATCAAATATAATGGTCAAATATATATAGCACATAATTTCCAGACACTAATTTAACTTGAAAACACATCGTTTCTATGGGGGGGGTCCAGCTTGACGTTTCGACAAATATCCTACTTTTGAAGATTAAAAAAAAGCACTTAAAATTTGAGCAACAAAAAAATTGTTTTTGGAACTGTAGAGCACATAAATAGCACATAATTATAGGCTAACCCAATATGAGATCCCCCCATTGGGGATATTACACCCCCCCTCCCCCTCGCCCACGCCTCTGTTTTTCCTGGCGGTAAATAGGTTTTCTTGGAGCACATAAATAGCACATAATTTCCAGATACTCATTTAATTTAAAAACCGAACGTTTCTATGGGGGGGGTCCAGCTTGACGTTTCCACAAATCTCCTACTTTTGAAGATTGAAAAAAAGCACTTAAAATTTGAGCAACAAAAAAATTGTTTTTGGAACTGTAGAGCACATAAATAGCACATAATTATAGGCTAACCCAATATGAGATCCCCCCATTGGGGATATTACACCCCCCTCCCCCCTCGCCCACGCCTCTGTTTTTCCTGGCGGTCAATAGGTTTTCTTGGAGCACATAAATAGCACATAATTTCCAGATACTCATTTAATTTAAAAACCCAACGTTTCTATGGGGGGGGGTCCAGCTTGACGTTTCGACAAATCTCCTACTTTTGAAGATTAAAAAAAAGCACTTAAAATTTGAGCAACAAAAAAATTGTTTTTGGAACTGTAGAGCACATAAATAGCACATAATTATAGGCTAACCCAATATGAGATCCCCCCATTGGGGATATTACACCCCCTCCCCCTCGCCCACGCCTCTGTTTTTCCTGGCGGTCAAAAGGTTTTCTTGGAGCACATAAATAGCACATAATTCCCAGATACTCATTTAATTTAAAAACCCATCGTTTCTATGGGGGGGGTCTAGCTGGACGTCCAGCTGGACCCCCCACTTTTGAGGTTTTAAAAAAAGTACTTAAAATTTGAGCACAAAATTTTTAATTTTGGGAACAAATTAGCACATAAATAGCACATAATTCCTGACCTGTCAAATTTGAAATCCGGCTTGGGGGGGGGTCCAGCTTGACGGACCTCGCTCAAAGCAAGTTTGTTCATCTGGCGTACAGCGAACACACACCCAAACAGCTTTTTTTTGAAAAAGAACAACTTTTGTTTAAAAGATTTGGGTTATTTTAGAAAGAAATCAATTATACCTTTTGATGCAGAACGCAAGAAATATTTTCAGAGTTTTACCGCAAAAAAGAAATATTTCAATCCATTCATTAGTGTTTGATGTGTAGCAGTTTCAAACACAAATTTATGATTTTTTACCAGATTTTGGCATATGGCCACGCCCCTGATAAAGATTTAAAAAAATTTTTTTGAAAATAACCTTCTCCTATTGCTAAGCTACAAAATGCAAAAAACCGTTTTCAAATCGGAGCTTTCTGTGTGAAGCCAATTCATTACAACGGATTTTAGGGACTTTATTTTATAAGATGTATAGAAAAATAAAAATTTGGAATAAAAAATTCCAATTAAACTTTCCATCGAACGTCAAGTGTTAATACACGTCCAGAAATCTCGAGAGAGGTATCAATAGTATGGAGGGGGAAACCCGATATTTTTAGAAATCTCGAGAGAGGTATCAATAGTATGGAGGGGGAAACCCGATATTTTTAGAAATCTCGAGAGAGGTATCAATAGTATGGAGGGGGAAACCCGATATTTTTAGAAGTTTGCGAGATATTTGCAGTTAAAGTTCACAATTTTTCTGTCATTTTCATATGGTTGTTGTAATCACAAATTACACTGTGAGAAAAGAGTGGCACGCGGAAGGACATCACCGTAGTAGCCACGGCTATGGCACACACCCGGAGTTGGAATGGCGTAGCCCAGGGTTATTTTTTGAAGCGCGGCCGAAGGCCGCCTACGCGGAAATGTGTTCTGCACATAATAAACGTGGATCGGGCCCCGAATTGGGGACCTGACCCGGGTCAATTTTCGGTTATTTACTACTAACTTTTCACAGAAACAAAATATTGCTTTCTCCCCGTTTTTACTGCAATTAATTCGGGGAATATTTCTATTATGAAATATTCTTTAATTAATCAGGTTTCGCGTCGGTTTCTTTTCAGGTGGGCTTAATTTACTAAATAATGTTAAAAGATATGAAAAAAATAGTTTATTGTGCGCTGGAACTTACGTTGAAAGTGTGGTGAAGAAGTGTTTTCCATCGCACTGTTTTACCCTCATAACTTTTGAACAGTTAAAAAAAAACAAAAATCTCATTTCAGATTCTAAATCTAGACGTGAATACGCGTCTTTTGATACCCCACTCGACTTTTTTGGTCTAGTTTTGGGTGGGCCCCCTAAACTGCACCTTTACCTTTGAATCCACCTAAAAGATCCAGCCTAATGTAATTTCGTATTAAACTGCTCACTTAAATTTGATCAGGTCCACCGGTTCTGAAGGTGAGAGCCCCTTCTCTTTGTGAGCCGGAGCCCCTCAATGCATTTTGTAGCAAGATCCATGTTACTATTGATGAAATATCAGGATGCATAGAAAACGGTATAGGTTTTAATAAATGTTAATTTATTATATATCAAAAGAATTACAAATTATATTTCGACACATATTGTTCTCCGTTTCGTGCTTTTACATAGTTGCCTCGACCATCCGCCTCGACCACTACTTTGTCCACCTCTGTTGTTTCTGCGTGAACCTCGCCCTCTTGGAGCATATCTTGTCCGGCTACTTTGCATAACTTCACCTGTGTTGATATTTTTCTGACCATGCCAACAGTCTTTGGCCTAATGTCCTGTTTTTCCACACTGAAAACACTGGTTCACAAATTCCAACTTTTTTTCTGCACCAGAGACGCCATAGTGAAATTTCTATGTAAAATCACCTCCTAATTCCGAAAATAAAAGTTATTTTTACTTGAATGGTACCGTTTTTGAGATATTTACGATTTACCGTTATTTCAAAAAACAAAAAAGATGGCTCCACTTAATCGTGTATATCTCAAGAACAAATTGAGCTATTCGAAAACGGTTTGAAAAATTTGAAAGCTTATAAAATTTACTATAACCAGTACATTAAGTTGGATCGACGAAACAAGTGTTTCCAGTCCACCCCTAGGATTAAAGATATTTTGAAGGCGATCCCAAAAAAATTTTTTTTTTTTTTGCCACTCCCCCCGATGGGCTATTTACTTTTTTTGACACTACGCCGCCATTTTAAGTCCGATTTTAATGAGCCGTACATCGTTGTTCATGGCTTGGAAGCCGCCACAATTCCTCCCTTAATCATTTTTTATTCTGAGTTCAAATTCTAGTAGTGACTGTCGATATCTCGTTTCACATCATACCTAAATTCCATTTTTTTTTAGTCTGTCGAAAAGGCCTTTAATATCTGTGAAACTTTTCCTTTAACAGTTACTACTTTTGTTCATAACTAAAAAAGTTATAAAGGTTTCAAAAATCCAAATATAACCCTGTGTTAAATTTGGCAATTATGCCAAATTTTTTTTTACTAGAATTGGCAACACTGGTTACTATTACTTTTAGTTAAATGTTTTTTGTTTATGATTACTCAATTTTCTCTATGAAATGCCAAGCAAAAGTAAATCAAAAAATAAACAAAGAAAAATGTTCGTATTGGTTGTTGCAAGGCGAATTAATAGAAGGTGGAAGCCAGGCGAATTACAAACACACATCCATACATTTTCAATGCACTTTGTTTTTGTAATTCGTGGGACTAATGCCAAAATCGTATGGCGGCTGAATGTGTAATGTCAAAATTTGAGAAAAAAGTAGCTATCAGCTGATGGGATAATGCCACCTTGTATTAATTCGCCTTGGGTTGTTGTTTGAGAAATGTTTGTGAGCTACTGACAAATTCTTGCTTTTTCCGTGTTGTAAGTGAATCTGCTGATAAAGTAACAGATGAAAAGCGCATGGGATAGATACATATTTGCAAAGCTTAAAAGTCGCCAACAGTATAGCAAGCTTGAGTCCCGCCAAAATTTAATGTAAATAATATATAATATAAAAAAGCAAAAAAAAGTTTAAAATTATAGCCTAGTATAATTAAAAAAAAATTAGTGAGGAGAGAGAAAAAAATAAAAAACTGAAATATTATCATAGAGAAAATTGAGTAAGCATAAACAAAAAACATTTAACTAAAAGTAATAGTTACCAGTGTTGCCAATTCTAGTAAAAAAAAATTTGGCATAATTGCAAAATTTAACACAGGGTTATATTTGGATTTTTGAAACCTTTATAACTTTTTTAGTTATGAACAAAAGTAGTAAATGTTAAAGGAAAAGTTTCACAGAATTTAAAGGCCTTTTCGACAGACTAAAAAAAATGGAATTTAGGTATGATGTGAAACGAGATATCGACAGTCACTACTAGAATTTGAACTCAGAATAAAAAATGATTAAGGGAGGAATTGTGGCGGCTTCCAAGCCATGAACAACGGTGTACGGCTCATTAAAATCGGACTTAAAATGGCGACGTAGTGTCAAAAAAAGTAAATAGCCCATCGGGGGGGCGTGGCAAAAAAAAAATAAAATTTTTTTTTGGGATCGCCTTCAAAATATCTTTAATCCTAGGGGTGGACTGGAAACACTTTTTTTTTTGTATGGGAACCGATCCGCCCTACAGTACATACAACACTTTTTGCTAGGTCCTGCAGATTCAAACATAGTGAACAATCATTACGGATTTTTAAAAATTTTTTTGTAAAAATATAAAAAAAATTGTACTTTGCGAGGAAGCATCTCGAAAACTTTTTGTTTTTTTGCAGATATTTTTCCCCCCTCTAAGCTCTGTTTTATTACAAAAAAAAACAAGCTATCAGTGAACAAAATCGATGAACTAATACAAAAGTTATAAGCATTCAAGTAAATATATCCATTTAATGCTTAAGTACCCTACTGATACATATGTATGTGTTAGTATTCGTATATCAGTTTGCTAGCAGGTAGATTTTCGAAAAGTTATTAGATACAAAAAGCTGTTAGTGTCGTTTTCTCAAACCTAGGTACATTTTAAACAAGAGCATATTTTTGAGGCAGGTAGTGTTTTCTTTGTAGAACTAGGGAACCTTTTTGTTTAGGTAGGCTTGAATTTTTACTGGATCTAAGTATAAATAAGAGTACGTGCGCCTTGTTCCCTATCCGCAAGGCTCGCCGGATATCTACTGTTCAGTTTATAATTGCAGTTTATAACCCGTCATTTACTTAAAAATAAAAAATGAATAAAAGGGCGCGAGAGTTTGAGTGTACAAATGATCCAGATATGTTCTGTTTCATCTGCGGTCAATTTATTGTTAAAAGTATGAGACGTGTGTTTTCAAATCCTTTGAAAGTTACATACTATAAATGTTTTGGAATTGAGCCTAAAAACAATGAAAAACCATGGACACCGAATACTGTGTCCACCACATGCCGAGTCGAATTGATTTCTTCGGAAACCGGAACAAAAAGGTACGTTGTAAAAATTAGGAATTTGTTCCCTTTTAATGCATAGCTGACTAATTTCTGAAACTACCTATTTAGGCGACGTGTGAAATTTATTACACCAATGAAGTGGAGGGAACCAACTAGCCATTCAACGGACTGCTATATTTGTACTACAAAAGTACTTGGGGTTGGAAAGTCCAGAGCGTATGCGAGCGTATCTACAGTGTCATTACCAGAACTAATTTCAACAGAAGCGACATTGCCAGAATCAAATTTAACTTTAGTTCCGGCTCCAGTTTCATTGTCAACAGTAGTATCTGATTACGCGGCATCATGTTGTACTGAATTTCAAACGGAAAAGAAAGAAATTCGTTGTCACAAGCACAACTCAATGATTGGATAAGGGATTTGGAATTGTCAAAGGAAAAGGCCGAAATACACGCCTCTCGAATGCAACAATTTAAATTTGTTTCATCCGATGTTAAGGTAACATATTATAGAACTCGTCACGAAGAATTTTCCAAGAACTATACGAAGGAGGACAGTGTTTGTTACGGCAAAGACATTGCTGGTCTATTCAAACAATTTGGTGAACCATATGATTCAAAAGAGTGGCGATTGTTCATAGACGGCAATAAATTAAGTTTAAAAGCATATTATTGCATATTGGCAACCAAAAGCCATCTATCCCGATCGCGCATGCAGTAAATACGAAGGAAACATATGAGATAATGCAAAAATTGCTCAAGTTAATCAAATACGAAGAACATGATTGGAAAATATGGGCCGATCTTAAAGTCGTTGGAATGCTATGTGGTCTACAAAGTGGATACACAAAATACTGTTGCCTTCTATGCAAATGGGATAGCCGAGCTCGTCAAGACCACTACATCATAAAGGATTGGCCAGAACGAATCGAGTTTCAAGTTGGGGTAGATAACATAAAATACTCTCCACTTATAAAGAAGGAAAACATAATTCTACCTCCGCTCCACATCAAGCTCGGCCTTATCAAAAACTTTGTGAAGGCTTTGGACAAAGAAGGCGAAGCTTTTCATCATTTGAAGACAATCTTCCCAGAGATTTCAGAAGCAAAAATAAAGTAAGGCATTTTTGTGGGACCGCAAATAAGGAAAATTATGACCAATAACCATTTCAAAGAACTATTGTCACCAGTGGAGGCAGCAGCGTGGGATTCTTTTGAAAAGGTCGTTACTTCTTTTTTAGGCAAACACAAAAGTCCTAACTACGAGATGATAGTGAACGACTTAATCAAAAACTAAAACTAATTATAATAAATTATATATTACATAAATTTACATGAGAATATATAGCCATAAATCTGAATTCATTGTCCAGTTCCGAACAAACAAGAACGGAAAAATATAAACAAAAAATTTGTTCTGAATTGAAAGATAAATCCAGCCTAAGAAAATTATATACTAATGTGTCACTTATGTATTTATCTAATTTACTTTTTTATTTTCTTTCACGAGTAAATATGTCTTTAAAAATTCATTTCTTACACTCCCACTTAAATTTTTTCCCGCAAAATCTTGGCGACGAAAGTGACGAGCATGGCGAAAGGTTTCGCCAGCAAATGAAAGTGATTGAAAGTCGGTATCAAGGATTCTGGGATGTCGCTATGATGGGCGACTACTGTTGGTTTCTCATGAGAGAAACCGATCCTAATCTAAATAAGCGTCAAAACAAGACACAACTTTTTCAATTATAAAATAAGATCATAGACACCCTTATCGCGAGTTTTATATTCACCCGAAAAGATTCACATTTTTTGTTCGCCTTATCGCAGACAGTAGCGAACAAATTTTTCATGTTCGAAAAACATTCCGCCTTATTGCCAACTCTTTATTCGGGCGAAATGAACAACGGAAAATGGCAAATTTGTTCACTTTTATTTTAGAGGCGAACAAGAAACAAATTGTAGGTATTTGTATGTTTTGAATATTATATATTCTTTTAATTAAATATACTTTTATTTTTAAGAGTAAATCAATAAATAATGTCCAAAAAAGAGCACTAAATGATTACAAAAGTGCAGTTTAACATTCGCCATTTCTATTGCAAAATTTATTTGTGTGCTGTAAATTACAGCCTGAAATGGATGTTTTGTTAACGTTAACATACGTCATAAGCGCACCTTAAAACTTCCAGAATTGGCAGCTTCATATAAAAGTCCTACGCAAATTGGCGCTTCTCAGGGTATGCAAGCTGTCCACTTTACAAAGGGTAGTACTCCAATTTTTTGCTTCAGTGACGGCAAGGAGCTACCAAGAATATCTAGAAAATATTTAAATACTGGCTTACTTAGGGCAACTTTCATAAAAGCTGGTTAAGCCGTACAAAAAAAGTCAATTAAACCCCGGTTAGTGGTTACCGGTTTTTACCGGAAAACTAGTAAAGTAACAATTAATTTGCTATTGAAAACTGCCAAATTGTCCCTTAATTGCCTCCGGATTGTTCTCACACTTGCATTCTCCTCGCGTTCAATCAGTAACAACCTAAAGCCAACACTATACATGTTTTTGAATAGTTTTTAAACTTTGTTTTAGTAAAATGTACGAATCTTTACAAAATTCACAAAAAAAAAACGCAAATTTATTTGTTCACTATTAATTCGAAATAGAGCATCAGCTGATTCGAAGTGAACATTCGTTCGCCCGAAATTGGCGATAGGCGGAACCAGTTCGCCCGAACAAAAAAAAAAGAAGGCGACCGCTCGTTCGGGCGAACTCTGCGATAAGGGTGAGAGTTAAGACAGAACCATATGTACATATGCTATTATTTGTAGGGTACTTAAGTATTAAATGGATATATTTACTTGAATGCTTATAACTTTTGTATTAGTTCATCGATTTTGTTCACTGATAGCTTGGTTTTTTTGTAATAAAACAGAGCTTAGAGGGGGGAAAAAGTTTTCGAGATGCTTCCTCGCAAAGTACAAATTTTTTTATATATTTACAAAAAAATTTTTAAAAATCCGTAATGATTGTTCACTATGTTTGAATCTGCAGGACCTAGCAAAAAGTGTTGTATGTACTGATTATAGTAAATTTTATAAGTTTTCAAATTTTTCAAACCGTTTTCGAATAGCTCAATTTGTTCTTGAAATATACACGATTAAGTGGAGCCATCTTTTTTGTTTTTTTAAATAACGGTAAATCGTAAATATCTCAAAAACGGTACCATTCAAGTAAAAATAACCTTGATTTTCGGAATTAGGAGGTGATTTTACATAGAAATTTCACTATGGCGTCTCTGGTGCATTTTGGCTGTAAACCAGTGTAACAGGTTCCTCTTTCCTTAACATTAAATGTACTCACATTTGGTTTCTTTTCAGAGTCAGACTTTGTTAAAGTTTATTCTTGGATTTCCGATTTTATTAAGACAACTGTTTTTTGCTCTTGTGGTACTAAGTCTATAAAATCACCGATGAAGCTATAACTTGGTGGCAATGCCTTATAGTCCAGTCGAATAATACCGAAAATCGACTGAATACGGAAGTGACGCGGACCATAGGTTTTTTTGGTTTATCTAACTCTCTTACTAGTGGACATGAAAGGGTGAAAAAATAATCCCAAAATATGCAGAGCATACTTTTCTGTATGCATTTAAAGTGCAATTTTTTTGTTATTTTTAATTATTTCGGTCATGGTTACATCTGTCAAAAATTTTTCTTCTACAGTTTGTTGCCGAGGTGATTCTCCATCAAAAGTTGCTTTACAGTTTTCTTCTAAATGCTATAGTTTTCCCGCTATAACCACTTTTTCCCCAGTGCATTTTTACAAAAAACATGAAAACCAGTAGTTTTTTGTGTTGCATTTTGTATGGGGCAAAAAAATTTTTTTTTTTAAAATTTAATTTTTTTTTGCGGATTCCGGTAGAATGGTAAATTGTTATGAATGTTTGTTCTAGCGATTTCTTGAAAAAGATGTTTAACACCTCGAAAAAGGGCGTGGCAGACACCCTATCTACGTTCAAAATTTAATATTTTATTAAATCATTCGTGTAAAATGCAATAACGGGTTGGGTAAAGAACTAACAGATTCATAGCCTAATATTCTATAACGATTATGGGGTACATTTAAAGACAGTTACCACATTTTTACAGCGATAACTTAATAAAATTCATTCATAACAATTTGACATTATACCGGAATCCGCAAAAAAAATTCAATTTTGTTTATTTGTTTATTATTATAAATTCCTAGCACAACAATTCAGTCACGCACGTTTCAATCTTTGATAAAAGATACTAGTATGTAAATTAATAAATAGATAAATAAATAAATAAATATATAAATGAGTAAATAAAAATACATACACATCTGGTTAATTAATTAATTAGGTAGAATAAATAAATAACTGAGCGGTAAACATAAGAAGAAAGACGGGGAAAAGGTAAAAAAAAAGAGAGAAAGAATCGAAAGGATACTTAAGTCAAAGAAAATGGAAGTATAAGAGCGATTGTAGTTATAGTATAGTAATGAATAATAAGTTGTTTTTTGAACAGCAACAAGTTGTAAAGAAGCCTCAGTCTACGGGGGAGGGAGTTCCAAAGACGAATGGAAAATATAAAAAAATATATATAAAAAAACAAGAGTTCGAAGTTTAGTATGCATAAGAAGAACAGAACGCGACGATTGAAGAAACTGAAGCCTGTTGTAAAGGTGAGAAGGTTCTTTGCAGTATATTATCTTATGCAAAGTCAATAGTGTTCTGAGTTTTAATAGGTTATCAAAGGAAATAGAGAATGACTTCTCAGAAAAAACCGATACTTGGTCACGTCTCTTTACCCCATATACATACCTGGCAATGTTGTTGTATACAACATTCAGTTTTGTCTTACATAATGAATCACAATTTGCGTATATTTCACATCCATAGAGTAGCGTAGGTACCAGGTACGTTTTGGCTAAGAGCAGTCGAATGTTCAATGGTGTGAAGAAGTTTGTTGGCCAAAGCGAACGAAGCATTCCATAAACTTTTTCAGTTGCAGAGAAAATGTTTTTATTCCAAGTTAGTCCGGTTAAACGTTATGCCAAGGTTTTTTGCCGTTTTGACATATTGTATAACAGAACCACCTAACTTGACCTCTAAAAAAAATTTGTTTGCCCCATACAAAATGCAACACAAAAAACTACTTGTTTTCATGTTTTTTGTAAAAATGCACTGGGAAAAAGTTATATCGGGAAAACTATAGCATTTAGAAGAAAGCTGTAAAGAAACTTTTGATGATTTTTTGACAGATGTAACAATGACCGAACTAATTAAAAATAGCATATTTTGGGATTATTTTTTCACCCTTTCATGTCCACTAGTAAGAGAGTTAGATAAACCAAAAAAACCTATGGTCCGCGTCACTTCCGTATTGTACTAAATCTCTGTCGCCTGGACTATTAATCATGTATCTCATTTTTTCTTCCTCGTTTAGGCTTCCTCCTGCTGCTTTAAATCATTGCATGCCTTTTCCAAATTATTTTAAAAATCGTCAACATTATCGTAGTTCCTTAGTTTCACTTCATCCAATTTATTTCTGTTTATAATTTGCATTGCTGTAGATTTGGTTGAGTACATTTTTTTAGTTTTTGTACCATTTGGAAGTCATCAATTTGAAATTCCAGCTACAAAAATTTGCACCATCAAAAATTGGAATGCAATTATCATCAACTTTTGCATGCTTAGGCATTGTTTCTCCTTTTTTATATTTTCTTCTATTTTGCTTTTTAATACCAATATTATTTTTAAGTTTTCAAGAAAGATGTGTCTGATATAATTTTGCGTATCTTGGCTTTCATTTAATTCATTTAACTCGTTCTTGTCTTTTTTAAAGTTCACCATGTGTTTGATTTCATGTTTTGTTTTTTTTTAATTTTTTATAAAATTTTTTTTTTTTCACACCAAGTGCTAATTTTTTCATTTTCTATTTCGTACCCGTGATAAGTTTTAATCTTTCTTGTTCGAAAACCTTGCTCTGCTGCCATGATGAAATATCAGGATCCATCAAAAGATTCACAAATTATATGCTAGGTTTGTGTTATACGGTCGGTGAGAAACTGGTTTTTCTTTTTGCCACTTGATGCAGCATACTTATAGCTTTTAGCTTTAATATTAACATCACACTTTATATGAACTTCGTACGAGACGGTTGTGATAGTGGGGTGCTCACCTAAAAGTCTTTTTAACGAAGTATTAAAAATTTAAAAGTGCAATATGAGCTGCCTAATTTGTAAAGAAAAAGTCGATCGTTATAGTGCTAAGAAAATTGACTGCGTAGAGGCAAAAATTACTTTCACTGTAAATGCGTGAACTTAAAATCTCATGATGTTGAGTTTTTCAAGGCAAATAACCAGAAATACCGATGTAACAAGTGCAGTGTGATGCGAAGGAAAACCTTGCAAAACGCAACAACAACTACCCAAATAGCGCAAAGTCACAATAACCAAGTGCATGCGTCGACTGCTTTGAAACAGCATGATGGTGTTGTTGCAAAACCGATGCGCGAACAGCGCAAGCCTCTGTGCGATGCTGAGAAAGAAGTGGAAAGAGCAACAACCAGTGACAGTAGAGATAACAAAGTAACTCTACAACTTTTGTATGAAGAGATTCTCAACCTTAAGCAAATGAATATTGACTTTTTAGCAACAGTACAGTAACTTAAGGAAGAAAACAAAGAATTAAAAACAAAGGTGTCAAAGCTGGAAAGCAAATTGAATTCGAGGGAGGAAAAACTATTAGAAAATACTATTGAAATAGTGGGAGTGCCGGTTGCTGATGAAGATAATGCCAAAGAATGTGTTGAAAAAATTTTCAGGGATGCTTTGGATGTGGTGGTTTGCAGGAAGAAATTGAGGAAATTAGGATTAAGCGGAAAAACGTAAGGGAATCTTCGTCGGGAAACAATTTTATTCATGCTATTTTAATAAAATTCAAATCTAATGATAGCAAAAAGAAAATTATGTTGGCTAAGAGAACTGCGCGTAAAAAACTAAACACCTCCTTATTTCCAAATACTAGTAACATTGTTAAAAATATTTTTATCAACAACTCTTTAACCGGTTACAACCACGCTTTATATTTAGCTGCTAGTAAGATTAAAAGCGAGAAACATTTTAAGTATTTGTGGTTCAAGAATTCGAGACTACATATAAGAAAGACCGATAATGTTAGAGCTGTTGTAATTAATACGTTTGAAGATCTGGTTGATGTGTCCACTTTTTTTAATTAAATTCTAAAATGAAAAATAACAATTTTATAGATGACAGCCCTATCATTAACGTCGTTAACGAAACAAATATGTTATCAGGAGCAACAAACACATTAACTATTGTACATCAGAATATGCGAAGTCTGCGACAGAATTTTGATTCATTGTGTTTAAACCTAGAAGCCTTTAAGTATCTCCCAGATATAGTTTTTGTATCGGAAATTTGGATTTTCTTCTATGAAGTGGATGATTACCTTATTCCTTATTACACCTTTTTCGCTAATGCCAACGACTCGTACACAGCTGGTGGTGTTGGAGTTTTTATTCATACCAAGTATGAGTGCGAGGTAACGCGACTTTGCCTTGCCAGTGCAGATATTATGAAAATAGATGTGAAAGTATGTAATAAGCTACTGACCTTGTTTGTGTGTACAGACTTCACTCTGTTCCTTTACATTCATTTTATGAAGAGTTTTCATCGTTTTTAGATCAGGTAAAAACAGCAAATCTAGTTATTTTAATTCATCGGAATTCCGACACCAAGGCTAATTCTATTGTTTTAGATATGAACGGAGAGGATGTCTCTCAAGTAGCCATTATGCATACTTATGCTTCAATTACCCACCGACGCAAGCACGTAGTACGTGTCAGCTGACACGACCTGTCTTATGCTTCAATTACCCACCGACGCAAGCACGTAGTACGTGTCAGCTGACACGACCTGTCTTATGAGAGCGCCATGTAAGTGATTACTCAACAACGTACGTGTACGTGAACGTAACGTAGAAATCAAACTACTTTTGATTTTTTACGTATGAACGTATCAGCTGATTCCTTGCTCATACGACAGTGTTGCCTACTCACATTTTCGTATGCTCTTTTTAGATCGTTTTTAGTTGTTTTACAAAAATACCTTTTCAATTATGGTAATAACATTAAAATAACCCAAAATAAATTTTGTTAAAAATTGATTTCAAATAAATTGACTAATTATTATTTTTTTATGTCAGTTTCGGTCTTATATACAATGAAAAATACTCGATTAAAATATACATGTTTTTGGTAGCATGCATGAAAAGCGATCAATGGCAACATTGTATTAGATGTAAACAAAAGCAAATGGCTGATTTCTGCGTTAACATCACGGGCATAAAAGTTCGCCCAAAAGTACGTACGTACGTTATAATACGTACGTTACACGTCGGTGGGTAATTCAGCTATTAGCATAGACTTGACTTGACTTGGGAACTGACATTTAGCACTTAGAAAAATAACAAGAGAGTACACTAGCCAGTTTCAAATAAGAGTAAAAGTTTCCCATATCGAATTGTTTTTTAAAAGTAATCGTGTGATTTTTTCATTGCAACTAAGTAAAAAGTACCAAAACGCATTTTCTTGGCATTAGGTTTCGATTTTCTGAGCTTATCTACAATCAGTATATAGTCAATGCCAAAAAAAAAACTATAAAGCATTTTGGGAGGAAACAAATTTTTTTTTTAGGTTAGCCTAATTTGAATTCAATTTATTTGACAGTAAGTTTTGCGGCTGCCAAATGAATAATATACATCCAAAAATTCTTATCTCTATAGAATAGTTGGAGGATTTTATTCAAAATTAAAAAAAAGGTATGGCATCACACAGTTCTCTCACGGCGCTCACTAAACTTAGAATTTACATAGAAAATCAAAACTCAACAGAATTCTAAGTCAAGTCAAGTAGGGTAATCGGATACATGCAAACTTCATTAAACAGAACGCTGAGTGGCAGTTCCAAGTCAAGTCAAGTCTATGCTAAGTATGCATAATGGCTGCTTCACCCAGTGGACGTTGCTAATCACTTTAATGACTTTTCGGAAAAGCTTCCTTGCCCAATAATAGCACTATTAGCTGCGGATGTAACATCAACCATTTTTATTCTGAAAATACTTCTTCAGGAAGTAGCTTCTTTTTTGACCCTGTCTCGGGCACAGAGATCCTGAGGTTAATAAACTCTTTGAAGAATTCTTATTCATCTGGAAAGGACGATATTTCGAACTGTTTGTTAAAAAACATTGCTCTTTATGTTGTTGACATTTTAAAGTATTTATTTAATTGTAGTATTGTGTCAGGAGTATTTCCAGAGGATCTGAAATGTGCTGTTGTTATACCACTATTTAAGGAGGGAAATAGGAAAGACAAGAACAACTACAGACCTATTTCTCTTTTACCATCAATTTCGAAAGTTTTGAGGAAGCTGTGAAGGGTGGGATAATGGCTTATTTGGAAAAACATAAATATTCAGTCCTTAGTTTCACTTCATCCAATTTATTTCTGTTTATAATTTGCATTGCTGTAGATTTGGTTGAGTACATTTTTTTAGTTTTTGTACCATTTGGAAGTCATCAATTTGAATTTCCAGCTACAAAAATTTGCACCATCAAAAATTGGAATGCAATTATCATCAACTTTTGCATGCTTAGGCATTGTTTCTCCTTTTTTATATTTTCTTCTATTTTGCTTTTTAATACCAATATTATTTTTAAGTTTTCAAGAAAGATGTGTCTGATATAATTTTGCGTATCTTGGCTTTCATTTAATTCATTTAACTCGTTCTTGTCTTTTTTAAAGTTCACCATGTGTTTGATTTCATGTTTTGTTTTTTTTTAATTTACATTTACAAATTTTATAAAATTTTTTTTTTCACACCAAGTGCTAATTTTTTAATTTTCTATTTCGTACCCGTGATAAGTTTTAATCTTTCTTGTTCGAAAACCTTGCTCTGCTGCCATGATGAAATATCAGGATCCATCAAAAGATTCACAAATTATATGCTAGGTTTGTGTTATACGGTCGGTGAGAAACTGGTTTTTCTTTTTGCCACTTGATGCAGCATACTTATAGCTTTTAGCTTTAATATTAACATCACACTTTATATGAACTTCGTACGAGACGGTTGTGATAGTGGGGTGCTCACCTAAAAGTCTTTTTAACGAAGTATTTAAAATTTAAAAGTGCAATATGAGCTGCCTAATTTGTAAAGAAAAAGTCGATCGTTATAGTGCTAACAAAATTGACTGCGTAGAGGCAAAAATTACTTTCACTGTAAATGCGTGAACTTAAAATCTCATGATGTTGAGTTTTTCAAGGCAAATAACCAGAAATACCGATGTAACAAGTGCAGTGTGATGCGAAGGAAAACCTTGCAAAACGCAACAACAACTACCCAAATAGCGCAAAGTCACAATAACCAAGTGCATGCGTCGACTGCTTTGAAACAGCATGATGGTGTTGTTGCAAAACCGATGCGCGAACAGCGCAAGCCTCTGTGCGATGCTGAGAAAGAAGTGGAAAGAGCAACAACCAGTGACAGTAGAGATAACAAAGTAACTCTACAACTTTTGTATGAAGAGATTCTCAACCTTAAGCAAATGAATATTGACTTTTTAGCAACAGTACAGTAACTTAAGGAAGAAAACAAAGAATTAAAAACAAAGGTGTCAAAGCTGGAAAGCAAATTGAATTCAAGGGAGGAAAAACTATTAGAAAATACTATTGAAATAGTGGGAGTGCCGGTTGCTGATGAAGATAATGCCAAAGAATGTGTTGAAAAAATTTTCAGGGATGCTTTGGATGTGGTGGTTTGCAGGAAGAAATTGAGGAAATTAGGATTAAGCGGAAAAACGTAAGGGAATCTTCGTCGGGAAACAATTTTATTCATGCTATTTTAATAAAATTCAAATCTAATGATAGCAAAAAGAAAATTATGTTGGCTAAGAGAACTGCGCGTAAAAAACTAAACACCTCCTTATTTCCAAATACTAGTAACATTGTTAAAAATATTTTTATCAACAACTCTTTAACCGGTTACAACCACGCTTTATATTTAGCTGCTAGTAAGATTAAAAGCGAGAAACATTTTAAGTATTTGTGGTTCAAGAATTCGAGACTACATATAAGAAAGACCGATAATGTTAGAGCTGTTGTAATTAATACGTTTGAAGATCTGGTTGATGTGTCCACTTTTTTTAATTAAATTCTAAAATGAAAAATAACAATTTTATAGATGACAGCCCTATCATTAACGTCGTTAACGAAACAAATATGTTATCAGGAGCAACAAACACATTAACTATTGTACATCAGAATATGCGAAGTCTGCGACAGAATTTTGATTCATTGTGTTTAAACCTAGAAGCCTTTAAGTATCTCCCAGATATAGTTTTTGTATCGGAAATTTGGATTTTCTTCTATGAAGTGGATGATTACCTTATTCCTTATTACACCTTTTTCGCTAATGCCAACGACTCGTACACAGCTGGTGGTGTTGGAGTTTTTATTCATACCAAGTATGAGTGCGAGGTAACGCGACTTTGCCTTGCCAGTGCAGATATTATGAAAATAGATGTGAAAGTATGTAATAAGCTACTGACCTTGTTTGTGTGTACAGACTTCACTCTGTTCCTTTACATTCATTTTATGAAGAATTTTCATCGTTTTTAGATCAGGTAAAAACAGCAAATCTAGTTATTTTAATTCATCGGAATTCCGACACCAAGGCTAATTCTATTGTTTTAGATATGAACGGAGAGGATGTCTCTCAAGCAGCCATTATGCATACTTATGCTTCAATTACCCACCGACGCAAGCACGTAGTACGTGTCAGCTGACACGACCTGTCTTATGCTTCAATTACCCACCGACGCAAGCACGTAGTACGTGTCAGCTGACACGACCTGTCTTATGAGAGCGCCATGTAAGTGATTACTCAACAACGTACGTGTACGTGAACGTAACGTAGAAATCAAACTACTTTTGATTTTTTACGTATGAACGTATCAGCTGATTCCTTGTTTTTAGTTGTTTTACAAAAATACCTTTTCAATTATGGTAATAACATTAAAATAACCCAAAATAAATTTTGTTAAAAATTGATTTCAAATAAACTGACTAATTATTATTTTTTTATGTCAGTTTATACAATGAAAAATACTCGATTAAAATATACATGTTTTTGGTAGCATGCATGAAAAGCGATCAATGGCAACATTGTATTAGATGTAAACAAAAGCAAATGGCTGATTTCTGCGTTAACATCACGGGCATAAAAGTTCGCCCAAAAGTACGTGCGTACGTTATAACACGTACGTTACACGTCGGTGGGTAATTCAGCTATTAGCATAGACTTGACTTGACTTGGGAACTGACATTTAGCACTTAGAAAAATAACAAGAGAGTACACTAGCCAGTTTCAAATAAGAGTAAAAGTTTCCCATATCGAATTGTTTTTTAAAAGTAATCGTGTGATTTTTTCATTGCAACTAAGTAAAAAGTACCAAAACGCATTTTCTTGGCATTAGGTTTCGATTTTCTGAGCTTATCTACAATCAGTATATAGTCAATGCCAAAAAAAAAACTATAAAGCATTTTGGGAGGAAACAAATTTTTTTTTTAGGTTAGCCTAATTTGAATTCAATTTATTTGACAGTAAGTTTTGCGGCTGCCAAATGAATAATATACATCCAAAAATTCTTATCTCTATAGAATAGTTGGAGGATTTTATTCAAAATTAAAAAAAAAGGTATGGCATCACACAGTTCTCTCACGGCGCTCACTAAACTTAGAATTTACATAGAAAATCAAAACTCAACAGAATTCTAAGTCAAGTCAAGTAGGGTAATCGGATACATGCAAACTTCATTAAACAGAACGCTGAGTGGCAGTTCCAAGTCAAGTCAAGTCTATGCTAAGTATGCATAATGGCTGCTTCACCCAGTGGACGTTGCTAATCACTTTAATGACTTTTCGGAAAAGCTTCCTTGCCCAATAATAGCACTATTAGCTGCGGATGTAACATCAACCATTTTTATTCTGAAAATACTTCTTCAGGAAGTAGCTTCTTTTTTGACCCTGTCTCGGGCACAGAGATCCTGAGGTTAATAAACTCTTTGAAGAATTCTTATTCATCTGGAAAGGACGATATTTCGAACTGTTTGTTAAAAAACATTGCTCTTTATGTTGTTGACATTTTAAAGTATTTATTTAATTGTAGTATAGTGTCAGGAGTATTTCCAGAGGATCTGAAATGTGCTGTTGTTATACCACTATTTAAGGAGGGAAATAGGAAAGACAAGAACAACTACAGACCTATTTCTCTTTTACCATCAATTTCGAAAGTTTTTGAGGAAGCTGTGAAGGGTGGGATAATGGCTTATTTGGAAAAACATAAATATTCAGTCCTTAGTTTCACTTCATCCAATTTATTTCTGTTTATAATTTGCATTGCTGTAGATTTGGTTGAGTACATTTTTTTAGTTTTTGTACCATTTGGAAGTCATCAATTTGAATTTCCAGCTACAAAAATTTGCACCATCAAAAATTGGAATGCAATTATCATCAACTTTTGCATGCTTAGGCATTGTTTCTCCTTTTTTATATTTTCTTCTATTTTGCTTTTTAATACCAATATTATTTTTAAGTTTTCAAGAAAGATGTGTCTGATATAATTTTGCGTATCTTGGCTTTCATGTAATTCATTTAACTCGTTCTTGTCTTTTTTAAAGTTCACCATGTGTTTGATTTCATGTTTTGTTTTTTTTTAATTTTTTATAAAATTTTTTTTTTCACACCAAGTGCTAATTTTTTAATTTTCTATTTCGTACCCGTGATAAGTTTTAATCTTTCTTGTTCGAAAACCTTGCTCTGCTGCCATGATGAAATATCAGGATCCATCAAAAGATTCACAAATTATATGCTAGGTTTGTGTTATACGGTCGGTGAGAAACTGGTTTTTCTTTTTGCCACTTGATGCAGCATACTTATAGCTTTTAGCTTTAATATTAACATCACACTTTATATGAACTTCGTACGAGACGGTTGTGATAGTGGGGTGCTCACCTAAAAGTCTTTTTAACGAAGTATTTAAAATTTAAAAGTGCAATACGAGCTGCCTAATTTGTAAAGAAAAAGTCGATCGTTATAGTGCTAACAAAATTGACTGCGTAGAGGCAAAAATTACTTTCACTGTAAATGCGTGAACTTAAAATCTCATGATGTTGAGTTTTTCAAGGCAAATAACCAGAAATACCGATGTGACAAGTGCAGTGTGATGCGAAGGAAAACCTTGCAAAACGCAACAACAACTACCCAAATAGCGCAAAGTCACAATAACCAAGTGCATGCGTCGACTGCTTTGAAACAGCATGATGGTGTTGTTGCAAAACCGATGCGCGAACAGCGCAAGCCTCTGTGCGATGCTGAGAAAGAAGTGGAAAGAGCAACAACCAGGGACAGTAGAGATAACAAAGTAACTCTACAACTTTTGTATGAAGAGATTCTCAACCTTAAGCAAATGAATATTGACTTTTTAGCAACAGTACAGTAACTTAAGGAAGAAAACAAAGAATTAAAAACAAAGGTGTCAAAGCTGGAAAGCAAATTGAATTCGAGGGAGGAAAAACTATTAGAAAATACTATTGAAATAGTGGGAGTGCCGGTTGCTGATGAAGATAATGCCAAAGAATGTGTTGAAAAAATTTTCAGGGATGCTTTGGATGTGGTGGTTTGCAGGAAGAAATTGAGGAAATTAGGATTAAGCGGAAAAACGTAAGGGAATCTTCGTCGGGAAACAATTTTATTCATGCTATTTTAATAAAATTCAAATCTAATGATAGCAAAAAGAAAATTATGTTGGCTAAGAGAACTGCGCGTAAAAAACTAAACACCTCCTTATTTCCAAATACTAGTAACATTGTTAAAAATATTTTTATCAACAACTCTTTAACCGGTTACAACCACGCTTTATATTTAGCTGCTAGTAAGATTAAAAGCGAGAAACATTTTAAGTATTTGTGGTTCAAGAATTCGAGACTACATATAAGAAAGACCGATAATGTTAGAGCTGTTGTAATTAATACGTTTGAAGATCTGGTTGATGTGTCCACTTTTTTTAATTAAATTCTAAAATGAAAAATAACAATTTTATAGATGACAGCCCTATCATTAACGTCGTTAACGAAACAAATATGTTATCAGGAGCAACAAACACATTAACTATTGTACATCAGAATATGCGAAGTCTGCGACAGAATTTTGATTCATTGTGTTTAAACCTAGAAGCCTTTAAGTATCTCCCAGATATAGTTTTTGTATCGGAAATTTGGATTTTCTTCTATGAAGTGGATGATTACCTTATTCCTTATTACACCTTTTTCGCTAATGCCAACGACTCGTACACAGCTGGTGGTGTTGGAGTTTTTATTCATACCAAGTATGAGTGCGAGGTAACGCGACTTTGCCTTGCCAGTGCAGATATTATGAAAATAGATATGAAAGTATGTAATAAGCTACTGACCTTGTTTGTGTGTACAGACTTCACTCTGTTCCTTTACATTCATTTTATGAAGAGTTTTCATCGTTTTTAGATCAGGTAAAAACAGCAAATCTAGTTATTTTAATTCATCGGAATTCCGACACCAAGGCTAATTCTATTGTTTTAGATATGAACGGAGAGGATGTCTCTCAAGCAGCCATTATGCATACTTATTAAGGTGCCTCGCCAAAAAAAGTTGCACTGTTTCCACCGGAATTTCAAAATTCACTCTTTTCTAAGGACTCTCCCAAAATATTTCGAAAAAATATTAAGATTTACCGGAGCTAAACCGCGTCAAAAAAACGCTAAAAATATCGTTTTTTATGTATAAAAGGAGTATGAAAAAATATTTTTTAATAAAAAGCATCTGAGATGATAAAGTGCAAAAGGTAATCATAAAAAAGTTTAAAAATTGTATCAATACTATTATTGTGTACCTGTGTGCTAATATTCGCAATGTGTGAAATTGGACCAAAAAGGGTTAAATTTTGCAGAAATGGCAACATCTCGAAAATACCTTTTAAATGATATCCTAATCGTCTAAATCCGTTAATAATTGGCTGAGTTATTAAAGTTTTCCACAAACGTACCCCTCGAAATATGACCAAAAACAGCATCATACATCTCAATATTTGGATTGCGTTGATAAAATTTTCAAACTTTTTTATGCTTACCTTTTGTACTCCAGCTAGTTCATCATCTCAGGTGCTTTTTATTAAAAAATATTTTTTCATACTCCTTTCATACAAAAAAAGGATATTTTTAGCGTTTTTTTAACGCGGTTTAGCTCCGGTAAATCTTAATATTTTTTCGAAATATTTTGACCAAGGTCTTAGAATACATTGAAGTTTATAATTCCGATGGAAACAGGGTGTCCATTTTATTTTGTATGGAGCGTGAGGCGCCTTAATACTTATGCTTCAATTACCCACCGACGCAAGCACGTAGTACGTGTCAGCTGACACGACTTGTCCACTAGCCAGTTTCAAATAAGAGTAAAAGTTTCCCATATCGAATTGTTTTTTAAAAGTAATCGTGTGATTTTTTCATTGCAACTAAGTAAAAAGTACCAAAACGCATTTTCTTGGCATTAGGTTTCGATTTTCTGAGCTTATCTACAATCAGTATATAGTCAATGCCAAAAAAAAAACTATAAAGCATTTTGGGAGGAAAAAAAATTTTTTTTTAGGTTAGCCTAATTTGAATTCAATTTATTTGACAGTAAGTTTTGCGGCTGCCAAATGAATAATATACATCCAAAAATTCTTATCTCTATGGAATAGTTGGAGGATTTTATTCAAAATTAAAAAAAAAGGTATGGCATCACACAGTTCTCTCACGGCGCTCACTAAACTTAGAATTTACATAGAAAATCAAAACTCAACAGAATTCTAAGTCAAGTCAAGTAGGGTAATCGGATACATGCAAACTTCATTAAACAGAACGCTGAGTGGCAGTTCCAAGTCAAGTCAAGTCTATGCTAAGTATGCATAATGGCTGCTTCACCCAGTGGACGTTGCTAATCACTTTAATGACTTTTCGGAAAAGCTTCCTTGCCCAATAATAGCACTATTAGCTGCGGATGTAACATCAACCATTTTTATTCTGAAAATACTTCTTCAGGAAGTAGCTTCTTTTTTGACCCTGTCTCGGGCACAGAGATCCTGAGGTTAATAAACTCTTTGAAGAATTCTTATTCATCTGGAAAGGACGATATTTCGAACTGTTTGTTAAAAAACATTGCTCTTTATGTTGTTGACATTTTAAAGTATTTATTTAATTGTAGTATAGTGTCAGGAGTATTTCCAGAGGATCTGAAATGTGCTGTTGTTATACCACTATTTAAGGAGGGAAATAGGAAAGACAAGAACAACTACAGACCTATTTCCCTTTTACCATCAATTTCGAAAGTTTTTGAGGAAGCTGTGAAGGGTGGGATAATGGCTTATTTGGAAAAACATAAATATTTCAGTCCGATGCAATTCGGTTTCCTGTCAGGTGCTTCTACTGAAGATGCTCTTCTTGACCTATGTTGCTTTATGTTTAAATCCATGTATGAAAGAAAGTATTGTGGTAGTCTTTTTGTTGATATAACAAAAGCTTTTGACATGGTTGACCACAATATTCTTTTAAGCAAACTTCATTCAGCTGGCATCCGAGGTAACGTTCTTGATGGGTTTAAATCATATTTAAATACTAGAATACAAAGGGTGAAAATAGACAACACTTTAAGCTCAGCTAGATTGATGGATTTGGGTGTCCCTCAAGGTCCAGTTTTATTTTTAATTTATATAAATTAAATTTTTTCAATTCCTTTAAGGGGAAAAGTTACTGCTTTTGCTGATGACTTGGCTATTGCATATGCGTCGAACAATGCTTTCATTCGTTTCGCGGATATAAATCATGATGTACATTTGTTAAGGCAATGGTTCGTTACTCAGTAAGACCAAGCTGATGTATTTTAGCCTCTCAGTCAAGGAAGTGTCAAGTAGTGATGTTGTCATCCCATATCTCTGCTATAAAAGTATATCTGTTATCTACTCTGCGCTCTTTTTATCGTCTTAAAAAAGTATGCTCAAGCAGTGTGCTTAAAGTGGTTTATTATGGACTAGAACAATCTAAATTACAATATGGTATAAGTTGCTGGGGAAGTGCGTATAGTAGTAAAACTCGTCCGCTCTTAATTCTGCAGAAGTGTCTCATAAGAAGAATATGTTACGCGAACCGCCTATCGCACACTATGAACTTATTTAAAAGGCTAAATATTTTACCTGTGAGACACTTATATTATTATAAAGTTTTAAAAATGTTTTTTATGAGGTGTGGCTATCTACGTAGTCCAATATACCCTTTACAAAGGCTAAGAAGCAGTTCACATTCAAGCGTTGTAGTTCCTGCCTCTCGTACCACCCTGTTTCGCAACTTCTACACCATAGTGTCCTGCATGGTTTTCAATAAGCTTCCCGAAACTATTCAAAGCATTAGGAGACTCTCCGTTTTCTTGAAGGAAGTGAAATCATGGCTTCTCTGTTTCAGTCATAATGATATGGAGGTTCTCTTGCGGCCTGTTACGTAATGTGTTTCCCTTTTAATAATTTAATAACTTTACAAATTTTAATAATTTTAAAAATTTTAAATATACAAAAATTAAAATATAATTTCTAGTATTTTTATTATATTTTTGTCTTCACTACCTTTTTATAATTCGTAGTAAGCACACTTGTAGTTTTGATTTTGTAACTATTTTTACTTCGTTACATGATTTTTGTATTGCACCCCACAATGTTCAACATAGATATATAGTTATTTAAGGAAAAGGTGTTCCCTCTGTCCTGTTATTTGGACACTTAACACCATTAACTGTTATCTTTGCAATTATTATATAAGTATATGTGGTAATTAGGACTCCAAATCATTACCAACAAAATGATTAAGTTATTAAGAACTATTTTTATTACACATAAAATATATATATAGTCAATTCAATGTTACAATATAATTAAGTTTAGAAATTTATGTTCAGCGGTCGAATCGTACGCGTAGACTGACTTCTTGTGATTGTCACTTGCCAATCTTGGGTGGAAAAACTGCAGAGAGTTAGTGAGAGCGCCAAACCGGTTATGTGGTTGACACCACATGTCTCCCCTTCTTGGAAAAGAAAAGTGTGCTCGATATGATGCAATTAAAATTTTGCCAAAGAGATTTTCTAAAAATGAGAATAGAAAAAAACAAACACATATTAGGTAGCAAAGCGTATGGATTTTACGTGAGTAGCCTGTTTGTTTGTTGTTGTTTGACAGGCAACGATTGGTTGTGCTTGTTGATCCAGATCATCGACGAGGAAGTACACCGGTTTAAGACGATCAACCGATATTGACGTATTTTTACCTCGAACATTTACAATAAAATATTTTTCTCGCTTCTCAATAACCGGGTATGGGCCATCATAGGGTGTGGCAAACGACTGACGAATGTGGTCATGCCTGACAAAAACATGAGAGGTGCTGGCTAGATCTTTGAAAACAAATACGTGTTTGCGACCATGTCTTGATGTCTGCGCTGGCGTCAGAGAATGGAAATATTGCCTTAGTGATGCTATTAGTTCGTGAGCAGACGAATCGGTAGTCGATGGGTGCAAAAATTCGCCTGGCAAGCGTATGAGTTCACCAAAAACCAGCTCAGCTGGTGTTGCGCCGATATCCTCTTTCCAAGCTGCTCTAAGTCCTAAGAGCACTACAGGTAAAGCGTCAAACCACGCTGGTCCATGGCACAATAAGGCGGCCTTTAGTTGCCTGTGTAAACGCTCGACCAACCCATTTGATTGTGGATGGTAAGGCGTTGTTTTCAAATGTTTACTGCCCAGTATTTGAGTGAGTTGATAAAACAAATCTGACTCAAATTGTCTTCCAAGATCCGAAGTGATTTTCAGTGGTATGCCGAAAAATGAAATCCAACCAGCTACTAGACTGCGCGCTACTGTTTGCGCTGTGCCGTTCTCTGCCGCGATTGCTTGAGGAAATCGTGTAAACCTGTCTACAATAGTGAGACATTGGGTAAATCCACGCGAAGCGGGTAGCGTAACCAAGTCGATGTGAATATGTTCGAAACGTTGTGTCGGTAATTCAAAGTTAGCAATCGGAGACGATGTATGGCGAGTTATTTTATTTGCTTGACATTTTATACAGCACTTTGTCCAGTGCGCAATATCTTTATTCATAGTAGGCCACACATACCATTGAGCGACCAATTTCCGCGATGCACGTTGGCCGGGATGAGAAAGGGAGTGAAGTGCATTAAAAATTCTAAATCGCAGGCCTTTAGGGGCATATGGTCTCACTGTACCTGACGAAACGTCACAGTATAATTTGATCCGGTTGTCGTTAAAATGAAGTTGGCGTAAATGTAAAGATGATGATGATGCGCTATGTAGAAGTTGCTGCAGCTCGGCGTCTGCTACCTGTGCATTAAACAGCTCTGTTATCGTGACAGCAGCTGAGATTTCATCGACACGCGATAATGTATCAGCGACAATATTTTGGTGCAGTTAAATAACGCCCAAGGAAATAACGCCAATGGGCGTTATTTCCCACTCAAAAAGGAAATTACGCCCATGGGCCTTATTTCCTTTTTAAAAAGGAAATAAAGCCCATGGGTGTTATCACCTTTTGCTGATGGGTGTTATTTCCTTTTTCGAAGAGAAATAAAGCCCACGGACGTTAAAAACGAATTAAAACAAGCTGATTCAAGAATCAAGTATATGGTTTTTTTATTTCAATAAATTTTAACATATTTGTTATGTTTTTATAAGGCGGGGTGCAATAGCGCCTTGTGAAATAAGCCCTTTAAGGCCTTATTACACTATTGAAGGTGAAATAAGGCCTTTTTTTTCAAAAAAGGCTTTATTACACTTCGAAAGAGAAATAAAGTCTTAAAGGCCTTATTGCTCTTTCATTTTTTTTAATGAAACAATAATATTCTAATTTTTTTTGTATTTTATTGAATAGTTACACAAAAATTTCACGTTAACTAAAGTGGGAAACGTGGCACGCGGAAGGACATCACCGTGGCGGTAGCCACGGCTATGGCACACACCCGGAGTTGGAATGGCGTAGCCCAGGGTTATTTTTTGAAGCGCGGCCGAAGGCCGCCTATGCGGAAATTTGTTCTGCACTTAAAAATCGTAACTATAATCCGAAGGGGGGAAAAGCAATACATATTTTGTTTCTGTGAAAAGTTATTAGGTTAAAACCGAAAATTGACCCGGGTCAGATCCCCAATTCGGGGCCCCATCCACGTTTTTTATGTGCAGGACACCTTTCCGCGTAGGCAGCCTTCGGCCGCGCTTTAAAAAATAACCCTGGGCTACGCCATTCCAACTCCGGGTGTGTGCCATAGCCGTGGCTACCGCCACGGTGATGTCCTTCCGCGTGCCACGTTTCCCACTCTTTTCTCACAGGGTAATTTGTGAAAAAAATGCTAATCAACAGTTCGTGTTGTCGCGTAAAATCCTATGGGCGTTATTTCTCTTTTAAAAAGGAAATAATAGCCATGGGCTTTATTTCTTTTTGCAGATGGGCGATATTTCCATTTAAAAAGGAAATAAGGCCCATGGGCGTTATTTCCTTTTTGAATGGGAAATAACGTCCATGGGCGTTATTTCCTTGGGCGTTATTTCACTGCACCCAATATTTTCACTGCCTGACACATGCCGAAAATCAGTCGTAAACTGACTAATAAAATCTAGTCTCCGAAATTGCCACGGAGAAGCGCGTTCAGGACGCTGCTGAAAAGCATGAATGAGGGGTTTGTGGTCGGTATATATAACAATGTGTCGTCCCTCAAAAATGTACTTGAAGTGCTGTATAGCTTCGTACACAGCGTGCAGCTCACGGTCGTATGTCGACTTTTTTTGTGTAGATGACGAAAGTTTTTTGCTAAAAAATGCAAGTGGTTGCCAATCGTTGTTACATCGTTGTTGTAGTACTGCCCCTATAGCGTATTCGGAGGCGTCCGAGAAGATCGCCCATTCGGCGTTTACGTTTGGGTGTGCTAGAAGTGTAGAGCTTACGAGCGCTTGTTTGCACTCATTAAAGCTTGTTTCTAACTCAGGTGTCCATTGAACCGAATGTGAACTTTTCACGTCGGGGCCTTCCAGAATTTTGTTGAGAGGACCCAAGAGCTTTGCTGCATTTTTAATAAATTTACGGTAAAAATTAATAGTACTCAGGAATCCGCGAAGTTTTTTTATTGTTGACGGCTTAGGAAAATCTTTAATAGCAGAAACCCTCTCAGGGAGAGGTGACATTCCACAAGCAGACACCAGGTGGCCTAGAAACGCGACTTCACTCTTACCAAAAATTGATTTAGCTGCGTTGATTATGAGGCCAGCACTTTGTAGACGCTGAAACAAAACTTCAAGGTGTGTTATATGCTGCTGTTGATTTTCTGATGCCACTAATATGTCGTCAATGTAAACGAATGCGAATGGTAAGTCCCTTGTTACTTCGTCCATGAAACGTTGGAATGTTTGCGCGGCGTTGCGCAAGCCAAACGTCATGAAAGGGAACTCGTAAAGCCCAAAAGGTGTAATAATTGCCGTTTTTGCAATGTCTTCTGGTGCCACAGGGATCTGGTTGAAAGCGCGCACTAGGTCGATCGTAGAAAATACTTTTTTACCATACAGATTTGCTGCGAAATCATCCAGGTAGCGAACTGGATATTTATCTGGGATTGTACGGTCGTTAAGGCGTCTATAGTCCCCACAAAGGCGCCATTCACCAGACTTTTTAGGCACTAAATGTAATGGTGATGACCATGGACTATCGCTTCTTCTGGCTAGACCTAGTTTGATTAATTTTTCAAACTCCTGTTTGGCGATGTTTAATTTATCGGGGGCCAGACGTCTGGCTTTGCTGGAGACTGGCGGTCCATTTGTCGTTTTAATATTGTGCTCGGTAGCGAACTCGCTAGTACGCTGCGCACCGCCTGGTTGCATAACGGATTGAAATTTATGAAAGATTCCATTATATATTGGATCTACCTCTGGGCGCAGGGCTTTAATTGAAGCCACGCCATGCTTAAACATTTTGCCAGCTGTTGAAATGCCAGTGAGTCCGTCAGTCAAACTCTTTCGCTTCAAATCCACCAGCAAACCAAAATGGCTAAGTAAATCAGCACCGATGATAGGACGGGTGACATCAGCAATGACGAAGCGCCATGGAAGATCTCTACGTAGTCCGAGGTTAAGAATCAGCATCTTCGTGCCGTAAGTGTTGATTGGAGTACCGTTAGCGGTGATAGGAGAGGGGAACGAGTTGCTTGCTCGGCCCTCGATATGGATACACGGATATGTCTGAACCAGTGTCAATAAGGAACCTATAACCCGTCGCCTTATCTGTGATAAACAAACGGCAGCAGGTAGAAGAAGAAGAGTCGTTACCCGCCTCTAGCGACTCTCTCGAGAGTTTTCCTGAAACTTACAACCTGGTAAGCATTTACGTGCTTTTGATTGATATTTGGTGTGATACCAACAGATGCCGGTCTGGTTCGACAATTTCTTGGTGGCAGACTTGCTTCTAAAACGGGCCGATTGGCGGGAGGGAGTGCTCGAACGAAGTCTGGATTGTCGTGATTGCAAATTTGAAACTGAAGCTGTTAACGCTGCCACTTGCTTAATGAGAGATTCGATATCTCCACGCAAATCAGGTGATTGCACTATAGCTGCACAGTCCTGAGGGTGATAAACTTTATGTAGTTTGTCAGCATAATCAGCGAGTTCAGTTAAGCCTACGTTTTTATGCATTACGAGACATGCGCGCCTTTGTTGCGATAGGTGAGAAAGCCAACGCGTTTTAAGCACCTCCTCATTTATATCAGGGACAAGTGCTTTTAAATGTCGCAAGTGTTGTGATGGCGTACGGTCACCTATATTTTCTTTATCCAAGAGTTGGAGCAACTTAGCTTCCTTGGATTTAGAAAATCGCGAGATTAACGTGGTCTTCAGTTGCTGATAAGGATTATTGGCCGGCGGCTTGATAATAAGATCCTCTACTTCTGCTGCAGAACGTGTGTCAATCAGAGGAATTGTTTGATAAAATTTTTCTTTCTCTGTCTCTATATTGTGATTGACAAATTGAGCTTCTAGCTGCGCAAACCAAAGAGAAGGTTTTTCGCTGCTAAATGGAGGCGCGTTAATATTTCGAGTAGCACTCATTATTTTAGATGCAGCCGGTTTCTGTGTAGGGGTATCAATTGTCATAACACCCGAGAGAATCGAGTCGCTTAAAATTTCTATATTGTTGTAATACGCGAACTTGGTTTTGCTGAGAACTGAGTCGTATTTTACTCACGAGTATTTATATGTGTAGCAAACGTTTTTTGTATTTACTGTTTTATTTTTAAGTCTTTTTTATGTAGTTCAACCACCGGTATACTTGACCGTGGAATGACCGTGAGGGATCGAAATTACAAAATTTATGTGGATTATCCACCGGTATGCTCTGACCGTGAAATGACCGTAGGGAATCGAAATGACGCAATTTTTAATACGCAACCGTCCACGTGTTAAGTTATAGCCAGATGTATGATTTCGATCATCCCCGCGACTTAGGCACTTCACTTAGTTTGGAGTCTACTGTACTTCTCACGATATGTTTCGCAATTTTATGAAAGAGTTTTTTGTGAAAACACTTATTTAGCTTGCATGCCGACGTCAAATATAAATCAAAGGCGGGTTGAAAACGGTTTGGTCAACATAAAAAATTACGTGGATAGATCACGTCGGGGTCACCACTGTGGTAATTAGGACTCCAAATCATTACCAACAAAATGATTAAGTTATTAAGAACTATTTTTATTACACATAAAATATATATATAGTCAATTCAATGTTACAATATAATTAGGTTTAGAAATTTATGTTCAGCGGTCGAATCGTACGCGTAGACTGACTTCTTGTGATTGTCACTTGCCAATCTTGGGTGGAAAAACTGCAGAGAGTTAGTGAGAGCGCCAAACCGGTTATGTGGTTGACACCACATATACTTCTGTATTATGAAATGTATAAAATTAGGAACGCTTAAGATAATAATGAATAAAATAATGAATAATGAATGAATAATGAATATATACATAATTGAGATGCTAACCGACTCTCGTTACTCTGCATCTGTGACCAGATGAATGTATATATTAGTAACAACTACACTGAAATAAAAAAGTTGAAAGTGCACATTGAAAGTAACATATCAAAACCACTTTCAAGCGATTGATGGTAATACTGTAAATATTACAGTATTTACTGTAAAATTGGCAGTAACAACATGTGATTTTTGCATAATGATATGAGTCCACTTTAAAATTTACAGTAATTCATGTCAATATGATAGTATATTCGAAGAATGATAGGGGCTCACTTTCAAAATTTATATTACCCACTGTTGGACGAAAAATTACAGGGTTTACTATCAATTTGACGGCCGTTTACTGTAGATTTTTTTTTCAGTGTATGTAATGTTATCTTTGTTAATTTTTTTATAAATATATATATTAGTTTTCAGTTAGTAAGCTATTTATTGGCAAAAATTGTTTTTGAGAAAAGTTTTCTAGTTAATATATCTAATATGTAAAACCGGCACCGGTGGTTCTTTGGGAGCGGCCGTTGGCCGGGCGCACCGCGGTAGTTATTTTTTGGAAAAGAAATAAATAAACAAAACGAAGACAACCGTTGAGGCCGAAAACTCATCCTCCGGTTGCAAGGAGAGTTGAACCCACATATGCACAACCACATGCATGGATACGTGTGCTGACAATCACGGATTTTACTACATGCACAATAGGGCGGCTCTTATATGACGTTTTTTCAAAATTTTGATTATTTTTTTCACGCTCCCCCTAGTTTGGTTCGTTTATGTATAAAAATGACCTGTGTGATATTTGACGTGAATAGGATAAGGGTAAAGCGTGCCCCTCGGGCCCTTTTAACGACGATTTAAGAAAAAGTCGCATACTAAAGAATTGATTTTGTGGCTTCATAAGAGTTACACCACGTAATCATATTAATATGGTAGTTATAATTTGCAGTGCAAATATGAAAATTTTAATCAATTTTAAAATAAGTGCCTTCTTAATTTAAGTTTTATTTTTATTTCCGAACATCAAAAAAAAAAGAAGCGACGTCAACGTTTTACAACGCCTGAATCAGCTGTAGAAGCATTCAAAATGCTCGTTTTAGAGGTGGTCTCTTCTGAGTGGCAAAAGTGCTTTGAAAATTGGTTCGACCGAATGCAGAAGTGTATTGACTTGGATGGAGAATATTTTGAAAAGCAATAAAACTATTTTCCTTAATATTTGACTGTGTTTTCATTATTAGGCGCAATATATAAAAGGCAACCCTCGTAATTGACTCGTGAATAACACTTTCCTGAAGATACCAAACACATATAGAGGTGAGTGACATATGTACATATAATTTATAAATACATACCTATCGTTAGTTTAAATCACAAAAAATTTAAGGTATCATATGCCATGTTTATATAAACCTATATATATAAACCAAGTTTAGAGTCGGTTTGGAAATTGCATGTAAACATGGCAATATACCCTGTGTTTCGTACTAACACTTCAAAACTATAAAGTAAGAATGCAGATTAGTATATCCTACCGAAATCTATGAAATTTCAAAAAATGTGTCAGTTAGGCTCTTTGTGTTTTAAGGTGACGGTGTGTGTTAAATCAGGCCACAGTGTGTCCTGTAGAGCTAAATGCCGATTAAACTTTTTCTCGATGGTAAATGTCTAATTTTTATTATATTCTGTGGTAGTTTAACCTACAATTCGGGGAAATTGGTTAGAACTTTGTCACACAAATCGAAGAATTTAAGGAAAAAAATTGCAACAAACTATGTTTTTATGTGTGAAATAAAAGCATCAATAGAATTCCTATTGACTGTGAAATCTGTAGCATCAAAAGCCAGGCTCAGGAAGATCCTCGTTAGAAGTCACACAAACAAGACGTTCTCGGTTGCGCTGCACGCGTATCTAAGAGAGACCGCACTACCCGAGGTGGTGCGAAAGTCGAGAAGTCTCTATTATACAAAGAATTTACTCTAGCTGCGGTTTGATAGATATAAGATATGCACTGCACTATGAAAAAATGTAGTTTAGCTTCTAACTTTTTTTTAGCTTTTTTCTAAGATTAATAAAATTCGATAGTATAAAAATTGTTAATCTAGTCTCCACAAAGTATGTATGTACATATACTGTGTGTCCGCTTAACACTGAATGGCAGCACGAACAATCGATTATTGCACTGTTCTTTTCACCGCCAACATTTACATGTATAAATGCAATGGAAGAAATTACATCTAATCGAATGGGAAGGCTAGATTCTACAGTTGCATTTTGGACACAGGTTCGGGAGTATAAGAATGCGTTCGGGGAAAATCCTTTTGCCAGTCTTTCTAATTTTGTTTTTGAATTTTTAGTTCTGCCGCTGAGCAATGCGGAGGCTGAGCGTATTTTTAGTACGATGAATAATGTAAAAACTAAGGTGCGAAATAGGACTAGTACTACAATGTTAAATGCAATTTTATGTATAAGGTATGGACTAAAAAAGAAAAGAAGTGCTGTCATGACTTTGTCAAAACAAAAGATCTCATTAGACTCACGAACAATTCCAGTATTTATTCTTATTCCTCGGATGATGAAGAAAATTTTGACATAGAAATATAATAAGACTTTTACAGCCCAATCTAATATAAACGCATTGCGGTAACTTTTTGTCAAAAATGTCTCATGTACATACAAGTTGTATGAAAGTAACATAAATTAATTTGCGTGCGTAAAAACCTAATTTGATTTCCAATTTTGGTTCTGCGTGACACCAGGTTTTGACATATACACACATTTTTTTACTAAGAAAACTTGTGTTTATATCGGTTACAGCAAAAAACGTCGTTTATGTTCGTGCGTTTATATTAGGTTGGGCAGTTAGTAAAAGGCGCATTTTTTATTTTGTTAACTGGAAGTGGAAATAATTTTATGAAATACAAGTTGCAATGTTTCGTAGCTTTATATTTATATGATGCAAAGCATCAGTGTATATACAATATTTACTTTTATGAAATTGAAGTACAAATTAAATTTAATGTTTTACTACATGTCTAAAATAGTTATGCTATGTATTGTTTTTTTTTTACAATGAAAATAACGAATAAAACGTAAAACTGGCGTTGTACTTTTAGCTTTTTTTTAGCCGTAAAGTTTTTGTTTTTTTTAGGTTTTTTTTATCCATCTAGCTTTATTTCTAAAAATGTTCTGGCAACACTGACTGCATTCCTACCACTGATTTTGCACTTATCTAAGGCAGCAGCAAGTTTAGGAGTCAATACTTTTTTTTTTGCTGTTGGTGATACATCTTCTCACTAATGAAACCTCCTCCAAATCAGATAAACCTAAATTCATAGATTTCGGTAGGATATACTAAAATGCTTTCTTACTTTACAGTTTTGAAGTGCTAGTACGAAACTCGGGATATATTGCCATGTTTATATGCAATTTCCAAACCGGCTGTAAACTTTGTTGCGTTTTTCTTCAAAACGATTTCCAAATGACTCGTAAGAGATGAGTTTTGAAATATTTCGGTTCCAGGTTCATATAAACATGGCATATGATACTTTAAAATTTTGTGTGATTTAAACCATCGATATGTATTTATTAAGGTGACTCGCCAAAAAAAGTTGCACTGTTTCCACCGGAATTTCAATATTCACTCTTTTCTAAGGACTCCCCCAAAATATTTCGAAAAAGTGAAGTTAGCGTGCCACCTTGAAAGTCCACCTTGGACACCAGCGAGGAAAAAAATTCTTGCACCTGAATTAGCCGTAAATTAGCCGTAGTTAACTGGCATATTTAAAAAATTAAAAAATAACAACTTTTTTGTTTTTGGTGGTGCACCGCCAACTTCATATGCAGTTAGCGGGCCACTTTTGGAAAACTAATAAAATTTGCCGCGCCTTTATTTAAAAAAAAAAAAAATTTTTTTGGTGGTGCACCGCCTACTTCATATGAAGTTAGCGTGCCACTTTTGGAAAACTGTCTTAGACACCTGCTAGGAAAACAATTCTTACGTCTAAATTTGCCATAAATTAGCCGTAAACTAGATGCAAAATAATAAAATTTGCCGCGCCTTTATTGAAAAAAAAAAAAATTTTTTTGGTGGTGCACCGCCTACTTCATATGAAGTTAGCGTGCCACTTTTGGAAAACTGTCTTAGACACCAGCTAGGAAACAAAATTCTACGTCTAAATTTGCCGTAAATTAGCCGAAAACTATCTGCAAAATAAAAAAATTTGCCGCGCCTTTTTTTTAGAAAAAAAAAATAAAATTACATATAATATTTTCGAAAATAAAAAAAGAGTGATTATTCAGTACATAATACACCTATAAGGATAATATTTGGTGGATTATTCCCCAAAACTTTTCATGCCATAACTCCGGTAAAAATTAATTTATTGAAACGATATTTGGAGAAATAGTTCAACATATAAAGCTAACTCTTTGGGGTAAAAATGAACAAAATTGGTTAACGGACACGCCCACTTTTCGAACAGTTCTGAAAAATTTCTTTGTAAAATTAAAATCGCGATATTTTCATAATTGTATAAGTTATATAAATAAGATTTCACACACATAATAGGCTTTTTAGGAAAAGCTAAACTGTAAAAAAAATTTGTGAATTTTGTTGAAGTAGGCGTGGCGCCGCCCACTTTTCAGCAAAAAAGGTCTGTTATTTTCAAAAGCGGTTGCTTGCAATTTGAATTAGGTATTTTAGTGAAAGTTAGTGAGATGCTTCCCAATAAAATGTAGTATACTCCTGCCAAAACTTACGCAAATCGAATAACAAACAAGCAAGATTTACGGGCAACTAGTTAACACCCTACTGCCTTTTTATAGCTAGTAGTGCTTCGCACACAAGGTATATTAACTTCATTCGCCTAACGGTAGTATGTAACGTCATAAACGAATCGAGATAGATATTGACTTATGTATATCAAAATGTTCAGGAGGAAAAGAGAAATTGATTACGCCATGTCCGTCCGTCCGTGCGTCCGTCTGTGGACACGATAACTTGAGTAAATCTTGAGATATCTCAATGAAATTTGGTATGCAGGTTTCTTTTCACTTATCTCGGAGCGCTATTGAAAATAGGCTAAATCGGTTAAAAGCCACGCCCACTTTCTATACATATAATATTTTCGAAAATACAAAAAGAGTGATTATTCAGTACATAATACACCTATAAGGATAAAATTTAGTGCGTACTTTAGCGTTAAGGCAAAAAATAAATTTTTGAATAAATTTTTAAAAAGGGGCGTGGCACCGCCCGATTTTGATTAAGTCCAATTTGGAAATATTGTTAATCATAAATCAAAAACTGCTCAAGATAGCAAAATGAAATTCAGCACACATATTTATATTAATACCGGCAATATTCCGAAAAAAAATTATATTGAATATGCAATAACTATACTTACACTACGTGTAAATCATATCTATTTCACGTTTAAAGTGTTTGCGGACAAAAAAGTCGAACGCATAACATTTTTCAAAAATGGGCGTGGCCCCGCCACTTTATGGTGGATTATTCCACAAAACTTTTCATGCCTTAACTCCGGTAGAAATTGATTTATTGAAACGATATTTTTAGAAAGTGTTCAACATATAAAGCTAACTCTTTGCTGTAAAAATTAAAAAAATTTATCAATACTTTTTTTTTTGCTGTTGGTGATACATCTTCTCACTAATGAAACCTCCTCCAAATCTGATAAACCTAAATTCATAGATTTCGGTAGGATATACTAAAATGCTTTCTTACTTTACAGTTTTGAAGTGCTAGTGCGAAACCCGGGATATATTGCCATGTTTATATGCAATTTCCAAACCGGCTCTAAACTTTGTTGCGTTTTTCTTCAAAACGATTTCCAAATGACTCGTAAGAGATGAGTTTTGAAATATTTCGGTTCCAGGTTCATATAAACATGGCATATGATACTTTAAAATTTTGTGTGATTTGAACTATCGATATGTATTTATTAAGGTGACTCGCCAAAAAAAGTTGCACTGTTTCCACCGGAATTTCAAAATTCACTCTTTTCTAAGGACTCCCCCAAAATATTTCGAAAAAGTGAAGTTAGCGTGCCACCTTGAAAGTCCACCTTGGACACCAGCTAGGAAAAAAATTCTTGCACCTGAATTTGCCGTAAATTAGCCGTAGTTAACTGGCATATTTAAAAAATTAAAAAAAAACAACTTTTTTGTTTTTGGTGGTGCACCGCCAACTTCATATGAAGTTAGCGTGCCACTTTTGGAAAACTATCTTAGACACCTGCTAGGAAAACAATTCTTACGTCTAAATTTGCCATAAATTAGCCGTAAACTAGATGCAAAATAATAAAATTTGCCGCGCCTTTATTGAAAAAAAAAAAAATTTTTTTGGTGGTGCACCGCCTACTTCATATGAAGTTAGCGTGCCACTTTTGGAAAACTGTCTTAGACACCAGCTAGGAAACAAAATTCTACGTCTAAATTTGCCGTAAATTAGCCGAAAACTATCTGCAAAATAAAAAAATTTGCCGCGCCTTTTTTTTAGAAAAAAAAAAAAAAATTACATATAATATTTTCGAAAATAAAAAAAGAGTGATTATTCAGTACATAATACACCTATAAGGATAATATTTGGTGGATTATTCCCCAAAACTTTTCATGCCATAACTCCGGTAAAAATTAATTTATTGAAACGATATTTGGAGAAATAGTTCAACATACTCTTGGGGTAAAAATGAACAAAATTGGTTAACGGACACGCCCACTTTTCGAACAGTTCTGAAAAATTTCTTTGTAAAATTAAAATCGCGATATTTTCATAATTGTATAAGTTATATAAATAAGATTTCACACACATAATAGGCTTTTTAGGAAAAGCTAAACTGTAAAAAAAATTTGTGAATTTTGTTGAAGTAGGCGTGGCGCCGCCCACTTTTCAGCAAAAAAGGTCTGTTATTTTCAAAAGCGGTTGCTTGCAATTTGAATTAGGTATTTTAGTGAAAGTTAGTGAGATGCTTCCCAATAAAATGTAGTATACTCCTGCCAAAAATTACGCAAATCGAATAACAAACAAGCAAGATTTACGGGCAACTAGTTAACACCCTACTGCCTTTTTATAGCTAGTAGTGCTTCGCACACAAGGTATATTAACTTCATTCGCCTAACGGTAGTATGTAACGTCATAAACGAATCGAGATAGATATTGACTTATGTATATCAAAATGTTCAGGAGGAAAAGAGAAATTGATTACGCCATGTCCGTCCGTCCGTGCGTCCGTCTGTGGACACGATAACTTGAGTAAATCTTGAGATATCTCAATAAAATTTGGTATGCAGGTTTCTTTTCACTTATCTCGGAGCGCTATTGAAAATAGGCAAAATCGGTTAAAAGCCACGCCCACTTTCTATACATATAATATTTTCGAAAATACAAAAAGAGTGATTGTTCAGTACATAATACACCTATAAGGATAAAATTTGGTGCGTACTTTAGCGTTAAGGCAAAAAATAAATTTTTGAATAAATTTTTAAAAACGGGCGTGGCACCGCCCGATTTTGATTAAGTCAAATTTGGAAATATTGTTAATCATAAATCAAAAACTGCTCAAGATAGCTTCAGCACACATATTTATATTAATACCGGCAATATTCCGAAAAAAAATTATATTGAATATGCAATAACTGTACTTACACTACGTGTAAATCATTTCTATTTCACGTTTAAAGTGTTCGCGGACAAAAAAAGTCGAACGCATAACATTTTTCAAAAATGGGCGTGGCCCCGCCACTTTATGGTGGATTATTCCACAAAACTTTTCATGCCTTAACTCCGGTAGAAATTGATTTATTGAAACGATATTTGGAGAAAGTGTTCAACATATAAAGCTAACTCTTTGCTGTAAAAATTAAAAAAATTGGTTAACGGACCCGCCCACTATTTAAACACAGTTCTTAAAAATTTCTTTGTAAAATTAAAATCGCGATATTTCCATAATTGTATAGGTTATATTAATAAGATTTTACACACGTAATAAGCTTTTTAAGCAAAACAAAACTGTAGAAAAATGTTGTGGATTTTGTTGAAGTAGGCGTGGCGCCGCCCACTTTTCAGCAAAAAAGGTCTGTTATTTTCAAAACCGATTGCTTGAAATTTCAAAAAGGTATTTTCATGAAAGTTAGTGAGATGCTTCCCAATAGTATATAGTATACTCCTGCCAAAAATTACGCAAATCGAATAACGAACAAGCAAGATTTACGGGCAAGTAGTTAACATCCTACTCCCATTTTTATTTTTATAAATTTTTTTTATTTTCATACCCTTCATGAACATGAGGAAAGCTATTTATATTATTATGTATATAATTTAATTTACCACTAACAAAAGAAGTGTTTTTGACCGAAAACAATCCGGTATTAAAATAGGCCTGAGTAAATTGGGATACCAAAACAGATCACGACTAGGTATTTAATGTTCGGTTACACCCGAACTTAGACTTCCTTACTAGTTATTTCACATTTCATTGCTTACATACTATTCATATTTAATTCAAATAAGTCGAATAACATTATAGCGGTACATATTCAATGCATACTGCGAATACATCTATATAATAATAGGCTAACACTCTCCCCATAGTAATTTTCGCAACCCAACTTTATATAGTATTTATAGATAGATCCCTATAAAAGTTATATTGCCATCTTCGTATGGACTATTTCTACTGTCTCGCGAAAAAAATTTTTGAAAATTATGCTTTGTTTATTTGTTATTAAACAAAAAAGAAGCCTACAAACTTTCCAAAACTCTCCAGCTGTTTTGTAATGTCCAACAGCACAACATATATAAAAGCTTTTACCAAAAGCCAAAGCTACAGTATCTGACTGTTTCATTGTACGCTAGATGGAGACGTGCGCGCCTTGCGCAAAGAATTTCACCACTACCCTCAGCGACATCTACAACCCAGTAGATAAAGTCTCTGATTCACGACAGAAATGATATACATGATACAGCAGTGGCGCAGGTGGTAAGGGTGCCGGCTCTGATGCGTGCGTTTACAGGATCAAGCACGGGTTCGGGGCAGGTTAAGTTTTTTTTTTTTTTATAAATTAAATTTGCCTTGAAACATATAACATATGAAAACCTTTTATCATAATATTTTTTTTTAAATTTATTAAAGATTGGCCAGAAAAATATTACCAATTGTCTCATTTAGAGCAAAGCTGTAAGTAGACGCTGGAAAGTATAAGTAGTTGCTGGCGTCATTTTAAATAATTTTCCTTGCTTTAAAAGGATTAAAAAAAAAAAACAATTCCCATTTTTGTCTTCACCGAGATTCCCGATTCACCGAGAATCCCGAGAATCGAAGTCAGGTGTGCTGCAAGTAGTATACATTTATACCCATTTTGGTATAAAAATTGTACAACTAGTGTCTTCATAGGACATGCTCGAACAAATGTGACCAATTTATTCCATTTAAAAGAGACTAAAAAAGTAGTAGTTTACTACAATAAAATATTGGAAAAGCATATTTTCTAAGCAGAAAATGTATTTTTCATACTAAGAATGAAGTTAGTTATATAGAATAAAATATTTTGATAGCAACACCAGAAGAGGAATTTTCAAAAATAGAAGAGAAAAAAGAAAAATATCAAAATCCATGCAAAGAAATGTAAAGCAGGAGTTATTAGCTTTCAAATGTTGAAAATAATCTGTAGCCTTACTACAAGCCGAAATCTAATCACTTCAGTTGGTGCATGTTTTCGTTACGTTATGAAAAATTTCAGCAGTATACATATATATTAATACCCTAACTCTGTTGTACTACCACCCTAATGTGTGAAAACTTTGAGTGGCATCACCACCTCGCAAAATTTCGCACTTTTTAAAAACTACGAAAACCACACAAACCCCTCTGCTATCATTCATATGCAGTAATCCAGGAGCTGCCACTTGCTTTTATTTGTCTGCCAAAAAAATTGTGCTAAATCCTGCACAACATCATTTGAAGCCTAAGAAATCCATCTTAACTACTCAAGGCTTTAAGCTGCCATTATGCATACTTAGCAAAATAGCAAGAGAGCACACTAGCCAGTTTCAAATAAGAGTAAAAGTTTCTCATATCGAATTGCTTTTTAAAAGTAATCGTGTGATTTTTTGCATATAACTCAGTATATAGTCAATGCCAAAAAAAAAACTATAAAGCATTTTGGGAGGAAACATTTTTTTTTAGGTTAGCCTAATTTGAATTCAATTTATTTCACAGTAAGTTTTGCGGTATGAATAACACATATACATCCAAAAATTCTTATCCCTGTAGCATAGTTGGAGGATTTTATTCAAAATGTTAAAAAAAAGGTATGGCATCACACAGTTCTCTCACGGCGCTCACTAAACTTAGAATTTACATAAAAAATCAAAACTCAACAGAATTCTAAGTCAAGTCAAGTAGGGTAATCGGATACATGCAAACTTCATTAAACAGAACGCTAAGTGGCAGTTCCAAGTCAAATCAAGTCTATGCTAAGTATACATAATGGCTGCTTTAGCTTACACGCTCACGCATATGGGCAATCCTGTAAGCTCAAAGATTTTAAAACAGTGCTGTCCAAAATGAAAAATGTGAGAGAATGAGTGAGAACGAGGGAATGGGAGCAGACCAGTGGGAAATTTAAACCAAAATAACAACATATGGAATTGGGATAGAAAATTTGGAATGTGTTAGACTTTCAGATAAAATATTCAAGGATGTTACTTGTTAAGCCAACACATTTTTAAATAAGAGCGGTATTTTAGAGATGTTGTATTTGATAAAATTCTTGTACTACCCATATTAATGATCTGCAAATTAATATATGTTGTGGGAAAAAGTGATAGGCTCTGAAAAGATATTCCTTTCAATATTGGATACGATGTTCCTTCTAAAATTTTTCAGAATTCAACATTATTGTAAAATAGAAGGCATTGAAAGTAGCCAAAGGCATTTTCTAGCATAAAAAAGTTCTCACAGGGCATTGAAATGCATACACTAAGCGTCCCGGACAAGCTTGGTGTTTATTCGTTTCTGGTTCGCTAACGACTGAACGATAGAGAGTAAGAATCAAAGATGACTTGATACGAAACTCTTTCCCGCTCTCTCATTTCGGTCCTCGATTATGCAGTGTTGCCTACTTTTTTATGTGTGCGCTAGTTGGTAATACTACACAATCGAGGACCATCTGACATTAGATACATAAACAATGAGGAGCCAGAAAGCAAAAAACGCACCAAATTTGGGAAAATCAAACTAGTGAACATTTCGATAAACTTAAAATATCACACGATTGAGAAAAAATACGTAAAGTATGAAAGGAAATAGCTGCAGAAAATATATGTAGAAAATGATATTTTTTTCACGCATTTGAGTGGTTTACAGGTATAAAAAAAGCTTACAAGATACAAACAATACGCCTTTTCTTTTTGTATTATTTGCAAATATTTATTTTAATTATAATTATTTTTATTTGAAATCGTGTTATTTCCATTACCATGTTCTATTTCATTACGAAATGTACATCATTCAGGATTTTACCTTATTTTAAGATATCTTGGGAATTTTAACTTTATATTATGAATTATTTATTATTTCATATATTTTATTTTAAATATATCTTGTCTCATTTTATACGTTCCGAGCAAGAAAAATTCAAAAATGAATTCGATAGCACCTTTTTGCACACCTCTTGGTCTGTGAGAATTGAAAAATTCCTAAAAAGCTACTCAAAATGCCCATATTTTGTTTTCAGCATACTGGCATCATTGGAAAATGTTATAAAAAATGACCACTTTTTGAGCGCTCTCAGAGAGCGCGAAGTTTCGTATCTAGCAAAGATGACTTGATACGAAACTCTAAAAATAGCTGCTGAAAACATAGAAAATTATATATTTTTACGCATTTGAGCGGTTTACAGGTATAAAAAAAAGCTTACAAGATACAAACAATACGCCTTTTCTTTTTGTATTATATTCAAATATTTATTTTAATTATAATTATTTTTATTTAAATTAATCATATTATTTCCATTACCATGTTCTATTTCATTACGAAATGTACATCATTCAGGATTTTACTTTATTTTATGATATCTGGGAAATTTTAACTTTATATTATGAATTATTTCTTATTTCATATACTTTATTTTAAATATATCTTGTCTCATTTTATACGTTCCGAGCAAGAAAAATTCAAAAATTAATTCGATAGCACCTTTTTGCACACCTCTTGGTCTGTTGCAAAATTCCTAAAAACCTACTCAAAATGCCCATATTTGGTTTTCACCATACTGGCATCATTGGAAAATGTTATAAAAAATGACCACTTTTTGAGCGCTCTCAGAGAGCGCGAAGTTTCGTATCTAGTCATCTTTGGTAAGAATACGTGTGATCAATTGATCTATGGCAATGGTGGGCAGAGCAGCTCTATAGAGCTGCGAGAGTAAAATCGTGTGTACGTATACAAAAGCCGTGAGAATGAAATGCGCTCAATTCAATTTCAAGAGTACAAGAAACAGGTTTCTGCCTATACGTTACACAGTGGGCAACTTTGTTTTATATTCATGAAAGTTGTATGATGTTTGAAATTGGGTGGGAAATTGAAGTTATTTTTCTTTTATATAGGTAGTTCTAAAAGCCACAATGCATAATTTCTCCAGGTCGTTAAATCTTATTACAGAGTTCAATTTAAAGCGACATTTTTTGGCGTTCCACAGGGCTATTAATGATTTCAGCAAAAATGATCGAAAGCGAACTTACTTACTTGTAAATAAAAAAATATAAAAGAATTAAAAAGATTGCCTGTTACTTTCGAACAAAGAAAGAGTACATTTTCAAAAAAAAAGAAGCTAACTATTGCTTTGGAATAAAAAAAAATATTTTCTTGTTACAAAAAACAAATCAAAACCATATGAAAAAATATAATCCTGAACTAATATTTTTAAATAAAAAAAAATATATGCTTTATTTTGAAAACTTAATAAAAAAAAGCAAAATATAAACTAAAACCAAACAAAAATGGAAACTAAAACAAAATAGTTACTCGTGAAAAACTAATCGACAAACTCATAAAAAGACACCCAAATTCAAATTATAAAAATAATCTGACGACCCTTTTCACACAGAATAAAGAATTTAAAACAAACACCTTAATACGCATCCCCTTCACATACCTCCCGCAAATCACAAATAGTCTTGCAAATTGTTTTGAGAAAAACGATATGAAAATTGTCTACACTAACAACAACAAATTAAAAAATATTCTCGGCTCCACCAAAGACAGTACACCCACGTTGGAGCGAAGCGGCATTTACGAAATCAGCTGCTCATCTTGCGATGCAAAATACATAGGCCAAACATGAAGACAAATTTCTGTTCGCTTTAAAGAGCATGAAAAGCATTGCAACAACGAAGAAGTGCATAGATCCGCAGTAGCAGCGCATATGCATAAGACTGACGATAGTCCAATACAACACAGCATTGGCACCGTAGCAGAGAACTTGCGCTTAATTAAAGCTGTTCACAACAACAAAAAATTAGATGCTTTTGAATCCCTTTATATATTTAAAACTAAGAATGCCATGAATTCTGACAACGGGAATATAAATTCTCCTCTCTTTTCTTTGATTTAAAAATTTTGTTGTAATGACCAAATGCTATTGTTTATACCTGTTTGTTTATTTACTAAAACCTTTTTGTTTAGTAGCGCGTCGCTGATGATGGACAGCAAGTCTGCCCGAAATGCATACGGTTGTGTAAAATAAAATGTATATGTTTTATATCACCAAACATTAAGTTGTTTTATTTTCACTAAATTTTTTGTAGTCCATAAAGGAACTTTTTGTTTAAAAACTTTTGTATAAATTAGACTACAAACAAAGGTTCGTCTATTTGACAAAATAATATTGTCTATATAGTGTATAAATTTTGTAAGTTCACAAAAGCTATTTTCATTAAGCGCGTTTTTCATCATGCTAATTTTTCTCCAAAAAGTGTCGATATCTAAATCTGCCGACAAATTAAGTTCGCTTAACCTTAGCAGTCTCCACTGTGTGGCTATAATATCATAATCGTCTTCAGCTAGGTTGGGAAATTCTAAAATTAAAGGCATGATTGAGAGATCTTCGCTGCTAAGTACTTTAGCTGGCGTAATTATTTGTAAAAGTTTAAGATCACTTCGATGGAAATCAAATCTCAAATTTAATTGATCCAAAAATTCAATGTAAAATTGTATCTTATTCTTCACTTCAAAAATTTCATCATCATTTAAACGATTTTTTATATACATTTCAGATTTAATTCCAATAAACACTGTTGGAGTTTCAAGGTGGTAATATGTGTCTTTATAGTTAATATAAATAGTATCGTGGATAATCACTTTTTTAACAAAATTACTTAAAATCAATAGATAGTTTGTTCTAATACTTGAATACAAATACGGCAAACGGGAGATTTGTGACTGAAACTCCTTATTAAGTTTATTGACTAAAGGCAATATGTATGATAAAAACAGGAAATACGCTTTCATTTTAAAACTCATTTCTTCAGCCAACTCAGCAGGTTTTACGCCATTTATTTCCATAGTGCATGACATGAAATATAATTTCAAAGAGTCCAATTGCTCAACTATTCTTAAAATTACGGCTTCCAATGAAAGCCATCTAGTTTGGCAAATTCCTAAAATTTTGTGAGGCTTTACAGAGCAATATTCTTGAAATTCTTTAAAATCGTTTATACGTTTTGGGCTGTGAGAAAAAAAATTTCATATATTTCCACTCTACATTTTTGGGTAAAAGTTTACAAGCGTACGATGAACATAAATGTAAGGAATGGCATGTACACTTCATATAATACAAGTCAACTTCAACACTTAACAATGCTTTAAGGCCACCAAATTCGCCAGACATAACGCTCTCACCATCGGTTGCTAAACCAATTATGTTTTTCATTGGGTACAATTTATATCAAAAAACTCCTTAATAGTACTAAATATGGATACTGCATCTGCTTTTTTAAGTTCCAACAAGCCAATAAAACGATCGAGTACATTGCAAGTACTATCAACATATCGTGCAACTAATACTAAGCTTTTAGTATTTGAAACATAGAGGGTTTCATCAGCTATTAACAAGAACTTCTTTTGTCTCAAAACTGAAAAAATTTGCTGACATGCCTGCTTGGAACTTGTACCGGTTGTGTTCTAGCACATTTAACCCTTTTAGCAATTTCAGAATCCGGGCAACACTCTACTAACAGTCCAGGGAGGCTGTCCATTAATAAAAAGGGTAGATTGTGTGTTATGCAAAACATAACCATGTTCATTTCTGCATATTTTACTTGCTGCTGTTGATTTCGCTGTTCTGCATTAAAAAATGTTTCCAATTGAATTTGTTTTTTCTTTGATTCCACATTTTGTATGTGCAATGTAGTCTTTTCATGCGCCTTCAGGTGACTACAGTGGCTAAATATTTTCTTTGAGCAAGCTATACAAAAGGCCGAACCATCTTGTTCGCGTAACCATTTAAATGTTTGCAGCCATTCGGCTCGAAATTTGCGTTTGTCACTTTCCTCTTTGAGTTCTCTAAAAATGCAAATATTAATTAATATTGCAGTTTACTCAGCTTAGCTATGTGTTTATACATACATATATTGGCAATACTCACCCAGAAGTTTCCGCGTCGTTGTTGTTGATTTCAGCAATTTCAGGGTCTGGAAGCTTATGCCTTTTGATGACAAATCTAGTTGTATGAAATCATTGCATACGCATTTATGTATATATTAATATAAATCTGTTAGTGAAGCATGCTAATAACTTACCTATCCATTTTCGTTTTTGTTATTATTCAAGTTTTAATAAAATATTTCCACTGACTGAGCAAAAACACCAAACTCTGCTAAAAATAAACTTTCATAGCGAATAGTTACAGGTGGTAGGAATTTTGACAAAGCGGCTTTTAGCGCAATACATGTTTGAATGTATAAGAACGAATTACAAGAACAAACTCCATGCGTGCAACGTCAAAAGTTTTTCCCCACAGTGCTGTCGCAAAGTGACAAAATTCAGCAAATCAGTGATGTTACTTCAACGAAGGTGAAAACCTACCAAAATTGAAATGTTCAGTCCAACCTACTAAACGGAAAATTTCCTACCAGTTTTGGTAGGAAAAGTCCAATTATCACAACCCTGATACCGAAAAATTGAGAAATCGTCATTTTATCTGCCGAAAATTTCTGCGCATTTGGCGTGAAACACTTGCTCAAATTTTCAAATTTTTTGCCCTCATTCCTTTTACTAACCATAGATAAATAGATTTGAGACTCTTCGTTTCGAGAGAGCGCTGTCAAAATGCACATTTTTTATAACATTTGTCATTGGTGCCACTCCGTGAAAGTGGAGTAAAACTGAGTATGGATATTTTCATCATATATTTTGGGAATTTTAAAGGTTTTGCTTTTAATTGGACTTTTGAAAGGGTAAATACATTTTTCGAAACTTATTTTTCAAAAATATGACAAATTAACGTATGTATCTGCAGGCATAAATAAACAAAAATATATCGACAGCCACACTGCAAAACCAAATGGGTATGTTCAAAACCAAAAAGTTTTCAGGAGAGGGAAAAAACTGTAATAATTATAACGTATTTATATGAGCAATAATGAAATATTGAATTTATTTATAAATATGGATAGATAGGATCAAAATCACTACATAAACCGTCGTTGGGTGCATGGGGGCTGGTCCTCTACTCAAAATTTCTGAAGTTCTTCTAAAAAATGTACTTAAGGTTGATAAATTTTGACTGGCTTATAGTATTGACCTTCCGAATTTTTGAAGTTATGAGTAGTAGTGGAGCCATAAGTCCAAGCGGATCTAATAGCGATGATGCAATGGACAGAATTGAACGTTTGGTGATGCGATTAACTGATGATAACAGCGTGAAAGGAAAAAAGAAAACAATCGAAGGTTTGGTCCCATTTCTGTCCCAGGGTACTTATAACAGATGTGTCCAAATTTAGGTCCTTAGCCGAATTCTCCTCTCTGAACTGAGTTCATTGGAGTGCCATTTAGCTAATTTAAATCCTCCTAGGTCTAGTAGTTGAGTTACCTCTTGCCGTATTTGTTGAAGTGCGGCCAACGAATTAGCGCCACACAGCAAATCATCCACATAAAACGACGACTTCACAATTTCCGCTCCGATTTTAAACTTAGTTTGATGTTGGTCAGCAAGGTAAAATAAGCTTCGAATAGCTAAGTATGGAGCCGATGCCATTCCATAAGTCACAGTGTTGAGTTGGTAGGTAAGAATCTCCTCGGCAGGTGAGCTTCGTCATAAAATGTATTGGTATTTCCGATCACCTTGGTACATTACTACTTGTGTGGTCTTTGAAGGGCAATCTTACCAATTCTCTGCCACAGGATTCTTCCTGAACTGTATTAAGGTACAATTGCTCGCAGGTATGTTGTTCACGTGTCCAGGGATCCGCAATAGTAGTTACTTCTTCCAATTTCCAAAATTTTTCAAGTTTATCATTTGCTGTAAATAGACATAAAGGTTTAAGAGAGCGATTAGTTGTTTGATATCGCCCTGATACGACCCATCCTAGCAGTGTTTTTTGCAAGATTGGTAAATTTGGACCTAGTTTTATCTGACCGACAGACAGTAGGCTGAAAAATATTTGTGTACCCAGTAATAAATCGACCTTCCCCGTTACATGGAATTGATTATCTGCCAAAGTCGTATTTGCAGGTATATTCCATGATGAAATGTCGATGTCTGGATCCGGTTGATAGGCAATGTGAGTTGTGATGCAAAATGTCAGCGGTAGTTCGAAGGCAGTAACTAGCGACTTGATATTTGTTGTTGTTTTGTATTTGATGTTAGTTAAAGACTTACCAATGCCTTGTATTTCAAGATTTTGCTTACTTCTTGAAAACATCAATTTTTGCGAAAATTCATCCGTGATAAAGTTTACCTGAGAACAGGAGTCCAGCAATGCCTTCCCCATTTTATAGTTTCCAGATGAATCACGAACCAAAACCTTTGTAGTTGCCAGAGTAATGTTGTCACAGGATGAATGGTTCAAATGCATATGTACTGCAGCTTCCGTTGTTGAAGATGCTGAGTTTCCGGCTTGTTGGTTGGGTGCTGATATACGATGAAGTAGTGTGTGGTGCTGCTTCTGACAAACTTTGCACCGATAAGATGATGGACAATGACTTGCATGATGACCCTTTGAGAGGCCGTTGATGCACAATGCAGGACTGGAGCAGATTGGACATGGTGGGTTTGAACATGAAAAGGTATACCCACGTTGTTGGCCCTTTGGTTTAATGGTTGATGTTTTAGTGTTAACAGTGTTACTAGTGTGAGCACTGTCAGTAGATTCCAAGTACTGACAGTGTCTTTCCAATACTTTGGCGCAACCCTCCCATGTTCGTAGCGTTTTGAAGTCAAGCGATTCTTTCCCTTTTTTTTTGGTTTGTTCGTCAGATTTCTGCAAACCTAGAAACATTAACATAGCTTGTGAAACTTGCCTGTCAGTACCGAGCGACAATAGAGATCCGTAGATTTCTGAAGCCTCGTCGACAAGACTTCTAACCTGAATACTATTTGGTTTTGTTACAGCTGGTAGATCGAATAACGATGAAATGTTTTCCAGAAAAATTAGTGTTTTGTTGTCATAGCGAACCTTGAGCCTGTCCAATGCCTTGAGATAGTTTTCATTTGTCACCTGGAATGCGTCTACAGTTTCCAAAGCTCGCCCTTGGAGCGAATTCCGCAAATGATTGAATTACTCAATATTGGACAGGCGGTGTTCGCGATCAGTTATCTGTTGAAAAGAGACTATACAATTTTGATACTCAGAATACTTGCCGCTGAAGGTAGGTAGCTTAAGTTTTGGCAGTTTTGACGACTGCTGCATTACGCATATTGTATCCATTAAAGAAACATTGTTGTCTTCCTTTAATTGCGATTAAATGGATAATTTAGTGGTTAGGTAGAGCTCCTGTCTAGATGCCCGAAGATAGGAATCTAAGTATTCTGGGCCCAATCCACAAGAAAGGTGATCCTGCAAACTGCACCAACTATCTCGGAATCAGCCTTTTGAATATCGCATATAAGGTGTTGTCAAGCGTATTGTGCGAACGATTGAAGCCTGACGTGAACAGACTGATTGGACCTTATCAGTGTGGCTTCAGACCTGGAAAATCTACCATCGACCAGATTTTTACAATACGTCAAATCCTGGAGAAACCCCGTGAGAAAAGAATCGACACACACCACCTCTTTGTTGATTTTAAAGCCGGTTTCGATAGCACGAAAAGGAGCAGCCTATATGCAGCTATGTCTGAATTTGGTTTCCCCGCAAAACTTATACGGCTTTGCAAAATGACATTGAGCAACACCAGCAGCTCAGTCAGAATTGGGAAGGACCTCTCCGAGCCGTTTGAAACTAAACGAGGTTTCAGACAAGGTGACCCCCTATCGTGCGATTCAGGGCCGTGCGCAGGATTTGGCCTTGGGGGGGGTTTTAATTTAGATTTGCATTCGCATACATTTTTCACTAAGTTAAACATATTTGCTGAAACAGATACCTAGACCCATATATCACAAATTTTAATGTTCTTTAACTTTCCTGAATGTTCATACTCTGATGCCTAAAACTACTATTTTTTTGGTTGTACACATTTTTCTGTATTTGATAGAGAATTGGTGATATGATGGCATATTCCAGCTAACTAAAAGTGCAAAAAAAGACTCCTTTCGGAGCCATAAAACGCTCATTTCTCAGAACTTTACTCTCCAAAATGAGCTACTTTCAGAGCCCAAATGGAGCGAAAAATCGCTCTACGCGGGCACTCCAACGAAGTCATAAAAAGGAGTCCGAAATGAGTCCGATTTCGATGAATTTGAAGCGTTTTTTGACTCTTTTTAAATGAACTGCGGAGCCTTTTATTGGTGCTTTTCTGAACCTTTTCGGAGCCTTTTATTCCTCCATTCTGAGGGTTTCTGGAGCCTTCTCAGACGCCTTTCGGAGCCCTCTAATTGGTGCTTTTCTTTCATTCATCCATTCAGAGGGTTTTTGAACACTTTTCGGAGCCTTTTATTGGTGTTTTTCTGAAGCTTATTTGGGGTCGTTTTTTATTTCTTTTGGGTCATAATTTCTTTGCGCAATTATTCACTCCTAACTATTCTGCCGTCACCAACTCTGACTTTCTATATATGATGTTCTTATTTATCTGAAAACCTTGAAGGAATCTTTTAAATGCGGTCCTGATAGGATTCCTACATGCTTCTTGAAGAAGTGCGCTAACAATATTTACCAACCCCTTACCAATTTGTTCAATCTGTCACTAAAGTGTGGTGTTTTTCCAAAAGCATGGAAAGAGTCGTTTCTTCTACCGCTTCATAAAAGCGGAAGCATAGCAAAGCTTTCTGATATCCCAAAAGTGTGTGAAGCTATTGTTACCAATCAGCTTACGAATCCTATCTCTACCTTGATGTCCGACTGTCAACACGGGTTCTGTAAGGGAAAGTCCACCGTTACAAACTTACTTGAATTTACTTTGATTTCAGCAAAGCTTTCGATAAAGTGTGTCACTCTTTACTTATTCATAAACTGGATCAGTTGGGTTTCAAGCCGGGTCTCAATCGCTAGATCTCTTCTTACCTTAGCGACAGAGCACAAAAAGTAGTGTTTAAAAATTGTGAATCCGATGTTATTTATGTCTCCTCAGGAGTTCCACAAGGAAGCCATCTTGCCCCGATTCTGTTCTTGTTGTTTATAAATGATATTTCTACAGTAATATAATTTTCGAAAATTTTAATGTATGCCGACGATGTAAAGCTTTTTATGTCATTCGAAGAAGCTTCAATCAGATCTAAATACACTTGTTACTTGGTGCGATTTAAATTATATGCCGTTTAATCTAAAGAAATGTAAATACATGCGTTTTTCGAGAGGAAAATCACAGCCAGCTTCCTATACAATTAACAGCTATAGTCTTGAGCAAATGTATGATTTTGTTGACCTTGGGGTTACTATGGACTACAAACTCAGTTTTAACTGCCATATTAACGTAACAGTCAATAAAGCTGGAGGCGTTCTAGCATTTGTTAAACGATGGTCTAAAGAATTTAGCGACCCTTATGTAACTAAAACTCTTTACTACATTAGTCAGACTGATACTTGAATACGGTTCTACAATTTGGAATCCACGTGGATCGCTTAGAATCAAAATTTTTAATATTTGACTTAAGAGATCTTCACTGGGATCCCTTGTATAATTTGCCACGTATACGAGTCGCTTAAAACTAATTAATCTTCACAGCCTTTCTAGTCGGAGGGAAATGCTTGGAATTGTTTTCATGATTAAATTACTAAATGGCTCAATCACAAGCCCGTTTCTTTTGAGCGAAGTGAACTTCAATGTACCTTCTCGTCCATCAAGACATTTTAAACCACTTATCTTGAAACAGTGCCGAACTAATTTGGAATTAAATCAGTCTTTTCGTTGTTTGTGTCAAGATAATAACTCTCATTCTGGTACGATTGATATTTCAGACTCACTATGCAGAATAAAAATGTCAATTATTTCTATCCTAAATACATAGCAACAATTTGCTTTCATATCCTTTGATTCTTATCTTTATTCTTTACAATAACTATTCGCTGTCAACTAATTATTTATTAATTGTGTCATCTATTTTGTATCTACCTTACTTGGCTGATGAGGTTTTCTCTGTAGCTGAGCAGTTTCAGATCTCGACGATTAACAAACCAAAGCCTTTCAAAGACTCGGCGCGGAAAATATGAAATATGCTATGTTTATTTTCCACAGACTATTGATAAACGTCCATGAAAAATGCGATCTTTATTTTCCTTTAAGTTAAAAAAAAAAATATCAGAAAATGTTTGAAAACATTCAAATAAGTGAACGTTGTCGCTCATCTGCTCTCCAGCGTTCATTTTCTCACAATTCTCTTTACGCCTACAACAAAAAGGGTCAGAAAACACTCGAAATCTTTCATATAATTGAGCCTTGCAGTTCATTCGCTCTGTTAATTGAAACTGATCACTGTTTTCATCGGTAAAATTTAAGAACAAAAAATGCCCATACGCTACACAACTTTGTAATTTCGGAAAGCTCCAAGTGCAATTCAAAGTGCCGGACTTATGTATTGGTCAACCTTATTCTTTGCAACTTTCACCAATTTCTTCTTCCGTAAAATTATTTTAACTAATTTTGTCAAAAATTATTAGTCAAGATTCAATACAAGATTTATAAAGTGTATTTTGAAAATTTTTATAAAATCATTTCAACTTAGATTTGGTCATGGGGGGGGTTTCAACCCCCAAAACCCCCCCCGTGCGCACGGGCCTGGTGCGATTTCTTTAATTTGATGTTGGAGAAAATAATACAATCTCCAGAACTTAACCGCGCTGGAACAATATTCTATAAAAGCGTGCAACTGTTAGCATATGCTGACGACATTGACATTATCGGCCTTAACAACCGCGCCGTAACCTCTGCGTACTCCAAGCTAGAAAAAGAAGCGGAAAAAATGGGTTTGGTGGTGAACGAAGGCAAAACTAAGTACATGCTGTCATCACGCAGAGTCAGCGCATTCGCGCCTTGGCACCCACGCCACTCACTCATCACACTCTACAAATCACTCATCGCTCCCGTCCTGCTATATGGTGCAGAGGCGTGGACACTAACAAAATCTGACGAGGCTGCATTGGGAGTATTCGAGAGAAAAGTTCTGCGAAAGATTTATGGGCCTCTACGCGTTGGCGACGGCGAGTACCGAAGTAGATTTAATGATGGGTTGTATGAGCTTTACGCAGACGTCGACATAGTACATTAAAACGCAGCGGCCTCGCTGGCTAGGCCACGTCGTGCGAATGACGAAGACGCTCCAGCCCAGAAGGTATACTTATCGGCACCCGCCGGTGGAAGCAGAGGAAGAGGAAGACCACCACTCCGATGGAAGGATCAAGTGGAGACCGACCTGCGATCTCGTGGGGTCTCCAATTGGCGCAAAGAAGAAATTACTGGCGAGCTATGTTGGACGTTCGAAATCGCTCAGGCGGTTAGATGGCCATTTAAAGAAGAAGAAGAAGAGCTCCTCTAAATCGGCGCGTCCTCCATCTTCAGTGTCCAACCTTTCGATGTCTGTCTGGATTGATAGGATTTGCTTAAAATATTATTCCAGGATACCCAGGCGGCACTTGTACTCAGCCTGCAAAGCATGCTAGCTTCGATGATATTCTTGATCCTCGTAATATTTTTCTTAACGTTGGCACGTTGTTGCTTCAGCTCCTCTACCGACATTTTAATATAGATTTCTCACAGTGTAGTCCAGGCGACAGAGATTTAATACGGAAGTGACGCGGACCATAGGTTTTTTTGGTTTATCTAACTCTCCTAGTAGTGGACATGAAGGGTGAAAAAATAATCCCAAAATATGCAGAGCATATTTTTCTGTATTCATTTAAAGTGCAATTTTTTTGTTATTTTTAATTAATTTTCTTCTACAGTTTGTTGCCGAGGTGATTCTCCATCAAAAGTCTCTTCCCAGTTTTTTTTTTTCACTTTTACCCAGTGCATTTTTACAAAAACATGAAGACAAGTAGTTTTTTGTGTTGCATTTTGAATGGGCAAACAAATTTTTTTAGCCAAATTTTATTTTTTTTGCGGATTCCGGTAGAATGTTAAATTTCTATGAATGTTTGTTATAGCGATTTCTCGAAAAAGATGTTTAACACCTCGAAAAAGGGGGCAGACACCCTACGTACGTTCAAAATTTAATATTTTATTAAGTTATAGCTGTAAAAATGTGGTAACTGTCTTTAAATATACCCTATAATCGTTTTAGCATATTAGGCTATGAAGCTGTTAGTTTTTTACCCAACCCGTTAGGGCATTTTACAGCGATAACTTAATAAAATATTCAATTTTGAACGTACATAGGTAGGGTGTCTGCCACGCCCTTTTTCGAGTTGTTAAACATCTTTTTCAAGAAATACCTAGAACAAACATTCGTAGCAATTTAACATTCTACCGGAATCCGCAAAAAAAAATCACTTGCTAAAAGAACTTTTTTTCCCCATACAAAATGCAACACAAAAAACTACTTGCTTTTATGTTTTTTGTAAAAATGCACTAGGAAAAAGTGGTTATAGCGGGAAAACTATAGCATTTAGAAAAAAACTAAAGAAAATTTCGATGGAGAATCACCTCGGCAACAAGCTGTAGAAGAAAATTTTTTGACAGATGTTACCATGCCCGAAAAATTAAAAATAACAAAATAATTGAATTTCAAATGCATACAGAAAAGTATGCTCTGCATATTTTGGAATTATATTTTCACCCTTTCATGTCCACTAGTAGGAGAGTTAGATAAACCAAAAAAACCTATGGTCTGCGTCACTTCCGTATTCAGTCGATTTTGGGCATTATTCGACTGGACTAGTGGGGTGGACGACGAAAGGCTATCTAGGTTGTGCGGCTGGAACCAAAAAGTGTATAAACGAATGGTACGATGATTATTAGACCGGGTTGGTGCTCATACAAAAAAAAAAGTTTGCAATTACCCCCCCTAGGATGGAAGATGACCCTGCGGTGAATTTGGGATGATAAAAATTTTCGTCCTGCGAGAGCCCTTTTACTCAAAACAGACCCCCAACCGAGTTAGACCGCGTAGCTCGATTTCTATCCCCCTATATACAACTTTTCTCTTCATAATAATAAACGTCTCAGCAAGCCATACACTTGTTATCTTTGAAGTAAAAAAATATAAGTAAACAAAGAAGTTACGGTGACTTGAAGTTTAATTGCACATATTGTATATGTAACTTCTACAAATAAAACTATTGACTACATATGAGTGTATGTGTATGCCCATGTAAAATTAGTTGAAGCAAGGTAAACTACACGTTTCAGAATTATCAACATCACAATATTTTTAAATTAAATTTTGACGAGACTCAAGCAGACCGTAGCCGCACCTGCTTTCCAGTTTTGAAAAAATATGGCCCAAGCGATTATGATCTATAACTGCTGGCGCAGATTCACGAACGAAACGTTCCGTATTTTGGGAATGTCATACGAATTCTGCAATAAACCATTCAATAGAAAAAACTAAGTCTCTTGTTAGAAAGTTTTACCTGGTAATTTATAACTTCAGCTTCAGAATATTGATAAAAAGCAAGTTGTTCGTCAGTGTAAAATTACAAACAGGGTGGCTCTATGTGTTCAAATTATTCCCATTTTATCATTTGCGTATGAGTATCACTATTGAAATTTACGATTCCTTGTTTTGGTAGATAAAATACAGCAATCAGTTCGCTGATTGCCCCGAACGGCTCTTATTTTTTCATACGCTTCAAAACGTACAGTTTGGTCTGAATCCGTTATCATTGACAAAATAATGTTTTCCGGATGGCAATAATAAGCGTTGTATTCTACAACAGGACGAATTATTTTCTGAACATCGCCTGGCAAATCTCGCATCCAACAAATATATTTAAAAACGTGACGGCTTCCGTGTAGAGATTCTGGCTGGCTCTTTACCAGAATGGTGCGTAAACCTTAACAACAAACTCCACAGCTTTTATTAAGGAAGAGCTGGGGTGCTTTTTGGATACGTATAAACGTGAAAGTCTTGACGCCGTAGATAACCAGCGTGCTGTACTTACAGGACCAGGTTTCTCCCTACTAAGGTGATCATTACATACACCACTATAAATCGCTTTACCCATGCGATATAGGTAACGCTGATCAGATCTTATATTCCACTCCTCAATATTTTCAGGCATGACACCCATTGCGATTTTTTTATAACCTTCGAAGACCTACAAACAAACAAAATTGAACAAAATATACCCCGAAATATGTATAATAAAAGCCTACCTTAAAATTTTCGCATGTAAGGATTTCTGTTCCTTCTTTGCTCGGCCACAATCCCGGACCTTTTTGCGATCCGAAAATTTTTTTTTAACACCTTTAAAGCAATTCGTTGAAATGCAGCAAACAAACATTCCACTGCAATGGCCGCTGCAAATATCTTTCCATGTAAACAATTACGCCAGTCTTATAGCCTGTGTTAACTGCGGTACCATCACAATTGATAGCGACTAAATGGCTCAACGAAAAATTTTGATCATATAAAAAACTTACTATGGATTTCTGAATTCCCTCTCCGGTGCTTAAAATGGGTGTGGTATATCCAATAAATTTGGATTCTGGCTCCTTTACTAGCGTTATATGTTCTTCCACTGATCTACTTAATCGCTTTTTGAAGTTAACTTCTTAGGCGGCGATATGAAGTTTTTATTGAGAGTAAAATTGAGAAAATTGTCTTGTAATAGATGATATAACGGGAACTATGCAACGGAAATAGAATATTGGTTGTTGTCTTTGAAATCCTCACTACTGCTGCGTAGATGGGACTAGAAACGCCAAACTTGAAAAGGTGTTAGGAACAGGCCGAGAAAATTGTATTGTAATAGATGATATAACGGGAACTATGCAACGGAAATAGAATATTGGTTGTTGTGGTGCAGTGAAATAACGCCCATGGGCGTTATTTCCCACTCAAAAAGGAAATTACGCCCATGGGCCTTATTTCCTTTTTAAAAAGGGAAATAAAGCCCATGGGTGTTATCACCTTTTGCTGATGGGTGTTATTTCCTTTTTCGAAGAGAAATAAAGCCCACGGACGTTAAAAACGAATTAAACCAAGCTGATTCAAGAATTAAGTATATGGTTTTCTTTATTTCAATAAATTTTAACATATTTGTTATGTTTTTATAAGGTGGGGTGCAATAGCGCCTTGTGAAATAAGCCCTTTAAGGCCTTATTACACTATTGAAAGTGAAATAAGGCCTTTATTTCAAAATGGGCTTTATTACACTTCGAAAGAGAAATAAAGTCTTAAAGGCCTATTGCTCTTTCATTTTTTTTAATGAAACAATAATATTCTAATTCTTTTTGTATTTTATTGAATAGTTACACACAAATTTCACGTTAACCAAAGTGGGAAACGTGGCACGCGGAAGGACATCACCGTGGCGGTAGCCACGGCTATGGCACACACCCGGAGTTGGAATGGCGTAGCCCAGGGTTATTTTTTGAAGCGCGGCCGAAGGCCGCCTACGCAGAAAGGTGTTCTGCACTTAAAAATCGTGGATCGGGCCTCCGTAACTATAATCCGAAGGGGGAAAAGCAATATTTTGTTTCTGTGAAAAGTTATTAGTGAAAAACCGAAAATTGACCTGGGTTAGATCCCCGATTCGGGGCCCCATCCACGTTTTTTATGTGCAGGACACCTTTCCGCGTAGGCGGCCTTCGGCCGCGCTTCAAAAAATAACCCTGGGCTACGCCATTCCAACTCCGGGTGTGTGCCATAGCCGTGGCTACCGCCACGGTGATGTCCTTCCGCGTGCCACGTTTCCCACTCTTTTCTCACAGGGTAATTTGTGAAAAAAATGCTAATAAACAGTTCGTGTTGCTCGCGTAAAATCCTATGGGCGTTATTTCTCTTTTAAAAAGGAAATAAGAGCCATGGGCTTTATTTCTTTTTGCAGATGGGCGATATTTCCATTTAAAAAGGAAATAAGGCCCATGGGCGTTATTTCCTTTTTGAATGGGAAATAACGTCCATGGGCATTATTTCCTTGGGCGTTATTTCACTGCACCGGTTGTTGTCTTTGAAATCCTCACTACTGCTGCGTAGATGGCACTAGAAACGCCAAACACACACACACGCTGTACATAATTGCCTTTGGTGCTGGTTAGATTAGGACAGTAATTATGTACATAGTTGATTTTTGTTGCTGCAATTGTCAACTCATTTGTTATTGTCATGCTTGTTGAGTATAATATGTTGAGTAAATAGCTATATTAAATGGACCTAAGGTGCGTCCAACCCACAACTGCATATAACATCTAAAAATCAATTAGTTTGGCCTAGGGTGTTCATCACCATCTTTTATAGTTTTAAATAATTCTTCGGATTTTGTAAGAATTTAATTCAAGTACATTAGAACTGGAATGTCCCCCCAAATCAATAAAATTCAATCCTAAGACTCGGACGGCTTGATTTTACACCGGCGCATAAATTCGTTCTACCAGGCACGCAGAAAAAATGCGTGCGCGGATGCTATTTGACAAAAATTTCTATTCGCCCCCTTGAGATTAAGACATGCCTTAGGTCGAATTACATATTCCGTGAATGGATGAAATTGGTTCCAGTCCATGGAATAAATCGAAATTAGGTAGGTAAGTTTGATAAAGTCGATAGAACTGATACCAATTATGCCCGTTCTTCAAATCCTTATACGAGTGGTTTCATAATCCTCATATAACTCTGTTGAATTTTAGCGGCCTAGCATGAATACTTCCAGAGATATGCAACATTTGTATGTCAGGTGCCCGCACCTTTTCCCCTATCCCTCTTAATTCATCGATGGTTTTCAGTTTCTGTTCTAAAGTTGGTTATGATAAGTCAATCCGTTTAGAACGCAACTTAAGTTATGCATACATACACACATACAATATTTCAATCTTATACATTATATATGTAGTAGAGGCAGACGTCCTGTCTAAATGCGAGCTCACTGTCCCCCCTTTTACAACTCTCCTTCCAATCTTTCTTCGCCTTCACTCTATCTCCCCCGTTTTCTCTTCATTACCCGCTTTCCTTTTACCCCGCCCCTCTTCCTCTATATCCCATTCGTATTGGCCCCTGTTAATTTAGGCATAATTCTACCCACTTACCAAATTTGAAGCAAAACGCACAATGCATAAGATATTTTTGAATGGATCGGTTCCCTGGTCCACTTCCCGGAAGTAAGAAATTGTGAATCTAAACAATTCTCGAATACACCTTATTCATATTTCGTTATTTCTGAATTTAAGAAGTTAACTTCTTTCACGTGTACTGGCTACACGCGGTTTTTTTTTATATTAATTTCAGTATTCTTAAGGGCAAAGTCTCTTTTTCCATCAAAGGAAATACCTAGCAGGAAAGAGTTTTCTTTCACCGAAGCTTGGGCTTCTTTGCGAAATTTTAAACGCTCTCTAGAAATTGTATTTTTGTCTAGAATAATATTATCAATGTAAGATATAATTTTTTTGAAATATCCTGGTCAAAATCTTTATTAACTTTAGCGGCTATAGAAATACGCAAATCTTGGAAAAGAGTGGTCGCGAGTAGTGCTCCAAAGCGGTCCGAAGTATCAGTGCGATGTAAGCCCATGGCGTAGTTTCGCAAAGATATGTCACACACATTCAGCGATGGCCCAGGACGCTCGGCTTCAAAATCTTCGTCCTCGGATGAGTTGGGAACGTACCCATCCGAGATTACTGACGGGTTAACACATTCAGTAATGGTATGAGATTCCAGTTCACAAACACTTGTTGCTTCTCCTTCTAGAGAATCAATTTGTTTCAGTCTTGTACTGCACTGATCTACTAAAAACTGCTTTGCTGTGTGTGAGGTTTGACGACAATTACACCTCCCAATATCCCCAATACTACACCTGCACTTCGAAATTCGAAACAGATTGTTCCATTCGTCCTTTTTAAAACGTATTGGATGTCTGGTAACATCACGATACTTTTTTATGATATTTAAAATTTTTTGTTTCGTAGGGGATGCAGTGATAACAGGAATTCCTGTTCGATGCCACAATTTTAATATTTCGGTTGCCACAATTCCCGCATAACTTGAAAGCTTAAGGTTTTTTTTTGCTTTTTTTTGATACCATAGTTCTTTGAAAAGAATAAATACTCAACTATGTCGCACTCGGTTGGTAACACTCATTTATTTAAATTACGTTTTTAAAAAAAAATGCTTCAATTTCATCGTATGTCACAAAATTTAATAATGCACCAACTTTCTTTTTGTTTTACACAGAAATAACAAAAAAAAAAATGAAGCTTTAACTGTAAATCGACTGTAACTTTTTTGTTAATTAGAATTTATTGTTACTTCAAAGGCGAGAATTGCATAGCTTACTGAGTGGTTTATTATTATGAAGAGAAAAGTTTTATATAGGGGGATAGAAATCGAGTTACGCGGTCTAACTCGGTTTGGGGTCTGTTTTGAGTAAAAGGACATTCAGGAGATATGTTGTACTAAAAAATACCTATTCAACGATATATCAAACTTTGCAATCGGATTATAAATAAAAAAGTTGTGAATAAAAATTTGGTTGTTTTTAGGACTCTCGCAGGACGAAAATTTTTATCATCCCAAATTCACCGCAGGGTCATCTTTCATGCTAGGGGGGGTAATTGCAAACTTTTTTTTTCGACCCGGTCTAATGATTATTAGCGACTTGGCACTTGATATACGAAAATCCAAGACAATCCTAGTGCTGCAATTAAAAATTATGAGGCGAAATATAATATTGATACCCAATAACGGCTAGAGTGGTGGCAAATGCTGGTCCAGCTTATTGTAGGCACAATTCTATTCGGTGACGGTTATCCAAATTGCGATTCAAAAATGTTAATGATGATTACCAGTGCAGGCGTTCAATGATGGAGACTAGCGCTGACCACCAAATGTCCACGAACGTCCAAATGTAATACCTATGTACTTACTCGTGCCCCACGTTGGGCGTAAGTGCTTTTTTCCCCCCAAGTTGAACGTGTGGATGGTAGCTCAGCCGATTATCAAGTCAATGGGTGCAAGTTCAAGTCCTGGCCGGGGAGTTTTTTTTACTTCTTTATAATTTAATAATAATTAATTAACTTTTTTTAATTAAAAAAATTAAAAATATTTGTTTTGGTTATTTTATTCTTCTAAACAAAACTTTAAAAATATAGAGCCTTGAACTAGTATTGAACCTACGCCACACATAGGTAGATTTAAGCTATTGAGGCGGCCATATTGGATTTCAGAAAGTTGTCACAACTTCAAAAAAAAGCACTCTTACAACTTGAGAATAGACCGAGGAACAATAATTCAACCTCCTATAGTCGATCCCATACTTTGCGTTAGCTGTCAGTTAATCAAAACTTAGCTATTTTTGAAATAACTAATAATAATAAAATGTCTTTATATTTCATGGCTGAGGGCAATCCCACCACTTTTCGTTTAGAATTTACGAAGTCATAAAATAACTTCGGTTTGCAAATAATCACTACTATTCTGCATTTCGATTGAGTTCCCACTTTACGCTCCGCTGGGATCGAAAGTAGGTATTCTGAGTTACGCTTGAATTGGAAGAATGTGTGAAACTGAAACATAACAAAGCAAACCTAAACAAATTAGTGCTGTTGAATTAAAATTTTATTGATTTATAAACTTAATTATACATGTTTGAGCATTATTAAATAAATTGAGGGAAATTTTATAGATTAATTGATTGATTGTAGCAGACAACGGAGGACCAACAAAAAGCAAGAGGACACTGTTGGTGGATGTTACCACATCGTCAGTAGGTAGCTGGCATTTTCAATAGAGTTGGTACTAGAAGAGTCTGCTTCTTCGACCAGGTACAGAGACGGTTGGCGTCGCGTCGTTGGGTCACACTATACGCCGAGCAAACATTAGACATGTCATGGTTAAGTCTGACCGCAGGTGGTAAATTTCGCTGGTTGAAGACATTGGCCGCCCCGGAACTAAAAAGGAGTTTACCGAGTATGTGTGTGTTCTCTGGAGTGGCCACCGGTGCACGTTTGGATATAATGGTAAAGGAATGTAGAAGCCAAAGCCAGTTTTAATGGCGTTAGTAATATTGTTAGATTGGTGTTTTGAATGCTAGTCCAATTGCCGGTAATTTTTTACAACCTGTGCCGAATGCTAATGCGCGTCAAAAACTTTGAAAATATTAGATCTCCGGAGGCGGATTCACATTCCTGGCATCGAAACGCGTCTTTTGATACCCCTCCTTTCATTTTTCAAATTTTAGCACTCGGCACTGGTGGTAAACAATTACCCTGCAAACATATCAAAAAACATCATTAGAGCACAAAAGATAAATCGACCGTTTTACAACTTTTACATATGAGCTTTACTTAAATTTTAAGAATTTTAACCAAAAATCGCGGAAATTAATCTTATATTGTTTGCAAAATAAAAAACAAGCAGTTATCCGCCAACAAAATTGCAACTTAGAAAAACGCCTAGAAAATTTGTTATGGCACACTGTAGTAACGCGAAAAATAATTGATAATGTTTTTTTAAAACCTTTTGTTGAATTTCAAATAATATTTATGACTATGTCGCCACAAGAAAACATTTGGGAGGGTAAAAAAAAGCCTATAGTGGCCTATACACAAATGCAAATCAGGGAATTGCAGGGCCCGGGGCAAAAAACCTATGGGACCCCCCTTGCTGAAGCTTTTGCAGAAGTGTTTTACATAAGTTGTTGAAAGTATAGTGCAACAAACAAACAACTATTGCCTCTACAGTCGACTCGCTAATATTATCCTACATATATGTATATATAGAGTTAAATTCTTATTCCAGAGGGGCTCGCATAAGTTCCTATTGTTACCGCACGTCAGTTATATTACATCACATATATATTAACGAAAAAATTACATTCAAATGAATTATACGTTGGAATATTTCACCTTACTCTGTTAGCCAAATTTAAAATGATCATTTTGACAACACTCCCCAAATCTTTCGGAGAGTGATTTTGTTACTAAAACAACAACAACCAAAAAAAACCGCGTTTGGGAGTTAGATCCACATCCCACGAAGGCTAAGTTACTAAAATCAAAATCAGTCTTTCGTGTGAAGAAGGATGGTAGATTGGTTGCGAAGGTTTTCTTTTAGAAGGCTGGTATTGATTATGAGGAAACATACGCTCCTGTGACAAAGTTGACAACCGTTAGTACTGTTTTGGCGATAAGTGTTCAAAAACGTTATTTTTTGCATCAACTGGATGCCAAAACAGCATTTTTATATGGCATTTATATTTTAAAGAAAGAAGATATTCATCATAGTGTAATCAACAAGGTTAAGTAAGCTCTCTCTTTTATTCTGTCATTCAGCTATCTGAAAATAATGTACTGTTGTTCTGTTATTCTGTCATTCAGATATCTGAAAAGCAAAGTACTGTTTTTCTGCAAGGTCTTGCTTTTTTCAGATTTTTGCTTATATGGATGGGAAATTTCTACGAAATTATCTTTTTTTCTAATATTTATTTCGTCATTTACTACGATTGTTCTCCAGGAGCTCTAATCATGCTGTTGGAAAGAGCTAAAGGGTACTACAGTTTACATAAAATAGTTTTTTCTGGCATAGTTTTAGGCACTTTTCACTGTGAATAACCGCATCACTTTCACCCCTATTGCGAGTGTCGATCAACAACAATCGACTCGACTACTGAGCGAGTATCGATTATCGAACAATTGCGAGTGTCGAACGATCGCTCAGCGAGGGACTGTGAATACTTTTCTGTCGATCATCTTTCTACAGCCATTTTTTTATCGTTGCTGTGTTGAAGTGAAATGTAAAGTGCAAATATAATGGATAAAAGGTAAACTATCTGAATGAAAGTAAAAAATATATAAATAATAATAACAGAGGAAATATATTTCATTTCCAGACCAAAAGTTGTAAGCTGTAAAAGGCAAATTGCTCAATTAGTGAAGCTGATGCAGGAAAATGTTGATTTAGTGAAAGGTATTTGCGGAAAAGTATAAGGAAAGGCTAGGTGGGAGAGCATTTCTGTCCAGTTGAATAGTTTGGGACCACCAATGCGCTCGTGGGATAAGTGGTTAAAGGTAAAATACCAGTATATAGCTGTAATAATTAATATACGAGCATTATATTATAGGTGTGGACAGATTTAAAAAGCAAATCTAAAAAGAAATGTTCGTGGTCCAAACTCTATCCACCATTTTTCGGCGTTGGAAGAAGTCATCATAACTTTTATAAGTTTAGATGCTTCTGTAAACCCACCTGGCGAGGAATTTGGCAGAAGACGAGGATACATTTCGCCGGAAAGAATATCGGATGATATGGAGAATGAGGCTATCGAAGCACCCGAATCACAGGCAGATGAGTATTTGATTTGGAAGCAGCCGAGGAAGATGTTGTTCTAGCAAGCAGGCCAAAAAAACGAGCCCAAAAGAAAAAAGGATTGCCATCTTAGAAAAACAAATTCATTTGCAGGAACAACATTTTAAAATAATGAAAAGAAATGTGATAGCTTTAAAAAAAACTATAAAGGGGATTGAGGTGTCTTTAGAAAGGTCTGTTGCGCTGAAGGAGAAGGTGTCCCTTAAAAGGAAAACATGAAATTGAAGCGAGAAAGACTCCAGACATTAATAGAAGAAGCCATGGACAAAAAAGGCACAGAGTTGACAAGCTGAGGTTGAAAGTTCAACTTTTAGAAATGGAGAAGGAGAGAGTCTCCAATATTCCAATATAAATAGTAGATTAAGATTTTTTTGAATTTGTGATGAATTACCTGAAGTGATATTTTTATTTTTAAACATGTATATATTTTTAGTTCTAAGTGATCAATGAAGTGTGATTTTTTAATGTATATGTATGCTATATTTAAGTTTTTTTAGTCTTAGTAACAAAAGAACCGAATTTTATGTAACTTTAATATGATCTCAAAATGAATTAAAATGTGATTTTTAAATACAAAGCCTTAAAACTACAATTGCATGTGTTGTGAAATGTTATTTCGGATTGTCCTCTGTTCCTCATTACCGACTGTTTCAAGTTGAGTTATCTTCAGTATCGTCATTTGGTTCTTGGTATTCATTCATTTGTTCATCCGACATTGGATATTTGTTAAAAATACAAATGTTATGAAGAGCTGCACAGACGTTTATTACGACCTCCTAACAAGCATCTGAAACTATTTTTGAAGACCCCAATAGTGCGTTCCACAATATTCCTTCCTTGAGCATATTTTCTACTGAACATGCACTCTGCTTATCCGGATTCTGGATTTCGGAATGGCGTAAGCATATAGGGCTGTAAGGCATACCCTGCATCACCTAAATTTTATGATATATTGTTTACAACCATTGAAATGTGTAAATAAATTAAGCATTACATACCTAATAACATATTACGCTCGCTTTATATTGGAACGAATTTCCGTCGTCCCTTGTCAATTTTGGTTTTGTAGCAAACCGGTTTCGTCGATGCGACATCTTCAATGCTTTATTTCGTTCTGATTTTTGTCTATCCGTTGTCATGTACTTATAGCAAAGGCCGGCAGATATTTTCCTGGGAGTCGAAGTAATTACACGCACACAGCACGAACGTCAACAAGCAGAGCACAAAAGAATCAAATTTTATTCAGTTTCATGCAAGCATTGAACGAAGCAGGTCGATACCGCATTTCATATATTGCTTATTGCTTTTATCAATACACTGAGCATAAATGCAAAATATATTTTATTAATTACATATATAAATGGAGCTAAAAAACGATTTTTTTTTTTTGCGTAAATATTTTTAATGATGCTGAATGTATTGTATGCGGGCAAGTTTTAAAATGCAAAGACGCATTTCATCTTAAGCGTCACTATGACGCTCGTCATCCTGATCTCAAATTAGTAAGGGGAGTAGAGAGAGATCAGTTGATTGCCAAACTTAAAGACGGTTTTAGGATGAAATATAGCAAAGTAATGAATACTGAGCATGATGACCATAATTCTTTGGCAGACAGTCAACTGAAGGCAACATATGCAATAGCTTTAGCGTTGGCAAAGAAAGGTAGGCCTTTTGAGGATGGGGATTTTTTTTAAAGAAATGTGCCTTGCAATATTTCCGTTTTTCGGAAGCGTAGGGAATTAAATGGCTGATATTATAAATGGTCTTCATTTGTCAGCCAGAACTATGACTCGAAGATGTGAAATAATTGGGAATTTTTTACAAGCGGAGACCAAAGAACGAATAAAAAATGCTAAATATGTATCGGTTTGCTTTGATGAAAGCCTCGATATTTCTAACACTAGCCAGATGATTGTATGCATTAGATCGGTAGACAACTTTTTTAATGCATCTGAAGAGATTTTAAATCTGCAATCATTGTATGGAAATGTTACAGGGGAAAAAATTTACGAATGTTTCGAGCGCAATGTTTTACCGATAGTAGGCAAAGAAAAGCTGTCAGCTATATGCACAGACGGAGCATCCGTTTTGGTTGGCCGTAAGCGAGGTTTCGTAGGGCAATTAATTAAAGCCGAAATTAATGTTCCCACGTTTCATTGTATTATTCACCAACAAGCTCTTTTTGCAAAGTCAGTTGGCCTTGTCGAAGTAATGAAAACTGCTGTGCAAATAATAAATCGGTTGAAAGGTGGACACAACGCTCTCACACATAGGAAGCTGGTAGCGTTTTTAAATGAAATAGATGCAGAATACAAGGATGTGTTACAATTTACAGAAGTCAGATGGCTCAGTCGAGGAAAAAGTTTAGATCGGTTATTTTGTCTTAGAGAAGAAAGAGTTCGTTTTTTGGAGTCCGAGGGTCTTCCAAAAGATGCTCAATTAGTTATTGCTATGAGATGTCCCCAGTTTTTAGTACAGCTAGCTTTTCTCACAGATATTACGTTGCAATTTAATAATTTAAATCTCGTTTTGCAGGGAAAAAATAAAAGCATATGCGAATTATTTCAAGCAATAGTTGAGTTTTCCACAAAGTTAGTTAACTTCAAAAACGAAATGGCTTGCCAAAACTTTGTCAACTTTCCAAAAGTTTCCGAAATTTATTCGAAATTTCCAAATCCGGAAAAATTAAATAAATTCATCGAAGAAATAAATAATCTTATAAGAAACTTTGAAAGTAGGTTTAAAGATGTTTTTTCAATGAAATGGGTTATAAACATTTTTAATAGTCCATTGACATGCTCACTGGAGAATGTACCTATAAATATTCAACATGAGCTATTAGAAATGAGGGAGGATTTAGCTATTCCATTGGAAACCGGCATTGCTTTTTGGAAAGATATTTGCCCTAACAAATATAGTGGCAGTAGGGACCTAATATTAAATATGTATTCAATGTTTTCGACAACATATATATGTGAGTCAACATTTTCTACAATGTCTCTCATAAAACGCAAACATCGAAGCCAGCTTACGGACAAACACTTGGAATCATTGCTCAAAATAAAGTGCTACGATAAGGAAATTCAAATTGAAAAATTTGTAGAGTTTCACAATTTATATAAGTAGCTAACTTTTCATACTTTCTTTAGTTTGTAATTATCATATCATAACATTAGCATTTTCCATAAAAAAATTAATATCAATTTCAAAATGTAAAAACTCAAAGTTATACATACTCCCCTACGGAAAGTTTAATACGATCAAGTGAAAAATAAATATACAAACATACATACATAGGTATGCTACTTTCTATTTTGAATTACTTACCTTACTTATTTTGAAAACATATTCATAGTGCACGAAGCACGTAAGCTTCATTTTCTAAACACCCACATATGAATTTTTATAAAACACTACACAGTTTTAATTGTTGACAAAAAAAATTAAAAGAAATCAAAAAATGTCTGTTATACCTAGAACAGGTGATTTTTGTATTACAGATCGTACATAAATTTATAGTGCTTGAAGCACCCGCTTTATTTCGTTGAAAACCCGCATTTTAATTGGTAAAACAATTTTTTTTTTGTTCCTAAAAAACTTAAAAGAAAAATCAAATAAACACAAATCATGCTTTTTCCATTAATATCTAAGTTATCTGATAGTTTTGTTATAGACGGCAGGCAAATGAATGAAAACACTACTTTTGTATTACATTAATGTTTAATAACGCGTATACTTTTTGTACTTTACATTGCAAGTTTAACAAATAGAAATATTACAAAGTTGACGACAAAGCTTGTGTGTATTAATAATTTGGCGTGTGGCGTGTGTGCTAATAATTTGGTGTTCTTGCCGGTGGTCAATCTCAAAATCGTCTGTGTCTTCTATGTTGATATTGGCTGCGGTTGTTTTCTAGTGTTACAGTGTTGCCTTTTATCGCAGTGTGGCCCCATCGCTCGTAGCAAGTGCTGTCCCACTATTATTTGTCAGTGTTGTCGATAACAATCCACCTCCTGGCGGATCATCCGTGGATTCGCGAATGTTCAAGGCGGCTAGCCTCCGTATGGGTCGCCGAAGTATACCATGCGACGTCTGTACGTCAGCGCTTCGGGCACGGCCATCTTTGCCTTTAAATACCTCAATGATCTTGCCTTTCTCCCATTGACTTCGAGGCGCTGATGGGTCACATATTATGACCACTGTTCCAGGCGTAAGTGGATTTGTGTCATCTCTCCACTTGGAACGACACAGTAGCCTCGGCAAATATTCCACTGTCCACCTCTTCCATGCGCGATCTTTCAAATTTTGCGCAATCTTCCACTGCTTTCTAGGACAGGCACGTTCTTCTTCCGGGTGGGGCGTTTGCGTCGAATTGAGGCAACCCAGTAGGAAATGATTTGGTGTAAGAGGTTCTTCCTCTGCTGGCGAGATTGGTAACTCGGTCAATGGTCGACTATTGATAATGTTCTCGATCTCTATGATGACGCTACGAAGTGTTTCTACCCTTGGTGCTTCTTCTTTCAACACCTTATGTAATAGTCGCTTCGTACACTGTATAAGCCTCTCCCAACAGCCTCCGCTCTCAGGATCCGTTGGACAATTGAAAATCCATTCGATCTTTCGCTTGGCCATTTCGCGCTCAATTGCGCTGAAGTCAAATATTCTTTCGGCTTCTCCCATCTCTTTCTGTGCACCAACGAAATTTGTGCCATTGTCGCTTCGCATACGCATGGGCACTCCCCGACGATTTACGAAGTTGCGGAGACACATGATGAAGGCATCCGTTGACAAACTTTCTGACAATTCCAAGTGTACCGCTCTCGTGGTCAAGCATGTGAACAATGCAATCCACCGTTTTTCTCTACGTCGTCCCACTGCAACATTAAACGGTCCACAGTAGTCAACCCCACTGTAGGTGAAGGGGCGTACATATGGTGTTAGTCGATCAGTTGGTAACTGGCCCATAAGTGGAACGCTTGGCTTCGCTCTATCCTGAATACAGACTGGGCATTCTTTCTTCACCGACTTCAACACGCTGCGAATGCTCGGGATCCAATATCGTTGTCTAATCTCGTTGATTGTTAGATGTTCATTCTGATGATGCTGTCTTCTGTGATGTTCACCCACTAATAAACTAGTGACGTGATGACGTGGTGGCAGAATAACTGGCCGGCGCGCAGACAGTGGCAAACAATAGGCTGAATCTATTCGGCCATATATTCGTACCAAACCTTTGTCGTCCAAATACGGCGTCAGCGCGTATATCGTACTATCCTTTGGTATGGCGATTTTATTTCGAAGTAGATCGATTTCACGCTGGTAGACTTCTCTTTGGACCATTTGACATATCCGGTTCTCGGCAGCAATTAGTTCGTCGGCTCGTAGTTCATCTACACATTTTTTGTCTCTTATATTGTTGATAAAACGCAGTACCCAGCCAACGACTCTGGTTAACTTGAAAAAACTTGAAAATTTTGAAAAATTGATTAACTTCTCGCCTGAATTACAAACAAGTAAACGCTGAGTGATAATTTCTTCGCTGCCGTCTTCGACTGATGAAGCTGTAGTTTCTTGAGGCCAGTGCTCCTCATCCTGGTATAAAAATTCCGGTCCACAAAACCAGCGGGTGTTGTGCGGATGCGTGTTAGTTGACGTCGCGCGTGTAGCGTCGTCTGCTACATTTAAGGCGGTTGGCACCCAGTGCCACTGCTCGACTGTTGTTGTTGTCAGTATTTCGGCGAGCCTGTGCTTGACGAATGGTTTATATGATCGGGAATGTGAGCGTATCCAGAGGATAACCGTCTGTGCGTCTGTCCAAAATGTCGTATTGTTGATTTCAAATTCGTGATTTTCTTTTATCAATGTCTGCAGGCGAGTTCCGAGAACTGCGGCTTGCAACTCCAGGCGTGGCACTGTCATCGGTTTAATTGGAGCGCATACCGATTTCGCACAAACGAACGTTACCTCCACTCTATCCTCGCGCTTAACACGTATGTATGCAACTGCGGCGTATGCACTTGTGCTGGCATCCACGAAGATGTGTAGCTGCACGTCTTCGGCTTGGGCTAGTAACGGCGAATAACATCGTGGGATTGATAACGTTTTGACGCCCTGAAATTTCAGCCACCAGTTCTTCCACTGTTGGACGAGCCGAGGAGGCAGCTCCTCATCCCACATTATATTTTCTTTCCACAAGGTTTGTAAAAGTAATTTTGCTGTTGTTGTAACGTGTGATAAAAAACCGAAGGGATCGTATATCGACATGACTATGCCTAACAATTCCCTCTTTGTAGGCGCTCGTTGGCCGCATAAAATATCTTTACTAACTTTGACAAATTTGGACTCAAATCTAAACGTATCTGTCGTTGTACTCCAATACATGCCGAGTATTTTATCGGATGTTGTTTGTCTTGCCATGTTAACAACTGTCCATCCAGTATCGTCTTCACCATTAAGGTTTGCTTGCAATGTTTTGTCATTTGATATAAATTTACGTAGTCGAAATCCAGCTGCAGCGTTGATATCTATAGCTTCGCGAACCGTTTTCTCGGCTTCTTGACGATTGTTGAAGCTAATGACGAGATCATCTACATATGTTTTGTTCACGACCGCATCGACACCCTTTGGCCATTGTGAAGAAAATTTCAAGGCGTTTAAGTTTTTTATATGTTCGGCACAACACGGCGAGCAGGCAGCTCCAAAAATCATTGCCGACATAGCATAGACACGTACTGGCTGATTGAAATCATCACCTCGCCACAAAAAACGTTGTGAGTCTTGATCTTCCGCTCTGATGCGGACTTGTGAGAACATCTCCTCAATATCTCCAGCTACGGCTATGGACCCTTGGCGGAATTTAAACAAAATACCCAACAGTGATTGAACCTTCTCTGGCCCTTTGAGCAAAACGCTGTTGAGTGATACGTTCGATACGTTTGCGGCCGCGTCGAAAACTATTCGCAGCTTCTCCGGCTTATGAGCATTGATGACCCCAAAGTGCGGTAGATACCACGTTGTTGGCTTGGTTGTATTTGCTTCTTCGTCCGATAGTTGGCGAGCGTATCCTTTAGCCATGTATTTGTTTATTTCGCGCTTGTACTTTAACGCAAATTCCGCGTCTTTCCTCATACGTGCTTCAATACCTTGCAAACGCTTACTCGCCATAACAAAACTATCGGGTAACTTTAGGTCGTCTTTTCGCCACAACAAGCCTACCTCGTAATTTCGTCCATCGTACTTAGTTGTATCGGCTAAGATCTTTCTTGCTCTACTATCGTCATCGGACTCGATTGTGTCGCTATATGATAGCCTTAACATCAGCGTGTCACCAGTAATGTATTCTTCAACCAATTTATGTAACTGCTTCATGTTGGTTGGCTCTCTAACCACCATAACTCGAGACTCACTTTTGGCATACTCGTCTGACGGTCCATACGCCAACCAACCTAATTTCGTTTTAGCGGCAACAAGCTGGCTCGGCCCTCCATAAACCGTTGTGTATGCTATGCCTAGGAAAGAATTATCAAGACCTAAAAGAATATCGGGCGTCGCATTTGTATAATTCGGCATTGGTACTGACTTTAAATAATCAAAACTATTTTTATTAAACGATTGTGTTGGCAAGTTTAAATTGGCTATGGTTCGTACGTTCTTTATTGTAAACGTTTGACTCTCGGCTTGACCTCGTATCTCAACTGCTACCCTTTTTGACTTTTCAGTGGTTTTGTTTTTTCCATACCACTGCAGCGATAGTAACGACGACTGTCCTTGTAGACCCAAATGGTGAGCCACTTTGTCATCTATAAGAGATATCGACGAGCCTTCATCGATCATGGCGTAGGTTTCAAGTTTACCTCGGGGCCCTATCAGCGTTACAGGCAGAATCTTAAATAGAGCTGATTGACTTTCTTGTTGACAATTGTAGACGCGTTCTACCTGGCCTTCGGTAGTGTCCTGGCGCGGTTCGTTTTGTACATGTAACAGTTGGTGGTGTTTACGTTGACACCCATTAGTACCACAAGTGACACGCCTCCTACATGTAAGTAGATTGTGGCCTTTGACCAGACAACCGAAACACAGCTGATGGCGTTTTACTAGTGTCCACCTTTCGTTGACATCCTTCGACTTGAACTGTTGACACTCTGATAGCTGATGCTCCTGACTGCATAGGGCACACCGTTGTTGTCTTCGCTGAGGCATTTCTTGTGCGTGTAGTAGTCGACGACTACCACCTCCTGCTATTGGTTGTCGATTGCTGGTCGATTGAGTGGTTGTGCGTGGCGCTGTTGCGACGGCGCTTCTGTCGGCAACCTTGGGCATCAAGGCAACAATTCGTGCTAACTCACTCAACCATTGGGCGAATATTTCAATAGTGGGGTATGATGTAATCTCAGCGGCGCGTCTACTCCACTCAAACTGTTTTGAGGGGGGCAGTTTAGTGATCAATGACTCCAACAGCGTTGGATTAGTCAAATGGTGCTCACAATTGGCTGATTTGAAAAATGCTACTATATTACGTACCTTAGAGGCTAGCTCCAAAATCATGTCAAGGCGGGCCTCGGGAATGCTGGCAAAACTCTGAATCTTATTTAGTTGCGAGCGGACTAGCAGCTCTGGACGACCAAAATTAAACTGCAGTTCACTTATTACGTTGGGGACATTTTCGGGATGTATCAGGAGCGACGTAACGGCACGTTTGGCTTCACCTCGAAGGGCCTTCTGCAAACGTATTAGATTTTGTCTGTTACTATAGTTAAACTCGCGCGTTGTGTCGTTGTAGCAAGCAAAAAATAGCGGCCAGTCCTCTGCACACCCTTCAAATACTGGCAGCGGATATATTCTTGTTGAGGCGTTATCCATGAGAACCGGTGCGTAGTTGGACTGTGCCCGCGGCTGCGGCGTATCTGCAGATGATGACGACTGTTGTTGGTGTGTGGCGATGATAACTTCCTGAGCCCCACTGGCATTATGAGTTGATGAAGTACGGTGTACAGTACCTGTTTCTTCGGTGTCCATTCGCTGACGTAGCTGCTGTATATCAGCTCGCTGTGAGTTTGTGTCATTTCGTAGCTCGACGATTGATTCGCGCAACGCAGTGATAGAAGCAATTAAAGTTGTAAATCTGTCATCTGGCCGTATTTGCTGCTGTTGCCCTGTGGGCGTATTTGTATTTTGTATTACTGTTTGGTCCAATTCTGACTCTCCTTCTGACTCTGCACGGCGCTGTTGATCCATTCTGCCTCTAGCTCTTGTTATCATTAATACCGCAAGTACTACCTGATAATAAAGGCTGACAAATGGCAAAATAAATGATTTGTAATTGTACGGCGGCAACTGACGACTGTTGCAGTATAATGGCTAAATTCGGCTGCAAAGCGGTAAACGACGTATGACTATTATTTGAAAATATACGGCGGCACTTGTTGTTTGTCAACGTGAGACTATACAGCGCGAAATTACGACTAGTAAACATTAATTTATTTTCAACAATTTGTGTAACTTATAACGTAGATGAACGACGAATTAATTGCTTGACATGATACGGTAGCACTTGTAGTTTGTCGGCGTGAGACTATACAGCGCGAAATTACGACTAGTAAATATCGATTTATTTTCGACAACTTGTGTAACTTATAACGTAGATGAACGAATATATATGTATTTCCTCAACCGCCGAACTGTCAAGCTTCCGCAAAAATGGGCGACGACTATGGGCAAAGTATAACACGACGGTGATTTGAATTTGGCGGCAAATGTTCGGTTTTGGAGGCAAATGACATGGCATAAAGATGGCTGCAATATGGCGGCGACTAATGGCGAACTGTAACACGACGGTGATTTGACTTTGGCGGCAAATGTTCGGTTTTGGAGGCAAATGACATGGCATAAAGATGGCTGCAATATGGCGGCGACTAATGGCGAACTGTAACACGACGGTGATTTGATTTTGGCGGCAAATGTTCGGTTTTGGCGGCAAATGACATGGCATGAAAATGTCTGCAATATGGCGGCGACTAATGCTCCCTGTTGATAAACATGCCGGCGGATTAGGCAATTCTATGTATACGATGTTAAAAACGTGTCGTAGAAATGGCTGCTTGCTAGTAAGTGGTTGGCGGCTAGAAACTGTTTTCAAAATGACGACTTGCAGAGAAATTCACAAATGTATGACTATCTGCAACGAAAACCATTAGTACTTTTCTCACCAAAATTGTACATATATGTATATAATAGATTTAATAAAGATTTGCTATCAAATTGGCAGGTTTAATAATCGGTGGCGATTCCCGTTCTTGCGTATAAATTTTCCATGTCTTGACAATCCGAAATGGCCCTCGGCAATCGGCAACGAATATGGCGGCAAACAATTTGCACCGGCAAAGAACAAATTATTAGGGTTGTTATAGACGGCAGGCAAATGAATGAAAACACTACTTTTGTATTACATTAATGTTTAATAACGCGTATACTTTTTGTACTTTACATTGCAAGTTTAACAAATAGAAATATTACAAAGTTGACGACAAAGCTTGTGTGTATTAATAATTTGGCGTGTGGCGTGTGTGCTAATAATTTGGTGTTCTTGCCGGTGGTCAATCTCAAAATCGTCTGTGTCTTCTATGTTGATATTGGCTGCGGTTGTTTTCTAGTGTTACAGTGTTGCCTTTTATCGCAGTGTGGCCCCATCGCTCGTAGCAAGTGCTGTCCCACTATTATTTGTCAGTGTTGTCGATAACAAGTTTATACAACACATACTTTTTGAATTCTGAAATTAAATTCACGTTAGCTTGATTTCGTTAACAACCCACACCTGAATTCTTTTGAAAATAAAAGTTTAACCTCTTCACAAACCTTACAAAAAAAATGTAAGTATACACAAAACATACGATACACATATACATTTTTTCCAGTGCAATACCACTACCACGCAAGCATTTTAGAGCGTAATACACTAATACTTCCACATATTGCGTCCTCTCTGTTTGCCGGCTACTGACTTATAGTCTGGACGCTGCATCAGGTAGTGTTAGTCTGCGTGTACATGGTGGTGTCCCACGACCGTACCCGAATAGGTACCTGCAATGAGGGTTGTTTCTGACGATCATTCATTAGTTGTACATGTTAGGTCAGATAATTAGTTTGTGTGTGTTAGGTCAGGTAATGTTAAATATGTGTGTACGGTTGGTTTCGACGATCGTTAGTAATGTAGAAGTCGGTTATTTTTGTCTTCTGATTCGTTTTGTGTGTCTATTTGTTTATTGTTGGTCGTTTTTTATAGTACCTGTGGTGTTGTTTGGTTTGCTGTATATTAGTTTCAGGGGTTCAAATATTGCGTCAGAAATGGTGTTAGTTTGTTCGTTTATTACCCTCCCGTCAAATATCTTAAGTTTGTATATTTCCATGTTTTCGAGCACATTTAAGCGTCGCCCTCTTCTTTCTACGTGCAGTGTTCTGGCTGTATTTTTGATGTTGGCGGGGGTGCATTTGTTTTCGAACATGTGATTTGCGAAGTTCGACTCTGGTGTGATAGTGGGTTTTCGTGTTTTTCTGTTGTAGTCCCTGATGTGCTCTCGGAAACGTGTACTTATTTTTCGTCCTGTTTGCCCTATGTAGCCGTGCTGGCATTCGCAGGTAAGCTTGTATATTCCATGTTCGCTGAATGGCTCTTCCGAGTTAGTATTGGTTCTTAGTTTTCGCCCTAAGTTGTTTGATGTTCTGAACGCTATGTTCATGTTGTGTTTCTTGAAGAAGTTTGCCAGTTTGTATGTCCTATTTCCAGTGTATGTCATTGTCGTCCAGGTCTTTGATTTTTCTTCTGCGTTATGTCTTTTCTGGGATCCATGCTTCCTAAGGAGCGTGTCTACTAGGCCTTTTTTGTATCCCTTGCTTGTAGCTATGCCGTATATGGTGGTAAGCTCTTTCTTGTACGATTCTTGAGTGAGGGGTGTTCTCTGAAGCCTGTTCACTAGGTGCCTTAATGCCGCATTTTTGTGCTGTTGGAGATGATTTGATGTGGAATGAATTATGGTGTCCTTTGTTGGTTTTCTGTAGATGTCGTATTTAAACTTGTTTGTGGTTCTGTCAATTTTTATCGTTAGGTCCAGGTAGTTCAGTTCTCCTTCCTTCTCAGTCTCCATAGTGAATTTTATGTTTTCATGTTGTTTGTTTAAAAACTCTAGTATTCGTTCTTCATTGTTAGTGTTCAATATGCAGATAATGTCGTCGACGTACCTTGCGTAAAATGTCACTCCTAGTTCGGTTTTTAATTCTTGCATGTATTTTGTTTCCAAATTCTGCATGAATGCTTCCATGAGAATGGATGATGTTGGGTTCCCCATTCCCAGTCCGTTTGTTTGTCTATATATCTATTGTTGCGTAAAGGCAACCTTCGGAAGGCGAAAGTATTTCAAAAACCTTAATAAAATAAGTTTTATTACTTTTTAACAACTACGCACCGTCAAAACTGTATACATACATGTTTTCCCCCCATTCCAGACGATTGGACGAATCCCTCAACCTCCTCCTCTCTCTTGCTAACTCCACTGGGATGAGGAAAGCGAAAGTCCTCATCTTCACTATCAGTGAACCACACGTCGCCACTGCCATTACCGATATTTTCTTTATTTAATTGTTAAATTGAAAAGATTTGTAATGTGGTTTTTTTATTTTATTTATCCAACACATAAAAATGTAAACATACACCGAAACAGCTGATTGCGATTGAGTGCACCATTCACAATAGTGCAATTTTCTTTCGATCAAATTTCGCAATACCAAAATAAAATACGATCGATGCAGTCGAAAAATTTCTATTCTACTGCCAATCGACACTCGCAATAGGGGTGTTTGAGTTATTAGTTCCTAATTGCTTCTAAACACAAACGTCAAACTTTTGATTCGTACAGAAACAAAAATAGAGCTAATTATCAAAAATATTTTTAAAAATTTTAATTTGTTTAGAAATCTGGCGCCCTTTGCCAGTGCTCCGAGAGGACCTAGTGTAAATCCAGGGCTGCAAATATGCATCGTGTGGGTTTTCAAGTCTTAATAAGTCCCTTTCTTTTTGACTTTGATATTCGCAATGCCTGTTCAACTATTAAATCGAGACTAAATTATTTCTGTTTAACAACAGACCTCTAAAAGTAAGCGATTTTACAACTCTTCTTGGTATTATGAAGCCTTAATACATGCTTTGTAAAGTTTCGCAATATCAAAAGAAATTTAAGTCATTCAAAGATAGTAAGAGTACTGAATATCAAAGTTAACTCATAATTTTGGAACTTCGTAAAATCGAAAAAGGGTTGTTTAAGTGTACCTATTTCAATATTTTTAGACATCAAGTCAGGTCAGGCGGCTTATCTGTTCGTGAAATTTTTTATGAATAATTTTGTACCGGACGACATAATTTTACCAGATTTTTCATATGAAGTGCCCCCTTCTGTAAATCCAGGAACTTTACATATGTATCTCTTGTGATGAAGTTTCAAGCACGAATGTTGCTCTAAAGCCCTCGTCAACATCAGACGTGGATGGTTTGTCAGCTATCTTACTTACGGTCTGTCCAGCGTTATTATACCCAATTCATTTGATTTTCAATAAATCTCTTCGGGTATTTTTATTGATGAAGTGAAAGTTACAACAATTACGCTCCTTGTTAAAAATGATAGTAAAATTAATGTTCGCAACTACAGGCCAGCTTCAAAACTGTCAAACTTATCATTTTTTTTAAAGTGTAGTTAGGGACTTAATTTATTTCACTGTAAAGAGTCTTTAATCAGTGCAGTATCGATTGATGCTTCAGCATTTTTGCACCAACAATTTTTTGATTGTACATTTTCCAGCATGCATGAAAACCCTGCAGTCGATTCTATTAGTTTTATAGTAATCAAATACTAGTTTGTCCAAGCGGCTCAATTAGTTAAAGTTTTGCAATATTTCCATATTAGCCACTGGTATTTTAAGCATGGAGATTTCCTACGAGATGGCAATTGTGCTCTTCTGCATCAGCAATAAACCAGTTGAAACACTAGTCAGTATATACATCAGTATTGTACCAGTTGACACACTGCTCAGTATATACCAAAATAGGAGTATCATACAAGTTGGCATACTAGTCCGTATATGCGTCAGCTTCATAGCAACCGTCGTACTAGTCAGCCAATGCACCAGTATCATACATGTACCACTTCATAGTGGGTTAGTATAATTGATGTGTTCACGAAAATTGCAAAATTAGATTACAAATAAGTTTATTTAAAATTCATTGATCATATATAAAATATATGCTTATCAAAGTAAATATAACTTCACTATGTATATTGAAAAATTTAAACAATTTTTTTTGCAGTATCTTAAGATTTCGTTGGAGATTCATTGATATTTTATTTTTAAAAACTGAATTTCCCAATCGCAATTAGTTGATCCTGAAAAATTACAACAATTCAATATATCTTTTATGCCAGACAAAGTTATTTTTTAAATTTTACTTTGATAATTACAAAAGGAAATGTTATAGAAACCCACCTCCCCGTGTGTTCTCGTTACCCAAGTTTTAATATATGGAATACAACGGTATATCCAGCCCCCCTTATCGGATGTCTTCCATCTATTTTGCCAATCTTGAATAATAATTTCATGTGCTTCGGACCGTGAATCCCTATCCTCAGATATTACAGCAGCTTAATTTGACAATATGTCTATTGGGCACATTCCTGAGATTACCAGTGCAGCCGCGTCTGATACAGTTCTAAAGGCGCTACACACTCGAAGAGCGCACCAGCGATAGGTTTTCTTTATGCCGCGGAAGTACGACTGACCCTTAATGGCATGCTGCCAGCGCCCTTGCTTTGATCCTTGTGCGTTTAGCATTATCCGCGATAGTTATGATACTGGTTTCGCTGTCATCTAATTAGCGTACTCTAAGTGAGTTTTGAATGATAGCACCTTGTCTATCATAATCCCTAGGTACTTAATTTGAGGCAACGTCTCGATGTCGTGGTTTCTGACTCGTACTGTGACCTGTTCTACCTGGAGAGAATAAAATGGCTAAATTAGGTAGGACAATTGATGACCTAATTAAATTCTTCGATGGGCGTAATAACATTCACGCCGAAATTAAGCGTCTGACCTCTATAATTAAGACAGCTTACATTGAGTCGGCCTTGGAAATGAAGGGCCTAGAACTAAAGGCAAGGGGCAACGATTAGGCCAAGGATGGTAGCCCATCACCACCCGGAAAGAGACCGAGGAAGAGTTCGTACTCTTCCAAGGAGAAGCAGGTAGACAAGTCGACAGGACAGCACTGAACAATGCTATAAAAAGGAGCAAGAGAATATGCTTCAAGCAACTCCTAGAGAATGCGGAACTGGACCCCTGGGGACTGGCTTACAGAAAGGTTATGGGTAAATTGAAAGGGCAGATGTCCGATACTAATGAGTCGTATCGTCGAAACTCTTTTTCCAACGCAGGAGCTATGGACTTTTCGAAGCGATGACATCGAAGACATTGAAATCCCAAGGATCACTCAGCAAGAGGTGCTGGATGCAGTACAACGAGTTGCTGATAATAATTTTCACGGCATTAATGGTGGATTATTCCTTTTCTGAACTAGTTATCAGTTATGCCAACCACCTCTTCTATTTCTTTTTCATGACAATTATAAATAACTCAAAAGTTTTGGCTGCTGTGTCGAGCAGGCATATGGGCTTTAGCTGATTGGCTTCGACGGGTTTTTTTACCAGTCTTCAGCAATAACACCAAAGTTTGGCGTTTCCAGATTGATTCTTTATGTACATATGTATGTATGTATCTATCTGCAGTTTGGATGTTGTTGCTGCTTATGATAGTAAAAACTTTGCAGTCGCTTAGACTGGTGAGAATAAGCCCACGAAATTCTAGTGAGTGAACTAGAATTCTTACTAGTCAGCTTGGCAGTTGAATAGTAAAATTATAATTATAATCTATACAAAGAAAAGTCGTGTCTGCACATTGAAAATTTCTTTGAAAAAATTACTGGGGATGACTTGGGGAATGCTATAGAGTTCATCTGTTTTAGTAACTACTGTCTGTCTGTTTGAACTGAAGGATCTCAGAAACAAAGAATGGGAGTTTCACAAATGGACTGCTTGAAGCTTAGAAAGGGATCCGCACTTTGTTTTATCAAAATCGGACCACAAACAAAAAAGATATACTAATGTTTAGGGAGGAACCTATGAAATTGTTTTTTCTTAAATAAATTTATATGAAGAAAAATTCACTTAGTTTGTCAAAAAACAACTAGGCGAGTCTCTCTAAAATTTTTGTTTACTTCTTTTTCAATTTCAGCTAAATCCAAAAACACTGCCGCCCTATGTGGGTATCAGCATATCATACTAATATATAAAACTGAAAGTAACAATGTTTGTTACGTTTTCACGCGAAAACTAATGCACCTAGCAATATAAAACTTTGTACACATATTCTCTGTGATCTGGAAGGATTCACAGAGATGATATTTTTTTGATAAATTAATCGATAACTGAGTTATAGGTCAAAATATGATTGCCCAAAAACCTTTAAATTTCCCTACAATATTGGTATCAACCGAAAGAGGAGTCCCCAGGTTTCATTTAAACTTCGATATAATTCGATAGATTTATCGATAACTTAATTATAAGTCAAAATATGATTGTCCAAAAATCTTAAAATTTCCCTACAACATGGGCATCGACGAAAGGAGAGGTCGAAAGGTTTCATTTATACATCGATATATTTCGATAAACTTATCGATAACTGAGTTATCGGTCAAAATATGATTTCCCAAAAACCTTACAATATTAGAATCAAACGAAAGGGGAAGTCCACAGGTTTCTTTTGGACTTCAATATAATTCGATAAATTTATCGATAGCTTAATTATAAGTCAAAATGTGACTGCCCAAAAATCTTGAAATTTCCCTACAACATGGACATCAAACGAAAGGGGAGGTCCAAAGATTTCATTATACTTCGATATATTTCGATAAACGTATCGCTAACTGCAAAACAAGACGACCAAAAACCTAAAAATTTGCCTTCAATATGGGTATCAAACGAAAGGGGGCAGCTTTCATTCTAACTTTTCGATATTTCGATATATTTATCGATAAATGAGTTATCGGTAAAAATCATCTTCCAATAAGGCCCAATTTCACAGTGGCGAGTTAACTTGCATTCCACAGTTAACTATCGATTCACAATTTTATTTAAGCTATTTTGATAAATATCTCTTGCTCAATATACAATAGATAACCTTATGAGCTCTAACCCCAGGTGAACTACCCAATGTTGAGCAGTTAAACTCTAATTAACTCAACTTGAAAGTTGAAAAGCTAGAGTTAACTGTGGAACGTAAGTTAACTCGCCACTGTGAAAATGGCCCTAAAGCATTAAAATTTTTGTTTACTTATTTTTCAAATTCAGCTAAATAAAAAATCAATTGCATAGGTACACTGCCGCCCTGCCGTACCTATAATAAATCTCTAGAAAAGTCGTGTCTGTACATTGGAAGTTTCGTTGAAAAAATGACTGGGGATGACTTGGGGAATGTTAAGGCACAGCAAAAGAGTTAAATGGAAGAGAGATTACAAAATGTCGAAGCTATTATTATTATTATTACTATTAAAAAACGCCTTTACTTTAGTTGGTTACCGTAGATATAAACGGGACATAATGTGGGAAAATAAATATTGTTCTGAACATTCTCAGCCGGTAAGTTGTCTTCGCTATTGAGGTTAGTAGGAATTTATGAACTACTTATGTATGTACATACATCCCGAACAACGCTGGGTACCCTGCTAGTACTATAATAAAACTCTAGAAAAGTTGTGTCTGCATATTGGAAATTGCTTTGAAAAAATGACTGGGGATGACTTGGGGAATGTTATAGAGTTCATAGGAACCATTTTAAAAATTATTGTTTGTCTGGGTGAACTTAAGAATCTCGGAAACTAAGAAACTCTAGATAAGTTGTGTCTGTATATTCTTTGGAAAATTACTGGGGATGACTTGGGGAATGTTTAGGCACTACTAAAGAGTCAAATGGAAAGGAGATGACAAAATGCCGAAGTTAGACTATTAAAAAACGTCTTTACTTTAGTTGGTTGCCGTAGACATAAAGGGGATATAATGGGGGAAAATAAATATTGTTCTGAACCTTCTCTACCTGTAAATTGTCTTCTCAAGTGAGGGTAGCAGAATTTTATGAACTATTTACATCCCGAGCAACGCAGGATACCCTGCTAGCTAATATATGAAGGGCTTAGAACCAAAAGGATGTAAGTAACATCTACGTTGAATTGAGATAATTAAGGTTAAAGTAAATTACTTATTGTAAATTCTGGGTAAATGCATTTGAAATGATTCCTGTCTAAATGAATGCAGGTTAGTCACCTAATTCAAAGGATGTCTACTGAAGATGGAAAATAACTGTAAATTTACAAAAATTTCCAAAAATTATTGCAATAAAATTTCGAACGTTGATTGCTCGGCTAAAATAAGATTTAAAAATTTTCCGAGTATGTGGTCTTGTAGCCCGTTTAATTTTAGTATAATAAAGTGCTGAACTTAATTTCGTAGGGCGTCTATCTATATATATAAAAATAAGTCCCCGTATATGTACGTCGCCGAACTACTCATAAACGCGTCGTGCGATTTCAACCAAGCTTATACACTACGTGGGCAGTGGTCCATTTATGGTTTATATGAAGTTTTCGACCAAAATATGGACCAGACGTGACCCTAGAAGGTGTTTGCACAACATGGTACCAAATGAAAGGTGTTGTTGAGGGTTTTAATAGGAAGTGGTTCAAAGTCCCATATGGGGCCCCGTTTCCGAGATATCGACCAAAATGTGGACCAGGCGTGACTCTAAAAAGTGTTTGCACAACATGGTACCAAACAATATGGGTATCGAATAAAAGGTGTTGATGAGGGTTTTAACAGGAAGTGGTTCAAAGTCCAATATGGGACTCTGTTTTCGAGATATCGACCAAAATGTGGACCAGGCGTGACTCTAAAAAGTGTTTGCTCAATATGGGTACCAAATGAAAGGTGTTAATGAGGGTTTTAACAGGAAGTGGTTCAAAGTCTCATATGGGGCCCCGTTTCCGAGATATCGACCAAAATGTGGACCAGGCGTGACTCTAAAAAGTGTTTGCACAACATGGTACCAAATGAAAGGTGTTGTTGAGGGTTTTAATAGGAAGTGGTTCAAAGTCCATTATGGGACCCCATTTCTGAGATATTCACCAAAATGTGGACTAGGTGTGACTCTAAAAAGTGTTTGCACAACATGGTACCAAATGAAAGGTGTTGGTGAGGGTTTTAATAGGAAGTGGTTCAAAGTCCAATATGGGATCCCGTTTCCGAGATATTCACCAAAATGTGGACTAGGTGTGACTCTAAAAAGTGTTTGCACAACATGGTACCAAATGAAAGGTGTTGGTGAGGGTTTTAATAGGAAGTGGTTCAAAGTCCAATATGGGGCCCCGTTTCCTAGATATCGACCAAAATGTGTGACCCTAGAAAGGGTTTGGACAATATGGATACCAAAAGAAAGGTGTTGACTAAGGTTTCAACAGGGAGTGGTTTGGTACGCTGACGGATGTCGTAGCGTATAAAAGTATAATATATCCTTTTGATAATATATCATTTTGACAAGAAAATTAAGAACTTTTTATTTATTGTAGCTTTTGTATCATAAACCTTGGTTAGTATTACCGCGAGGTAAGAAAGCTTTCACTACCCCTCTTCCTCTCAATCAAAATATTTTAACATTTGACAAATTTTTATTTCAAATTTGATTGGGGAAAAAACAATTAAAGCAAATGAGCATATTTTCGCTTTTGAATAATTTTTAATTTAAAAAAAAGTTTATGTGCTGGTGTTATATTACCATATTGGCTATTGAATAATTTGTTATAGAAAAAAATAGTTTATGTTATGTGGATGTATTATTGGCTAATTAAATCATTTTATATAACCGCTATTTTTTAAAGAAATACAATGAATTGAGAAAATTAGTGGTGTTTATTTTCATAGTTTTCTTTTTAACCGAGGCTCACAATGATACTAGGTTCATAATGATCCTAGGTATACAATAACAAAAAAACAAAGGCAAAACAACGTTTGCCGGGCTCAGCTAGTAGTTCTATATAATTTCCTATTCAAATATGAGCTAATATCTAATAAAAAAAATTGCCAAAAATCAGCGAGACTTCCTACGAACTTAAGTTTAGCACTTTACTTCACTAAAATTAAACGGGCTACAAGACTGCATACTCGAAAAAATTCTACATGTTATTTTGGCTGAGCAATCAATGTACGGAATTGTATTGCGGGCTACAAAACTGCATTCTACATGTTATTTTGGACGAGCAATTTAATTTTATTGCTTGGAGGAGCGCACTTAGATCCTTTTGGCTCCAATCATTAATGCAATATAATTTAGTACGTTTTTGGCCTGGCAAATATATGGCACTACAATGTCCGAAAGGACTCGGATCTCTTTGCCAACAAATAAACACCATATTTCACTATACAAATATGGGTATAACTCAATTTCAAAAAAAATGTCACTTAGATCCTTTTGGTTCTGAGCCCTTCATATATAATTGTTATGCGTGGTGGAAAAAACTAAAAATCGAATATAATAATAATGATTGGGGAACATAGATAGATGTTGCCTGGGCAATGTCACTTTAATATTGAAAGTGAGAACGGAGCTCGAAATGAGAACTGGACTGGTATTTCGAACTTATGTGGTTTTATTTCGAGATGTGATGTTTTACATACAATTTACAACAAAGGCATAAGTTGCTAGAAATACCATTTTAAATGGTTTTTCGGTACTACTTTTTGTGCAAAATAATAAAAATTTGTGATAAAAGGTTGTCAAATTAGATAAATTAATAATTATAAGGCATAGTATTGCATTTATTATTAAAAGTATAAGCATTAGTGTAATAAGAACTTCCTTCTTTTTTAGCACAACAAGTATGTCATTAATTACAAAATAATTACAGATATAATAATTTTATCTTAGATGGTATAAACAGTGAAAAAACAACAAGAATAACAAATATACATTATATATAATTTTCAACAGTAATATATCTTAGATAATTTAATAAACTAAACTAAATTAATTTGATGGTCGCTTAAGTTGATTGAAAAAAGTAAGTTCTTTACTTGTTTGACGTTGTTTTTATTCAATGAGCTTCTAGTTACAGAGGGTATAGTATTCCAGACTCTTATAGCATTGATGAAAAATAGCCTAGTCGATGTTATGAAGTTTTATGTAGGTAAAACTAAATCTTTTGAGCGCTCAGACCTAGGGAATATCAACTTCTCATAAAGATAGGAGGGCGTCTTAAAAGTGATGAGCCGATAAACAAAAATACAAGTTCTTGCACTTTGATATTTTTGAATTTCGCAACCAAGTAAACTTGTTCGCCATAATGAAATATGATCGAACTTCTTTAAGCCATACACATATCGGGTTATATGGTTAAATGTTACATCTATTTTGTGTGCCGATACCGAATCCAGGTTATTATAGATTAGCTGAGAGTACGTTATAGTCGGAATTACAATTTGGATGGCCAGCTTCCGTCTTATGGCTATTGGAGTAAATTCTGCTGTTTGGCGAAAGTTACTCAGTGTAACATAGACTTTGGAAACAACAGAGTTTATATGATCGATGCAGGTTAAACTCGAATTAATAACGAACCCCAGATTGTCTATTTTGTTGACATATTTTAAGGGTGAATTTCCAAGAAGCACTTGGTGTAAGATTGCCAAATCAAACTTCTTAGACCATTGCTAATAGCCCATTCCTCAATAGACTTTAAGTCAAGGTTAAGTTGTCGAGTCAAAAGGCCTAGGTTCTCAAAGGAAAGTGACGAATAAAGCTGAATGTCATCCGCATAAGCATGCATTTCCGCATAGTGACACACGCCAAAGATATCATTTATGAATAGACTAAATAACAGAGGACCTAGAATTGAGCCTTGTGGAACGCCTGAGGTGAGCTTTTCAAGTTTCGAAACTTTTCCGCCTACCCTGACTCGTTGATATCTGTCTGTAAGGTAGCTCCTTATAAGCTTAACAGAGTTTACATCAAAGCCAAAGAAAAATTCAAGCTTCTGACATAAAATGAGATGGTTTACTGTGTCAAACGCCTTAGAGAAATCAAGTAAACAAAGCAATGTCAGTCGGTTTTCGTCAAAAGGCACCCGGATGTCATCAAGAATTTTTAGCATGGCCGTGGCACAGCTATGCTTTGGCCTAAGCCCAGATTGTAATGGTGAAATGAGATTATATTTATTAATATGCGCATTAATTTGTTCAGCTAACAGTGGCTCAAAAATCTTGAAGAGTGCTGGCAGAATGCTAATAGGCCGGAAATCACCAATATTTTTTATTTTTTTTTTATTTTTATTTATTTATCAATTTTGTACAATCTCTTAAAGTACATCAACATTTGGAATAAAATTAAAAATAATTAATTAAGATTAGGATTAAGATAATATAACAAGAATATGGTATTTATATTATAAATCAGAGTTACAAAATCAAAGTTTAATTTTAATCTAAAAAAAAAAAAAAAAATAATAGTTAATCAGTTTAGAAAATAAAAGAAAAAGAGAAGTTTAACAAAGTGTGTTAAGGAAAATGTGAAACAAAATAAAGAAAATCGCGAAGTATAAAAGGATCATTCTGGACATGTACCTATTTATCGCATGTATGTGTTATATTAATTATATTAGCTGAATGAGAATGAGGTTGTGTTATTTAAAAAATTCTGATAAAGCCAATTTAAAGCGCCTAGAGTTGCGTTCATTTTTAATTTTATTTGGTAATGAGTTCCAAAGTTTGACAGCACTGACAAAGAATGTTCTAGACGATGTGAGATATTTATATCATGGAACAACTAGATTGCACGTTCTGTCTGATCTCGAAAAATTTAAATTTCTAAAAAGATAATCTGGTTGCCGTTTATGAATTAATTCGTGTAAGAAAACTATATTGCGGTAACTTAGAAAATTCACAATACTGCCATTAAGTATTTTAACGGAAAACTCCGAAATATGATCAAATTTCCGTTTGGAAAATATATACCTTGCACAGTTATTTAAAGCTAGTTGCAATTTTCTATGTGACTCACAATCAATACTACTGTAAACGGTAGCCCCAAATGATATTAATGGAACTATAAGAGTTCTCACCAGTTTTAATTTCACATTTATAGGAACAAAGTCCGCAGTGTACCACAACTTTCTTAATACAAAGTATATCTTGCTCAGAATATAGTTTATATGGTCTTTGCACCCAAGATATGAATTTAATTTAAACCCAAGACTAGTAACCACGGGCTCGTAGCCAATTGGTATGCCTTGCAAGAAAAGTGATGGGAGTGTATTAACCAATTGCCAGGAATACGTAAAACACGTGGCTTTTGTCTTGGATCCGTTAAGATTTAGTCTGTTATTATTTGCCCAAGAAGAGATACATTCAAGATCCTCGTTCATTCTGAAATTTAAATCCTCTGATAAGCCAATGGGAAGAGACAAATATACTTGAGCATCATCTGCATATAAGTGTATCGACACGCTCCGACAGCAATGAGTCATATCATTAATAAACATAGAAAACAAGATCGGACCAAGTATAATCCTTGTGGCACTCCAGAATCCACTTGCTTCATTTCAGAGCATATGTTACCGACCACTACTTTCTGCCACCTGTTACGTAGATAATTTTCTAGCAATCTCACAGCACTGCTAGAGAAACCAAAATACTTCCTTAGTTTTAGCAAGAGAATAGAGTGATCTACCGTGTCGAAAGCCTTGGAGAAATCTAAAAGTGCCAGTACAGTTAGGTCACCCCTGTCATAAGCTGGACGGATGTCCTCAATAATTTTAAGCAGAGCAGTGTTACAGTTGTGGGAAGCTCTGTATCCAGACTGATTTTCACTAAGCAGGCTGTTGGTGCTGAGATAATCCGTAATTTGTGCAGCCATTAATTTCTCCCACATTTTTGATAATACTGGCAATATGCTTATCGGACGAAAATGTGATGACAGAGTGGCCGACGGTTTCTTACCGACTGTAATGACTTTGGCTATCTTCCAAGAGTTGGGAAAGGTGGAAGTAGTTATGGAAAAATTAATGATGTGAGTCAACGCTGGAGCTATGTTCTGAATAATCAGTTTCAAAAACTTGAGGCTGATACCGTCATCACCGACTGCATTCGATTTAATTCAACGCATACTACTTATTACATCGCGCTCTGTCACTGTTTTAAATTGAAACAAATTTTCTGGGTTACATACTAAATTTTCATCTATGGTAAAATTACCGTTATTTTGGAAATTACACGACTGTAAAAAGTAATCATTTATACAATCAGGGTCCAAGTCACATGCTGATTTAATTTTTCCTCCAATACCAAGCGATTTTAGATTTTTCCAGAGACTTTTGACTGGCAGATTAGTGTCGAGCTTGGCTTGGTAGAACTGTCTCTTCGAATTTCTTACTAGTAACGTAGAATAATTTCTAGCTTGACGATAAAGCTCCCAGGCAATGTCTGTTTTATCCCGCTTCCATCGGCTATACAAGTTATTACGCGCTCTTATAGCTGCAATTACCTCTTTTGTAAACCACGGTTGCTTCTTGTCTTGTACTTTAATTTCTTTAATAGGAATATATTTATCATATAAGTATGATGTTTGCTCAAGCAGAAAATTAAGCTTCTGATTTATATCAGGAAAGTACCATACACCGTTCCAATACAAACTACTAGATTCATATTCAAGCTCCGGAAGATTAACTGACTTGAAATCTCGATAGTAAAACTGCGTGGTGGTTTTGCAGCTCATGTCTATATTATAAGATATGTAGAGCATATCATGGTCAGATACTCCAGCGAGCGAGAATTGGTCATAATGAATAACATCGGATGGGTTGGATGTGCATATCAAGTCGAGCAAGCTGGGTCTACAATTAGGTGAAAAGCGTGTGGGAAAGTTATTAATAACATCTAAGCTAATGGAATTTAAGTTATCCATTAACTTTTGCGAACGAGAATCGTTGTTGAGGATATCTATATTTAAGTCACCGCAGAGCAAGACATGTTCATATGCGTAAGAAAGTTGGGCCAGTTGCGAAAACAAAGTATCCAAATCAAATAATTTACTAGGGTTGTATACGCATACAATTAGACATTTGTTGTAACTACTACCGACTTCCATAATTACTTACTCAACTTGATCATTCCCAGATGACTTGAAAATGATTTTTTGAGGAATATTTGCTTTACAATATATTGCAACACCCCCACCTCTACCGCCAGTTTTCCTATCATTACGAGTTAACCTGTAACCATGCAGTTCGTATAAATTATCCCCAATATCTTCTCTAAACCAGGTCTCTGTCACGCAAACTATATCAATTTTTGAATTCTGCAATATGAAGTTCATATAGTCAGCCTTTGGTATGTTAAAACTACGGGCATTGATATGACAGAGCTGAAGACCTGGATGCCTGTTGCTTACTGTGTTTATTAAGAACTTCAAACATCCACTGTCAGTGTTCAAATACTCATATGAGCTACCCATGATCATAAACGCAACTAGCACAGTGTAATTGGCTTATAGTTGCGAGATTATTATACTCGTAACAAAAAATAAATGGTCGAAAAAAGTCATACATGCCTATACATACATACATGTGTAGTAGCGAAAGAAAGGTAAACAAAGAAAAAGTAAATAGTAAAAGAAATAATGTTAAATAAATGTAAATAATCATAAGCATTGCGCGGTCTAAGAATTTTCCCGCGTTTCTATCGTTTTCTTTGCTTCGCTGACAAGTGCATCGACGTCATTCTTGCTGTTCACCAGTACTGGATCTTCGCTTTGTTGCGCTCTCACGTACACCTTCCCTCTAAAGCTATATGCAGATGTCAACAAATCTTGCCGTCTCAGCTGTGTTGCGTAGTACATAATTTCTCTTTTTCTCAGAGTTAAACTCTCATGCACAAATACTTTGCCATTGCCAGTTTTGCCAATATCAGAAAGTATAAGAGAACGCTTTTTTGACTTGCAAAACGCAGCGATAGCTTTGAGCAGCTGGATTCTGTCGTGCGCTGTATTTAGTTTTATTAAGATAGGCGCAGAACTAGATCGATGGATGTTGTTTTAGCACCAGCAGACGATGTCTTGGCAACAGGTTGCACACAAGCAGTTTTCCACAAATTCGGGAAGCAAGAGGTAGAAATACCATGGTTAGCGACATGCGTGATGGTACCAATGACATATGGTAAGGCGATTTTAATAAATTTTATTGGCAGACCATCCTCCCCAGTTGCATTGGATTTAACTTTCAAAACACATCTAAATACATCACATTTACAGAAGACGGAAATTTAGGGTATAGCTTTGAGCAATAGAACTTACGCGTTTCCCTCTTTATTGTAACAAAGCCCAGTTCAGAGATAAAAGATAATTGGTCAAACTTGGAAATAAAAGTCGGGTCAGAAACAATGAAGTAGTCAAGTAGGCTGGGGTTAGAGTTATTCTCGTACTGAGTAGGTACCCTCATATTAACGATGGAAAGACCAATACCGGCCAAATCATCTGTAAATTTGGAAGAGCTACGCTACGATCAAGTAAAACAAAACCCTGCTTAGTGCATTTTATTGACTATATTTTTTTGCAGATTTTTGAATTACTGTAGGGTACATTTTATCAGCATACAAAACAGGCAAAAAACTATTTGCACTTTCACCGATGAAGCTCCTCTTGATAAAGCTTGTGTTATAAATAAGATAGTGCCTTTTTCGATTCCACGATATATTTTGCTCGTGGTCCTGCCGAATTTCACCTATGAAGCTCCTTTTGATAAAGCTTGTGTTATAAATAAGATAGTGCCTTTTTCGATTCCACAATATATTTTGCTCGTGGTCCTGCCGAATTTAACCGCATTTTGCCAACATCCAGCTTATTTATACTTTTCGCCCCAAAAATCCAAAAGCAATACCTTATTAATGTGTAAAAGTGGTTTTTACTTATTAAAAGTTAAATTTCCGTACATTTTGTTCAGCGTTCACTTCAAATTGTCTGGTGAAATATCTCCCAAAAAACTGTTGTGTATTCTCCCCTTTCTTTTCATTTATGATACCTAACCTCCAAACAGTTTTCCGCTTTTTCGAACATCGTTTAGAATAAGCGAAGAGCGAGAAGTGAACAAATACGTGCGGATTTTGTGTTCAGAATAAGGGAATAGGGAGAAGCGGAAAAATTCGTGCGGATTTTTCGGCCTGTATAACAACTACTAAAACTAAAATTACTATTTATATTTGCAGTGACGGATATCGGAATTGAATCGAATGTTGGAAACTTACCACATGCAGATGATATTATGAACTTCAAGAAACTTGCGGAGAGCTCTTCATCCACCAAAATAAGTACAAAAAGTTATACCGAAGATCTTAGTCAAAGAACTTCAAATGATGATCAATTAATTACAAACATTATAATGACATTTGTAGATGACATAAGTTAAGGTCACGTTAAAACTTGAATAAAAAACTAAATATTGTGTTTTATTATTTTTCACGTTACGGAATAAATATCAAAAATATAGGACACACCACAGTATTCAGTACCTTCACTCAACGAATTTTGTCGCCATGTTAACCATTTGACTTTTTTTGGAATTATGTCAACTCAATAAAAATTATTCAATAATTTTGAAAATACTTCAAATGTGGAAACAATTTTTTTTAAATACCAAACAAAAATGAGCTGTATATTTAAAAACTGCCGCAGCTCGGTGCATAGAAGCAAAACTTGTGGCGTGAATTTTTTTAAGTTTCCGAAACTGCCTTTCATTAGGGAAAAGTGGTTGGAAGCGTGCGGACTCAATGAAGAGAATCTTCCCAAAGCGCCATTAGTGTGCTCGATGCATTCTAGGCCAACAGATATCCATCTAACCGAACATAAAACCACTTTATGTAAAAGTGCAGTGCCACAACAAACAACCCAGTGAGTTTTTGCAGTTATTGTAACTTAGTTTATTTGCGTTAAATATTGTAAATATCGCACACTAAATCAAAAAGAGTCACAACTCAAAATCTGAGTAACTTTCAGTTAATTGCCTCTGGATCGCAAAAAAGTGATTTAATTTTTAAAAACTTGACATCATTGTGCTCTTTAAAGAGTAACGATAATAGTCAAAAAGAAAAATATTGTATGTACTGGCTGCACTACTTTTTATTAGGCAATCTATGCCAAGAAAGCGACCTAAAAAATTGTGAGTTGTGACTGTTTTTGATTTAGGGTGCGATATATTTTGGCTACAGAACCCTTATTGGCTACAGTTTTGCAATTGATGATAAGTCCGTGGAGTCTTTTGAAAGGTATGCATTATTATCGTTTAAAAACTGAGGTTAAACCCTTATCCTATAGGCGTGATAACGCAACAATTGGTATGGAGTTTCCCGATGCATATAGTGGCGCAGTGGGGCGAAAAGTGGTGCGGAAATATTATACCACCATCAGTACGCAAACAGAGTAAGTGGGCAGGAAGAAAATATGGAGGGGGTGGAAAGGTAGGACTAGGGGGGTGCTGAGGGGAATGGAAGAGCGCTGTGGAGAGGGAAAGAAGGGGAAGGAATGGGAGGAGATCGGCAGGGATGGGGTGGTAATGAGAGAGGGAGACGGATCATTATTATTGCAATTATTTCTAAAATATTTATAGCGAATCGCTGGATACATATAAACGCAAATACGAAGAGCGCAAAAAAGAAATGCCCGCATTAGAAGAAGGGTTGCCAACTGTTCGGTTTTCGACCGGACAGTTCGGTTTTGAGGTAAATGTTCGGGTCCGATTTTGATGTTTACCCGAACATCGAAATGTCTGGTTTTCCAAAAGGAAGTGTCTTTTTGCTGCTCCCGTATCTATACGGATCCGTATACGGTCATGTGCAAATAGCCACAACTTTATAATGATTCCCCCTGTGGCAACGCATGCATATGCTCTATAATATATGCTACAAAATTGAAGATGGTAACGACGCTCGATCAGCTGTTCAGTGTTTTGGCTTTGCTTTGAATTCATTATTTGTAAAATTTATCTAAATATTTGTTGTGGTAAAATGAGTGAAATTCCTAAAAAAGTTGCGAGGCGTTATTGCAATTTTAGCAATGATTGGCTTTCGAACGAAGATTTTAGGCTTTGGCTATTAAAAGAAGACGATAAAACGGCATATTGCAAATATTGTAAAACCAAAATTTCCATCAAATTTGATGGTATAAAGGCACTAAAAAACCACAAAAAAACTGATCAGCATTCAACAAATTCTAAATCAGTTGAAGGTTCATCGGTGCTATTAAAATTCTTTGTTAAGCCTTGTAGTGATGAAGAAAACAAAATTTCATTTACTGAGCTGTTATCAACTTACCATGGAGTAAAGCATCACCATCGCTATCTTTCTCAAGACTGCGGAAATAAATTGGCCCCACAGCTGTTTCCAGACTCAAAGGTAGCATCGAAGTTTCATTGTGGAAGAACAAAGACTGCGGCAATTGTACGTAACGTGCTAGCCCCACATTCCCTTTCAACTATACTAGCAGACCTGGGAAGTTCTCCATTTTCAATTTTGTGCGATGCTTCAAATAAAGGCAATTGTAAGCTTTTTCCGATTGCTATACGTTATTTTGGTCAACATAAGGGACCTCAGATGGCTCTCATTGATTTCTATGAAGATGCTGATGAATCGTCCGGTGCTATTGCTAACAATTTAAAAAGAATCGTAGAAGGTCTGAATTTAAATCTACAAAACATAGTAGCATATGGTGCAGACAATTGTTCAGTGAACTATGGCAAAAATAAGTCTGTTTTTGTGAATTTACAAAGTTTTATTGGTCGGCGGCAATTAATTGCTGGGCATTGTCTTACGCACATTTTGCATAACACTGCAAAATATAGTATGAAGGTATTATCTTACGATGTCGATTCCTTAGTAATTAAAGTGTTTGGTGAATTTTCATGCAGCTCAAAGAGAATATCTCACTTAAAAAGCATTTTCGATTTCCTCGAAACAGAGTATCAGACTTTATTAAGGCATATTACGACAAGATTTTGTACATTGTTTCCAGCAGTGGACAGATTACTACATAATTGGACTGCGTTAAGAAAACATTTTAACGAACAAGATAAATCTGATGTCAATCCTCTCATCTTTAAATTTTTATGCGAAGGCAGCATACTTCAACCGTTTACATTACCAGAAGCTTACATATATTTCGTGCATAATTTTATGAGTCTTTTTAATAAAAATATAAAGCTAATGGAAAAAAATGATATAAATATTTCTGAGGTTTACTCAATGTTTTTACAGTTGAAAAATGAATTGAATTATAGATTAGAAAAAAGATTTTACGGATTTTATCTTTACAAAAATATAAAAAGGCTTACGACAGATGAGCAATCTCTATTTGAAAAAGATGCTTGTGAGGTGTATAAACGAGCAATATTTTATATTGAAAAATGGTTTAACTTCAATGACGATTCTTTTTATAAGATATGCTCACCACTATCTTTGAAAGAGCCCTTAACTTTTGAAAATGTTATACCAATAGTGAAATTTATGGGAATAGAAGTAAACCAAGATGATTTATTCTCTGAAATTTGCTTAATGAGAGACCTTCTTCCAACTGCAAACTGAGCCCAGTACTAGCCAAAATAGTGATTCCATAAACTTTTCTTCGGGTCAGTTGTGGACTATGTTTTTTGGGAAAACAGAGGCTCCAAATTTGCTAAGTATCATTAAATCAGTTTATTCTGTTCCAGTCTCTAATGCTTACGTAGAGCGAGTGTTCAGCGTTATGAAAAATTTGTCGTCTGACGAACGAAATAAACTGAGTACTGATTTGTGAAGTCCAACCTTTTCGTACATTTTAATTATAAAATTTCATGCCTGGAATTTTCAGACTTCCTTAAAACTGAGAAGGGAGCTTCACTTTTAAAAAGTGTAAAGTCAGATAGAAAGTATCAATTTAAGTAGTACAACCTTGACTTTCATTAATTTAGCCGTTATATTTTAAAGTGGCACAAGTCCTATTTTCTTTTGTAACGAGATATTGAAGGTTTTTTGTTTGAGATAATTCGAAATTGCATACAAAATCGTTTTATAGCTAAGTTTCTTTTGACTGTATTCTCATAAAAATACACCTTTTTGATTGCCTATGTGCAGATTTAAAATAAGGATGCTTATATCTCACTCAAAGAGCTCATAACTCATTTTTTTCCAAAACTGGACTTGTGCCACTTTCAAAAATAACGGATCAAATATTTTTGTATGTTTTTCTACACGTTTTCATATTTTGCATTATTTTAGTTATTTTGTAAAGCAAAATACAAATTTTGTATGTAGTACTTCATAAGCAAAGAAGACTGAATTTAACTATTGTTCCATTTTATTTTTGTTTGTTAAAATTGAACTTGTTTTGTAATGTTTTTGTTGGTTACGTTAATAAATTTTTCGTGAGCTTGATTTATCTTTACAAATAGTTTTTTACTTCTCTTTCTAATGGCGTTTTCTTTTTTAGAAAAAATGTTACCCTGGTGCTACCCTCTTAAATTATAACTCCTGATCTTGGTAGCCTGGCTCATTTTCTGGGTAGTGTCATTTTGCTTACTCGTTAGAAAATATTTTGTGAAAAGAACACACACGCTCAGGATAGAGCTGAGAAAAATCAACAGTGGTACACTTTTTCTAGAAAATTAAATGCAATAGGTCAAGAACAAACCACCTCCTCCCCATCTCCCTTCTTAACAAGCTTCTTTGTATAATGTCCGGTTTTCGCCTGTCACAAAGTTGGCACCCGTGATTAGAAGAAAAGCATTGCAAAGTAAAAAGTGAAAAAGAAAATGTAATGGTTAAAAGTGGATATAAGAAATGAGTGCCTAAGGATTACTGGAAGAATAATCAAAACTCAATTCGCTATAGCCTAGAAAATATATCGTTGGCTACTTGCATTTACTCGGCAGAGCCTCGCTGTTTTCGATATTTGCGTAAAAACGACATAATCCATTTGCCATCTGCGTCTACTTTGCGTAAATGAGCTTCAAAATTACGCGTTGAACCGTGGTTACAATATCAGATCCTTTCGCACATGAAATCTTACGACATACCTTTTGAAGAAAAGATCTGCATTTTGTCGTTTGACGAAATGAAGGTTCGGGAGGAAAGGTCGTATGTTTGAAAAAATGATATTATTTTGGCCCCTGCGCAAAAGGTACAAGTCGCTGTGGTGCGGTCGTTATATGGCAATTGGAAGCAGCCCATATTTTACAGTTTCGATACAAAAATGACGCAGCCTTTACTACATGAAATAATTGACGCACTTGACAGTGCCGGGTTCACAGTGGTAGCGGTTGTCAGTGACCTTGGTCCAGATAATAATACACTGTGGAAAAAGGTAGGAGTTACACCAGAAGGCAGAAGACCGATTTTCGTGTTTGCTGATGTCCCGCACCTATTAAAGCTGTTTCGAAACCACTTTGTTGATGACATTTTCCATTTCAATAGAAGCATAGAAGGAAGAAAAGCTTGGCCAAGCTCATAACAATATGCAACTATGATTTGACGATTATTAAAAAGCTATCACATAAAGCCATGACATAAATAACTCTAAGGCCATAACTATGTATATCATAACCAACCAATTGGTTTTTGGTTTTCCACCATAACAGTAACCTTTTAATATTTATGTTATCGTATTTATTCAGTTTTCAGTAATCGATTACGTTGGAGATAGATGTGGATATGGTTATCGCTATGTTATAGCGTTAGCTTTTTGGCTGTTTGAGATATATGCTTGCCCATGTCTAATTTTTTATATTTTCCAATTTCTGCTTTCCCATACAACTGCTTCAGACGATGTACAGAACTTGGATTGTGATTTTATGGAATGCACGGATTTTTTACAGACTGTTAATGAATGGTTCGATGTTCTGAATTCAAGAAAAGCAGCGACCGACATCCGGGACTTAAGAAAGACATATGGCATCCCACTTGATTCGCAAAATTCAACTCTAAACAAAATGGGTGACATAGTAAAAAATTTGTATCCATCACGAAAAAGGTTCTGCCTTTTCAACGCGGTATTCTTCAAGTGAACAATGCGCTTCAAGGCCTTTTCCATTATATTATGAAAATTACAATATAAAATACATTTTAACACGTAAACTGAACCAGGAATGCGCAGAAAACTTTTTCAGTGCGATTCGGTGGAAACGGGATCCCCACTAGAATTCAAATATAGAATCCGGTCGTACTTTTTAGGTAACCGTCTTCGCAAGAACAAAAACATTTTTCTTATGCCATTGCGAATTGTAACTTTCCCAGGGTGAAATAAAAATGTTTTGTGCTCAGAAGCAAATGTGGAGTCCGGTATCGAGAATCTTATCCAAATAAATGATGAATTTTTCAACCAAAATTTTTTAAGTGCTGAAGAAAATCTAGAATCTGATAGGGAGGAACTCATTGAAGATGATGAGCTACTCAGCCACGAAATTTTCAGGGAAGTCAACGAAATTCGATAATCTGATGAAGAAGCCATCGAGGTAAACGTTTACTTCATTTATGTTAACTTCTCTTATTTTTATTCAATAGCTTGCAAAGGTAAATGAAGAAAACGATTTCCTTGAAGATAGGACATTAATTAATGAAAAAGAGTTTGATGGACTAGAAAATTTTGCCAAAATGGGTCTTGTTCAGTTTGGTTCGAGAACAAGTGAAACGACAAATGATGGCTACACATATGTTAACTGCGTCTCTGAGGGAGGTTTGTACAAACCAAATCCCTATTTTTTAAAAGCAATGGAGCATCTAAATTCCGTATTCGTTGCAATAAACGGCAGTAGCTTATCAACGAATCCTAAATTTATGCACAATTTTCTCCGCAATGTCAATTCTTCTTTGGATGAAAAAATAATAAAACGTTTTTTATTGGGCCGAACCTTTTTTCGCATTAGGTATTTAAATTGTAAGCTTAAGGAAAGCAAAACGGATTATAACAATAAAAAGATGAAAAAAACAACTTAATATGCAATTTAAATATCTAATCATTATAAAACTGTTAAAACACTCACTTCTTTAAAAAAATTTATTTTTAAAAGTGGGTAGAAGCTAAACCAGGTGAACATGTAAGCATGCTCGTATATATAAATATTTTCAATAGGATGTATAAAGGCTTATTCTAAACAGACGCAATTCCTATCCCGAAAATCCACAATTTATGGTTTCTTCCAAAAAATGTGGCAACGCCGCTTTTAATGTTTGTTTACTAGGTTACTGCTCCTTATGTTACTTTCCCTTTTATTTTCTATCTTCCTTTTGCCTTTCCTCCCATTCCTTCCCTTCCCACCCTTTCCTTTATATTTATATTTTCTAAAATCAACCAAAGATCTGGCATTACTTGATGAAAAAATGATTAAATAAGATACCACTTTCAAAACTTTTACATCTTTGGATGAAATTCCCCCCTCTCCTCGCGATTATGGTCGTGAAAATAAACATAAACGTACCGACGATTCCCATAGTCATGGTACTTTACAACTTATTGATTTAGCATCTCCCAATGGGGGGTGAAATAACCCAAACGGTAATATCCCGAATTTGTGTTATTGCTCAACTGAATGTGAAATAACCCAAATTTGTGTTATTGCATCATTTTCAGAAATATGTCAAAATTTTTTTTCTACATTTGAGCAATAAACTTGACTAACTTGACTTTTTTTGTGTTCGCACCGAACTTTTGTCGTATAGATGTTTAGAATAACGACTGCAGCATAAGTCCAGTAGAGCTGCAAAACGATCGATAGTATCGATATTTTTTTTTTGGTGAAACATAGATTTTTTTGCGATAGTTTCGATAGTGTCAGTGCATTGAAAATTTGTGATCTTTATAATTAATAATTAATTAATTAAGTGACGTTGTGATCTGAAGTATTGCAATATTTGTAATTTTTTTACTTATTTAGGTACATATGTATGTATGTATATTCATGCCTATTACGGTATCCGGCGGATAGTTAGCGGAGGGAGTGCGAATCGATTCGCGAGAAAACAGGTGCGGATTTAACCTTTAAAACTAAAAAAAACGACACTGTCAGATATTCTATTTCTTGTGTTGAATAGGCTAGTAGATTTGATAAAGTTGATTTTTTAAGTTTTCTAACTCAGATCCGCAACTGATTTTTCGCGAATCGAACCGCACTCCCCGCGAATGGCATCGTCGGATATGGGAATAGGCATGATTACGTGTGTATATGTTCGGAGTTGAAGGTCCTCTACATTTAAAATACGAAAGTATACGATAGTTTCGAACTATCGATAGTCTTTTCAAACTATCAAAAATATCAAATGTTTTGCAGCTCTAATATATAAGTATACAAATTGACTTTAGAGAGGGCGCGCGCGCGAACCCCTGCGAGTCGCGGCCCGCCGCCGGGATCGAGCGCGATCGCGTATGCTCCGGGCCCCAAACACTTCAGATGGTTTGATATAAAAGAAATTTTACTTCAATTCTCGAGCATGAAATCAGTTATGCACGATTGAGCAGAATTATATTCTTTGTGTTATATGCTGCGGACGAGAACGGCAACATTTTAAAGTTTGCAATCAATGCTTTCAACAAATGAAAAACAATGCAGAGGAAGCTAATACAGAAATGATTTGTCCGATAGTTATGTAGTTAGGTTTCGGTCTTAAGCAGGTTTGATATGAGCCCAACAAGGTACCGATAGACTATATTTGAGCAATAAGACAAAAATTTTTTTTTCCTCGTGTGGTAATAAAGCAAACCTCGAAATTTTGTGTTAGAATAATTACTTTATTCACTTTTAAAACTCCTGTTTAGAAATTAGCATTAATACAATAATGAAAATACGAAAGAATAAAATATTTCACACTGAGAGAAGTTATTGGTAGTCGCTAATCAATTGTCAGAGCAAGTCTGAGAGGTCACAACTAAATTCCTGCAAGGGTTCACTCATTTGGCGCTTTAAGAAATTCGCGCAAAACTATCAGACTTGCTCTGCATAAGATCAACTTAGCATCTCCAATACATAGCATGTTAACAACAGCAAGAGTGATTCGAACTCAAGCCTGTTGAAATTCAAATGAACTGCTTTTCGAGTTATGAATACAGCGTACAAAAATCATAAACACCCCTATTCTGCATTACAATTACGTTCCCGCTCTACGCTCCGCTTGGATCGTAAATATGCATTCTGAGTTACGCTTGGATCGAAAGAAAAAGAGGAAGAGCTATAAGTTTTTCGAAGTCAGCTGTTTGCCTTGGAATGTGTGAAATTGAAACACAACAAAAGCAATTTAAATTACACAAATTATTACTTTTGAAATAAAAGTAAAGCTTTATTATGATTTATAAACTTAATTGTATATGTTTGAGCATTATTGAATAAATTGAGTGAAATTTAACAGATCAATTGACTGATTGTAGCAGACAACGAAGGACCAACAAAAAGGAAGAGGACACTGTTGGTGGATGTTACCACATCGTCAGTATGTAGCTGGTATTTTCCATAGAGCTAGCGCTAGAAGAGTGCGCTTTGTCGACCAGGTACACAGATGGTTGGCGTCGCATCATGGGGACACACCATACGCCGGGCAAACATTAGACATGTCAGGGTTAAGTCTGACCGCAGGTGGTACTTTTCGCTGTAGGAAGACATTGGCCGCCCCGGATCTGACAAAGAAGTTTACAGAGTATGAGTGGGTGCTGTGGAGTGGCCGCCGGTGCACGTTTGGCTGCCATTACCTTAGTTTTAATGGTGTTAGTAAAATTGTTAGATTGGTGTTTTCAATGCCAGTCCAATTTTCGGTAATTGTTTACAACCGGTGCCGAGTGCTAATGCGCGTCCAAAAATATTGAAAATATTATATCTCCGGAGGCGGATTCACATTCCCGGCATCGAAACGCGTCTTTTGATACCCCTTCCTACATTTTTGGACAAATATTATCACTCGGCACCGGTCGCAAACAATTATCATCCAAACATATCAAAAAACCTCATTAGAGCACAAAAACAAAATATAGCGAGCGTTTTACAACTTTTGTATACGTGTTTTACTTATATTTTAGGAGTTTTAACAAAAAATCGCGGAAATTAATCTAATATTGTTTGCAAATTAAAAAACAAGCAGCTATCAGTCAACAAAATTACATCTGAGAAAAACGGAGCTACGCTCGAAGTGCATGATAGGCAGAATTGTAAGTTTCGAAGTTGAACTGAACGGAAACGGAACGCATGATACCAAAGTTGCCAAACGGAGAAAATTTCGATCCAAGTCGAAATGCATGATAGGGGTGATAATATATACATATGAAAATTGTAAAACACTATAAAATTCAATGAATTTTTGAGTGCAACGGAGCGGCCGTCACGTAAAACATATAAGTACAATTTTGAATGCAACGGTGCGGCCGTCACGGTAAACATTTATAACTTTAAAAAATTTACAGCTTTTGAACATTTATATTTTTCAAACGTTCATAACTTTAAAACATTAACAAAGTTCAAACATTTATAACTTTCAAAATTTACAAATTATAAACATTATAACTTTTCAACATACAGTAAATATAAACTTGCAACAAATAAGATCATGTCTTTGTAGCACACTCTGTAATTCAGGAGCTTTTTCTTCAATTTTACAAATTATCGGCCAAAATTTATTAGATTTTCGAAACTTTGACTTCAATTTAGACCGACTCATTTCCGAGTTTTTCCATTCAAGCTCAACTGGTTAGTTTTCTTTCAAACTGTTTACTGCTAGATAACTTTATCGAATTTTTTTTGCTGATGTCATATTTTGAGACTAAATTCAAAGAATTGAGAAAAAATTTCTATAAATTCAAAAAACGCATTCTAAATACTGGTCGTCCATTATCGACAAAGCAAGAAAAGTTAAATGAATACAAAAATTCCTTGATAGAAGCATATAATAAAATTTTGGTAGAGGCTAATTTGCATTTTGAGAATCAGGTTAAGCCAGCTGTTGTAAATCGAATCCTATCAAGTTGTAGAGAGCCATTAGCTACATTTTTGCAAAACTGAAATGTATAGCTAATGTATCAAAAAATTGGTACCAAATAATTGGACTTCAAACAAGCTATCAATTCGCAAATTGATATCGAGCAGTATCCACTTCCGACGCGTTAAAGTTTACTCCACACCATTCGCTGCGGCAAGCAATTTTTAAAAATCGACCTCAAGGATGCGTACTTCCAAATGGAATTGGATGAAAATTCAAAAGCTATCATGGTAGTTAGCACGCCTTTGGGCTTATTTCAATACCAGCGCCTGCCGTATGGTATTGCCAGCGCCCCGGCAATATTTCAAAAACATCTTGAGCAACTACTCCACGGCATCGAAGGTTGTGGCAATTATCTTGACGATATCATTATTACTGCGCCAACATTCGAGGAGCATATGCAACGACTTGAAAGGGTTTTAGAAATCAAGTGTAATCAGCAAAAGTGTTCTTTTCTACAAGATAAAATCGAATACCTTGGTCAACAAATCAGCGCTGAGGGTGCATTGCATTGATCAATTGCGCTACAGGCAGATTGAAAAAGAGGGCTTGTCTATTATTTTTGGCGTAAAACGTTTCCATCAATATCTCTTTGGGAGGCCTTTTACTTTAATTACGGACCATAAACCGTTAGTTAATATATGTATTTAATCCAAGCAGCCAATTGCCATCAATTACCTCACACTGCGATGGGCTATTACGCTAATGGCATATCAGTACAACGTTAAATATCGCAAAACTTCTGAACATGGCAACGCAGATGCTTTGTCACGACTCCCTCTGGGACCTGATGAAAAGTTCGACCAACATGAAGCATGATACAATGTGACAGAACTAAAAACTCCATTAAGTGCCAAGGTTATTGAAAGGTATGCAAATAGCGATCCACTTTTGCGTCGAGCTAGCCACTTTGTAAAAAACGGGTGGCCAGAACGCCGACCTTCAATAGAAAAAATTCTTTCACAATTACGAACAAATTACTCTGTTTACAAACTGAGTGCACCCGTGTGGTCATTCCCGTCTCTTTAAAGCCGCGTATTTTGAAACTGCTGCAGGACGGGCACTGGGGTACGTCGAAAATGAAACAGCTGGCAAGGCAATACGTATGGTCGGTGAATATTGACAAGGATGTTGAGAACGTGGCAACTCAATGTGACATCTGCAAAGCTGTAAACCCTGCCCCAGTTAGAAAGTATGAAGAATGGCCGGCGCCAAACCATCCATGGGAGAGGATTCACGTCGACTTTACTGGGCTACTTTACAACTCTATGTGGCTCATAGGTGACGATGCGTTTTCACAGTTTCCTTACGTTGCTCCAATGACGATAACGATTATTTTTGTATTTTTAACGTCAAAAACGAAAGACTTCCTAATGTCATAGATCAGTTTTAAGTACATGAACGTGCAAGTTAACGCCACCACTTACACATAGCACTTACCTATAATGTAAACAATTACACTTCTAAGCTAATGTGTCAAATATGTCGCTTGACACATATGGTCCGCTTTCTTTGGAAATAGGAATTTAAGTAACATATTATTTATCGCATTTCCGTTCCTAGAAGTTAGGCTTAAATATTGTATCTAGGCTTAAGCATGAGATTGTATAAAAGATGAGTAATAAAGAAAGTCAGTTCAGTTTTTGTTTGCCAAGCAGTAATGCTGCCAAATAATTGACTCATCATTTGAAGCAACGGTTTAGTGAGGATATTTTTTAAAAACCTCCCGCGACCGGGCTAAAGTTTAAGTGGCGATCCTGCCAGGAGACTAGTAAAAATCTCTGGTGGACCAAAACCAAAAAAATAAAAATTTTCGGTAACATTTAAAGAGACAAAAATCTCTGTTACGAAAAAAACATACAAACAAGTATCGCGAAAGTAATGCGAGAAAAGTGAAAACAAATTTTTATTTTCTAACATTTAAAGAGACAAAAATCTCTGTTACGAAAAAAACATACAAACAAGTATCGCGAAAGTAATGCGAGAAAAGTGAAAACAAAATTTTTATTTTCTAACATTTAAAGAGACAAAAATCTCTGTTACGAAAAAAACATACAAACAAGTATCTCCAAAGTAATGCGAGAAAAGTGAAAACAAAATTGTTTTTAACATTTAACATAAAGAGACACAAGTCACTGTTACTCAAAAAAATAAAAACAAAAACACAAACCAACGCAAGGAAAAATACATCGTTTTAACGCACAAGCAAGTATCATAAAACTGTCAAGGAAGTGAATCGTGAAGTTGTGGATAACTCATTCTCAAGGTTACAGCAGGTGTGTTCATTATTCAATGCAGCTCCTATACTAACAAGGAAATTTCACTGAAAAACCTCTTTTAGAATAAGTATATTAAGAGCAATTAATGGGAAACGGTCCCAGTAGATTAGGATACGAAAGATTATATCATTGTGAAAGGTGTAACGAAAACCATAAAAAGAGTGACTGCCCGAAGAATAAAAGATTATAAATAAATAAATTTTTGTAGACATCGTGACAGTGGAAGGATTATTAGATAAACTTGCAGGGATGTCTATAACTAATAGTGGGGGAAATAACGCATCCAATATGGATGTCGTATCAAGGCTTATAGCGGCTAGCACTGCTTCACTTCGCACTGAATTGGAGCAGGTTAAACGCCAATTGCAAAGCTTAAGCACCTCGAATGGTGTAACTGAATATACTGTAGAAACAATAGATGAAAATATAGATTGCGGGGAGAGTTTAGACGTCATCAAATCCCTCCCAGAGTTTAAAGGGAAAATAAATAATTACGTTAGTTGGCGTGAGGCCGCTAATAACTCAATGTCGTTATATACCAGAGGCGGCAGGAAGTACTTCGCTGCCTTGACCATTCTGCGAAATAAAATAACTCAGGATGCAAATGATATTTTGACAAACCACGGGACGGTTCTGAATTTGGACGCAATTTTGAGCCGTTTAGATTTCGCGTATGCTGACAAGAGACCTTGTCACATAATAGAGCAGGAGATGAGTGTCCTCAGACAGGGTCCTAGGACATTGATTGAATTTTATAACGAAGTTAACAAGAAGTTAACTTTATTAATTAACAAAACAATAATGACTCATGGCACCAATTCGGCCATAACAAAAGAATTAAACGTAAAAAATAGGGAAACAGCTCTTCGCACGTTTATAACGGGGCTTAATCCACCATTGGATCAAGTTCTGTTCACATTGGCACCTAGCGACTTGCCAAACGCTCTTGCTAAAGCGCAAGAGTTACATTCGAATCAAATGCGCGCGCAGTTTGCGTTGCATTTTTATAAAAATAACCAAACCATTAACCCACGAGGTCCCCCACAAGCAAATCGGAGGACTTCGGATTTTCAAAATAATTTGAGGTATCCGCAAAGAAATACCCAGGGGAATGATACCTTTCTGAATCGTCCGGAACCAATGGACGTTGACCCATCTGTGCAGGTGTTAAATAGACAGGTACAGGCAAGTCAGCCGCAAGCACGCGTCAGTAGGAATAGTTGGCAACCAAATTATCGTCAAACTGGTATACCTAAAAGAGCTAATGAGAGTGTGCAAATCAGCACTCAGCCCCAACAGAAGGTACAAAGGATTAATAATTTAAATGAGAGCCATTTTTTAGAGTAAATAATGATTTGCCTTATATTGTTAAGTCTGATACGAGGACGGGGCAAATCTTCAGAATATTGATAGATACGGGGGCAACCAGTTCATATATACGGGCGGGAATATACATTAATAAAAACATTTTAGCCATTAAGAAGAGGGTAAGAACTATTCATGGTTCGACCATCATCCAATATTTCCATAATATCAATTTATTTGGCGTTCAGGAACGATTTTATGAGATTGAAAATTTGGATTGCGATCTTTTAATTGGAATCAATTTCCTAAACAAAATCGGAGCCAAAATTGATATTCCCAATCATGTGTTGATTTATGGAAATGAAAAAACAGAAAAAATACACTTTTTAAATGATGTTAAATTAAACCCCTTGGGACAAAAGAGTCCTAAGGCGCCTGCCGATGATAATACCGGCCAACCGAAAGAAAAAATTCAAAATGAATATGTGAGGAAAAGTTTTAAAAATAATTTGAACCCCTTGGGACAAAAGAGTCCTAAGGCGCCTGCCGATGATAATACCGGCCAACCGAAAGAAAAAATTCAAAATGAATATGTGAGGAAAAGTTTTAAAAATAATTTTAACCCCTTGGGACAAAAGAGTCCTAAGGCGCCAGCCGAAGGTAATACCGGCAAGATAAAGAATAAATCTGTGCTAGAAGATATTTCGGAAAATGAAACATTTGAAAACAATGAAACTAAAACTAAGAAATTAAAAAGGAAGTTTAAAAAGATTCCGGAAGAAATAACTGTTGAAAATTCGACTGGGATAAATACCAGAACAAAAAACAAAGATGTTTCTAAAAATAGGAACGTATTAAATAATATATTAAATGAGGGATCTTCACGGATAGCCTTCAGAGCAAATAAGGAAAAAGAATTAATTGAGAGCTTGCAGAAAGAAATAAGTGATGAAATTTTGACGACGCATAGTGATGTGAATCTAGATTTACCGTTTCGTACGGATGTTAAGGCAGAGATTCGAAAAATTGAGGAAAGGCCAATTTGGTCCAAACAATATCCTTATCCAATGTCGGTGAACGGTTTTGTGAATGATGAAATTCAGAATTTGTTGAGAAAGGGAATAATTAGGGAAAGCAAAAGTCCATACAATTCTCCAGTATGGGTGGTTCCAAAGAAAGGGATAAATGATGACGGAAGTCCGAAGCTGAGGTTAGTCATCGACTTCAAAAAAATTAATGAGAAAACTACGTCGGATAGATACCCGATGCCAAACCCGGAAATAATACTTTCAAATTTGGGAAAATCAAAATACTTTTCTACAATTGACTTAGAGTCTGGATTTTATCAAATATTAATGAAAGAAGACGATATAGAGAAGACGGCATTCTCTGTGAATAATGGAAAATATGAATTTTTAAGAATGCCATTTGGATTGAAAAATGCACCGAGTATTTTTCAAAGGGCTATGGATAATGTACTAAGAAAATATATAGGAAAATTTTGTCATGTTTATGTTGATGATGTTATAATTTTTTCACAAAGTTTGGATGATCACAAAAAACATTTAAGTTTGGTGATCGACATACTAAAGGGGGCAAATATGAAAATATCTTCTGAGAAGTCAAAGTTTTATCAAAAGGAGGTGGAATTTTTGGGATATGTTGTAGCAAATAACATTATCAAAACTGATCCAAAAAAGATTGAGGCTATACAGAATTATCCAATACCAAAAACATTACGTCAATTGCGAGGATTTTTGGGATTGACAGGTTATTATAGGAAATTTATAGAAAACTACGCTGTAGTATCAAAGCCATTAACTAAGCATTTGCAAGGGGAGAATGGAAGAATTTCCCAATATCTATCAAAAAAGAAGGATGTTAATCTCGATCAGGAGGGAGTGGCTGCTTGTGAAAAGTTGAAAGGTTTGTTGTCTCAACAGGTGGAATTAACTCAACCTGATTATAATAAAAAATTTGTTTTGACTACGGATGCGTCAAATGTTGCTTTGGGGGCTGTGTTATCACAGGAAGGTAAACCCATTATATTTATTTCAAAAACATTGAATTCTACTGAATTAAATTATGCAACCAATGAGAAGGAATTGTTTGCTATAGTGTGGGCTTTAAAGGCCCTACGAAATTACCTTTACGGTGTGAATGACTTGGAAATACACACCGACCATCAGCCTCTATCGTTTGCGATTTCTGAAAGAAATCCGAATATTAAAATTAAAAGATGGAGAGCATTTATAGAAGAATTTTCGCCAAAAATAATTTACAAACCAGGGGCGACAAATGTCGTTGCTGACGCACTATCAAGGCAGACACTGAATAATTTAACTAGTTCTGAAGAGTCAAGCCGCTCAAGTGATTCAATCGTAAATACTCAACATTCTGCAGAAAGCAGCGATGAGTATCAGATTCATGAAACAAAAAAACCATTAAATCATTTTAAACAACAAATATTAATAGATAACGGCGCAAGAATAACTGTCTTAGAGACAATTTCTAATTTCAATAATAAACGATTCTTAATTGAATATGACATACCAGGAAATATAATAGGTGTTTTAAAGGAATACGTAAATCCAAAAATAGTTACGGGAATACACTGCACGCCCGAAGTGCTTTATGAAATAAGAAACATTTTAAGGGAAACATTTCCAACAATAAAATTTTTATATACAAAGTTATTCGCTAATGATGTTCTTAATAGAGAGGATCAGGGAGCAATTATTGAACAGACGCATAATAGGGCACATAGGAACTATAGGGAAAATCTGGCTCAAATAAAGAATCAATATTACTGGCCATTAATGATTAAACAATTTAAGCAATATGCGAAAAATTGTAAAATTTGCAATAGTAATAAATACGAAAGGCACCCCAAATTAATTCCGATAGGAGAGGCACCTATCCCGGAAAAAGAAGGAGAGCAACTCCATATGGACATTTTTTTCGCACAAAAGTTAAAATTTATTACGTGTATCGATTCTTATTCTAAATATTTAGTTGTAAGATATATTGGGGATAAATCAAACTTGGAAGATAAAGTTTTAGAGCTTTTACAAACATTTCCAGATGTTAGAAGTATAGTTATAGATAATGAACCAGGTTTTAGCACAATACAGTTCAAATCCTTGATGGAAAGGTTTAACATTCAGATTTATTATTGTACACCACGTCATAGTACAAGCAATGGACAAATAGAGAGGGTTCATTCAACACTAATAGAAATGTCTCGATGTTTGAAGCAAGAACATAGTTTAATAAGTAATTTTGAATCAATTATGAGAGCGGTTCAGCAGTATAATAAAACGATACATTCGGTAACAGGTAGACAACCTTATAATATTTTGTTTAATAAAGAGGCTCATGAAAATGTTAAGGACATATTGGAAAAAGCTCAAGGAAAAATGCTGGATTATCATAACAAAAAAAGGCTACAAAAAAGTTATCACAAAGGGGAAATTATATACGAAAAAATACATGGGGAAAGAAATAAATTAAACCCCAAATACAAAAGACAAATAGTAGTAGAAGATTTGGGAAATAAAGTTAAAATACAAAGCAGAAACAGAATAATTCATAAAGACAATATTAAAGTTTAATTTTATCGTTTTGTAGGAAGAATGGAAAAATTTATACAGATTTCGGTGATATTATTTTATATCACCATTACCACGTCAGATATAATAGATTACACAAGGGAAAACTATATACTTGTGGAAGAAGAAGATGCAGCAATTTTTGAATGCTATGGATCAATATACCATTTAACAAATTTATCGTTATTTGAAAATATCGTAGAAAATTATAAAATCAATAGAGAAACAATATCAATTGACAGTTCAAGTGCAGATTATGCTTATGAAATGCAAATGATAGAAACATTACTGAAACAATTAAAAGTTTATAATAGTAGGTCGAAAAGAGGAATAAATGAACTCGGTACAGTTTGGAAATGGATTTCGGGTACACCTGACCATGATGATTTTATGCAGATCACAAATAAAGTAAATGATCTTATAGAAAATAATAATAGGCAGTTTACAACAAATTCACAAATGTTTAAAACAATCACAGAACTAACCAAAATATTAAAGCAAATACAAGGCAGTTCCAATGAAAAAACTGTTTTAAGACAAAGAAATAAATTAATAATCACTGAACTTGAAAACACAGTGGAAACCATTACGTTGTCAAAAGTAGGAATATTAAATCCTTTAATTTTGGATATGGCAGAAATAAAGGAGATAATAAGCGAAGAAAGAGTAAATGTAACAATATCAGATCTTGTAGATGTTTCAGAATTCAAAATTGTACAAAAAAACAATTTAATAGTTATTTACATTAAGTATCCAAAAGTAAAGAACATATGCAAATTATTTAAAGCAATGGCCGTAGCGCAAAAAGATGGAAAGTAATAGTAATAGAAAATGAAATAATAAAATGTAATGAAAAATTTTATTCAGTTGAATTTTGTAAAAAAGAATTAAATGATGCATTTTGTATGATAAAAGAAAATAACACATGTTTGTCTGATATGTTAAATAACAAACATGCTAATTGCACAAAAATAAATGAAAAAAACGAGTCAGTAAAAATTGTAAAAGACGGTGCAGTAATAGCATCAGGAAAACATAAAGTTAATAATCAAACAATAGATGGGGTATATTTGATAACTTTTCAAGATAATGTAATAATCGACAATAAAAAATATGAAAACCCAACAGGAAAAATTTTGAACTATTTAAAAGAAGGAAAATTTAAACCATTTTTTGTTAAAGAATATGTCGAAACGAAAAATGTAGATTTGAGGTTGGACAATTTCAATGTACTTAACCCAATAAGGCAGGAAATAAAAAGAAATCCTTTTTGGTGGTCATTTACTATTTTGCTATTGATAACAATAACTACATATTTAATTTATAAATTAATCGTACACATTAATATTAAAATGAAATTAAAAAATTCAAAAGAAAAAGAAGAAACTCTATTGAAGTTGTCCAATCAAATAAATCATTTAACCGCTTTGTATTCGAAGACGGGACGCTTCGATTTAGAGGTGGGGGAGTTAACGCCACCACTTACACATAGCACTTACCTATAATGTAAACAATTACACTTCTAAGCTAATGTGTCAAATATGTCGCTTGACACATATGGTCCGCTTTCTTTGGAAATAGGAATTTAAGTAACATATTATTTATCGCATTTCCGTTCCTAGAAGTTAGGCTTAAATATTGCATCTAGGCTTAAGCATGAGATTGTATAAAAGATGAATAATAAAGAAAGTCAGTTCAGTTTTTGTTTGCCAAGCAGTCATGCTGCCAAATAATTGACTCATCATTTGAAGCAACGGTTTAGTGAGGATATTTTTTAAAAACCTCCCGCGACCGGGCTAAAGTTTAAGTTGCATGTCTCTTCGTGCTCAACAAAAAGCCGCTATAAATTTAAAAAATTTGAGCGAAACCCATATAAATCAAAAATAATAGTTATGTTTAAGTTTTATTATTTTGATCAAAAATAATCATTATATTTTGAGTTTTATTTTTTTCATCAAAGATAAAAGTTATTTTGTGAGTTTTATTTTTTTGATAGAAAATAAAAGTTATTTTTGAGTTTTATTTTTTTGATCGAAAATAAAAGTTATTTCTTGAGCGATATTTTATCCGTCAAGAATAAAAATTAAATTTTGAGTTTTAACTTTTTTCGCAGATTGAAAAACTCAAAAAGCCGCTGCGCCTTTTTGGAAAATAATTGAGCATGATTATTGGATGGTATATCCTCGTTAACAAATGACTCAACAACTTAAAACATATTTATGTGTGTACACATTCATATATTGTATATGTGTACATAGGTTGATATGTACGTGGTTAAGAGGAATGAAATAAGCTTGATCTACGTATATTTCAGGCCTATTGAATAAGTTTTCTAACAAATATTGTGTTAAGTAAAGAGCAGTATCTACAGTTTCGCATATAAGGGCACAAAAGTCGTGGAATTTGTTTGTATAAATAGATACCCACTTTTTTCATTTAGACGGCAGTATAGTATATGGTGAATGTGTATACATATAAATATGGTTTAAATTCCTCGAGTGGTAATTAAGCAAACCTCGAAATTTTGTGTTAGAATAATTACTTTATTCACTTTTAAAACTCCTGTTTAGAAATTAGCATTAATACAATAATGAAAATACGAAAGAATAAAATATTTCACACTGAGAGAAGTTATTGGTAGTCGCTAATCAATTGTCAGAGCAAGTCTGAGAGGTCACAACTAAATTCCTGCAAGGGTTCACTCATTTGGCTCTTTAAGAAATTCGCGCAAAACTATCAGACTTGCTCTGCATAAGATCAACTTAGCATCTCCAATACATAGCATGTTAACAACAGCAAGAGTGATTCGAACTCAAGCCTGTTGAAATTCAAATGAACTGCTTTTCGAGTTATGAATACAGCGTACAAAAATCATAAACACCCCTATTCTGCATTACAATTACGTTCCCGCTCTACGCTCCGCTTGGATCGTAAATATGCATTCTGAGTTACGCTTGGATCGAAAGAAAAAGAGGAAGAGCTATAAGTTTTTCGAAGTCAGCTGTTTGCCTTGGAATGTGTGAAATTGAAACACAACAAAGCAATTTAAATTACACAAATTATTACTTTTGAAATAAAAGTAAAGCTTTATTATGATTTATAAACTTAATTGTATATGTTTGAGCATTATTGAATAAATTGAGTGAAATTTAATAGATTGTAATGCTATGTGACAGTGTCATTACTTAGTCACCAATAGCAATGATGGCAATGCCCTTCCATCTGTTCGGGGCTTAAGAGACTGTATTATCGACAGCAGCCAACATCTGCCGATAGGCAGTGCCACCATCTTACGCTCATTATATATATATACTCGACCTGTTACTGACGCGTCTATTAAAGAAAAGTTTAATCAAATATTAGTAAAAGTTTAAATAAATTGTTTGAAGCCACATTGGATAATTTTTTAAAGTAACCTTGAGTTTTATTACTTTTAACGCAACCAGTTGGAGCGGTGCAAGTATACCTTCACCTAAACATATACATTCCCTTATATTATATGGCGACCGGCGTGGTAAATATACATTCGCATATATTCCTTGGCGACCTGGCGACCGGCGTAGTAAATATATAATTGGAATACTAAAGGTACACGTATATTACATGGCGACCGTGACGCGCGGGCCAGCCGCTACATTTTTGGAGCACCTCAAGGGGTACCCAGTTACATGGGTAACATAACCCCAAAACGCCATTATTTTTACGTAACGGGCACCAAAGGCACGCCACATATACATACACGCTCACACTTCAATTTTATTGCATTTACAAAGACACGCCACCTCAATATACATATTAACATTTCACCATAACCCCAATTTCCTTTTGGCTTCGGCGTTGGAGCACGGTAATTAAATTTTATATGCTGAGACTGCGGCGCGGGTGCACCTACAGCAACAGTTGCGGTAATACCTTTTTGTGAAAAATTGTTAGTAACTTAAAAATATTGTTAATTTCTAAACTTAAACCTACAGTGGGTCGAAATAATGTAATAACAATACATAATTCGTAAAATTGTTAACTACTTAAAATAAATTTGTTAATACAGAACGGAAAGTGTTAAAATAATGCTAAATTTAATACTTAAAGCTAAATTATTACATTAAACACAAACTATATCTACATTTACTTTAGAAGTTAGTATATACATAAAACTACACTAGCTTAATTAATTAATGCTATAAGCTACAACTACATATATACAACAAAATTTAATTTACCTACTTAAAACTACAACATTCCTTAATCTAAAATTTTTCTCAAACTGTGTTTGAAGCTAAGTTTAGGTTGTGTTTTAAGCTTAGCTTAACTTAACAGTAAGTGACTAATACTATTTTATTGCCGATGCAATTGTGCTTGAGTGTTTGTTCATGGTTGTTTTTGCCTAACAAAAGCGCGAATTAAGCGAATCATAGATTACATTTTTGCTTTGTTTAATAGTTTAAACAACTTTAAATACAACCCCTTAATACTACTAACTATTTTTGTTAAAACTCCTTTTAGTATCCTTGCGTAAAGTTAATTTTACTTAAAGTTAATATCAAAACTAAATTTAAAACTAGCCTAAATTCGACTATAACTACTTTTGCTAAGAACTAATGTTAATATAGCGTAATATTAAATTTGTTTCGGAAATTTGTTAAATTGATGAGATGGTTTATAAACATAAAGAGTATTCGGAAATACTATACTTGTTTTGGTTGCATGTGAACATCAGAGGTTAGATATTTTATAAAGTGACTTAAAGCTAATAGTGTGATTTTTGCAAACGGTATTTCTGTAAACTTCTGAAACATTCCCTTAATCAATTTTTCATTTTATTTTCGTGGAAATTTTCTTCAAATTTCTTTTGGCAATGCCACACATACTTCATTTTGTCTCGGAACCTGGTACAGGGTGTCTCAATTCGTGATTTCTTACGCTTATTCCATATTTTCCTGTTATGACAGATTTCGATAAAATTTTTAAAAATAAAAAGTTTAAATTTTTTAAAGTAACCAAACGAATTTTGCAGAATCGACCGTTGTCAACTAATGCAAACAAGTTAAAAGAATATCAGCTTTCACTTATTGCGGCATACAACGATATAGTGTTGTACAATGTACATATCTGCTCATAATTCAGAGTGTAACCTTAAAGAAGCTGAAGTAAAGTTATCACGTTGCAAAGACCAATTAATTAAATGTTTTTCTCGATTAAATTGTCAAATTGAAGTTCCAATAGAACCATTAGCTATCGTTTCTTTTTGTAAAGACGATTTAGAAATAAAATTTTTTGATAACGAATCTGAAAACTCAGAGACTTCTGACACAAAAGGAAATATAGGGTTGCCAACATTCAAAAGCTCATTAGCAGTTTGCGAAAATCCACCAATTTGTACTTCACCTAATATTTTTTTTCGGTCTTGATCAACTTTTTGAAATGGCCACGGTAGAGCAAAAGAAAAGTTTTGTCAGCCTCAGTGCTTCAATAATTCGTGAGATAGATTTAATTGAAGGTTTCAGTGACGACAGTCTTAACGCCACTTTTATTTCATTTGTAAAATCTAAACTCGAAGGAAAAGCTCGCGAAGCGATCCCTACACAAGTAAACTGTATTAACGACATAAAAGTCGCCTTGAGAAGTCGTATCAAACCAGACAACTCTAAAGTTGTTGCTGGGAAAATTGCCGCGTTACAAGTAAATAATAACAACTACCCTACCAGAAACGCTGATTTTTTTAACTAACACACTCACACTCAAAATTTCAGTGCTGACCATGTACTGACCAAAATAGTGACAATTAGGGGTCGCTGTTATCAGTGAGAGACGGATATGTTATGGCAAATGTAATTGTATGTATGCTAGAATAGTTCACCCAATTTAATCATGTGGTCATTAGTGACTGTCATTTGACTATCAAATGATTATCAGTAGTGGTGCATTTTCAAAATTCCCAGAAAATTTTCAACCGGCACGCATTCTAAGCGAAAACTTTTAAAAATGCAGTGTTACGAGGTAAATAAAATGTTAAAGGCTAGTAATATCATTTCTCACAAAAAATTATTTTCTAGGAGTGTTGGAGCAAGGTTACCTGAACTCCGAGGAGGATATGCCGGCCACCATTTCCAAAAGCAACCACCCCAACGTACAAAAAATATGTATAGCGAACATTTTGTACATAACTTTGAATTTTCGTAATGTTTTAATTAACGTTCTTATTTTAGTTACATAAATCATAGAAGAAAACAAATGTTCATGTAATAAAGTTCAGATGTAAAGAAATAAATTTTTTCTATGTAAAAAAGCATTGGTACATATTTACATTTGTCAGTAGTGACATTAATATGGTCAGCACTGGTGTAAACAGTATTGTATCATTTATGACAGTAAATGACAGTCTTATAGACAGCGGTGATGCAATAAAAAAGGTGGAGTGAACAGTACAGCTCTATGCTCAATTTAAAGGCGATTTCATTGTGTTAGAATGAAATAAAAGGTCACACGTACACAGTTGTTTACATCAGCTTTGCGCAAGCCCCCTTGTGTCCGTGATGTAAAGTTTGTATGAAGCGCTGACAATTAGACTGACAGTACTGAAGATCAGATGTTGTGTCAAATGACAGTCAGTGTTCTGGTAGGGTATACTGACTTTTCTAGACGCATTGAGGAATTGGCTGACTCGTTAGAGCGTTCATTGATTATAGAGGGTATAACCCAAACGAAAGCTCATGAAATGGCGCTTGAGCAAACTGTAAATGTTTGCCGGTTAAACGCAAAGTCAAGAATTGTTAAGTCAATCCTCGCTTCTACCTCATTTACTGATTCCAAAGACGTAGTAGCAAAGTTAATAGTTGAACAGTCTAATGAAGTTAAGGATCGTCAAGTACTCGCTTTTAGGTCTCGCGGTAACAGCAATTTTCGAAGTTTTCAAGGTGGCAATCGAGGTCGTAGTTTTTCCAATCAAAATAGTCATAATTTTAACGGTTATAGGCAAAATAGGCCAAATTATAGTAACTTTAATAATTCAAACCGTGGAAATCAGCGTCAAAATTTTCGTTCGAGAAACAGTAACCGATATCAGGGTAACAATAACAGTAGTAACAATAACGATCGCGCGAATAACTCGAACCGGAGAACTTCTACTCCAAGGAGTACTAACAACGCAAACGTGCGTAATTTAAACGCTCATGGCCCTCAGGAGCGAACACTGGGGGATCAAGAGATTTACGATTAACCGATTCTTTCAAAAATTTTTCTCCAAAACCAATTTATTGTTTAAATCTAAATTTCGCTGATTTTATTCAATTAAATATAAACGGATCTAACAAATGTTGCACCTTTTTAGTCGACACTCAGGCCGACATCTCCTTAATTAAAATTTCATGCATTAACAAAAATTTATCAATCAATGATAGTGATATAATTACGTTTACTGGAGTTACTTCTGATACGGTCTCCACTTTGGGAACTTTCACAGCAAATTTACATTTTTCAAATTTTTTTATAAAGCAGACTTTGCATGTGGTAAACAACGACTTCAATATTCCATCCGACGGAATATTAGGTAAAGACTTTTTAAAACAAAATCAATGCGAAATCAGCTACGCGACAAACAGTATTTCTTTTTGGTCAAACGGCGAAAAAATCTCACTGCCAAAACTCCACGGTACGGACAGCGACTCTTGTGTTGTTCCGCCAAGATGCGAAGTTTTCCGCATTTTTGATTTAGAAAAATCAACCGAACCACTATTCGTGGACTCACAAGAAATAGCCGAAGGCGTTTTTACAGCAAGATGCATTATCGACACCGAAAATCCAGTTTTAAAAGTTATAAATACCACAAATTCAATTAAATATATAAAAAGTTGCAACATTCGTACAGAAAAACTATCTGAATACAACGTTTACAAAATCAACAAGACAGACAATCGGACTGATCGCGTTAACGAATTAAAACAAATTTTACAAAATCAAATACCTAAATATGCAGAAAGCAATTTGCTCGATTTATGCTTACAGTATTCTGACATTTTGCGCTTAACGATGACAAAATGACACAAAACAACTTCTACGAACAAAGACTTCGACTCTCGGACGCTACGCCCGTGTACATCAAAAACTATCGTCTTCCTCACTCTCAGCGTGAAGAAATAAACAATCAAGTCAGTAAATTATTGCAAAACGATTTAATCGAAGAAAGTTTTTCCAATTATAATAGTCCACTTATCATTGTGCCAAAGAAAGATACAAACGGCAAAAAAGCATATAGAATGTGCGTAGATTTTCGCGCAGTAAACAAAAAACTAATAGCCGACAAATTTCCGCTCGGTCGAGTAGACGATATCCTTGATAATCTTGGCCGTGCGAAATATTTTTCAACGCTCGATTTGTTTTCTGGTTTTTACCAAATACCACTTCATCCCGACTCACGTGACATAACCTCTTTTAGCACTGACCGTGGATCAGTTAGATGGAAAGTATTACCTTTTGGATTAAACGTTGCACCGAACTCGTTCTCACGAATGATGACGATTGCTTTTTCAGGCATTCCACCTAACGTAGCTTTTTTGTATGTGGATGACATTATAGTTATTGGATGTAGTGAAAAACATCACATTAAAAATCTGTCTCAAGTTTTCAGCACATGTAGAAAGTTCAACCTTAAATTAAATCCAAATAAGTGTCATTTTCTTAGACCAGAAGTCACTTTTTTGGGTCATAAATGTTCGGCGAAGGGTTTGTTGCCTGATTCGTCAAAAATCGAAGCAATCAAAACGTATACAAAACCAACCGACAAAGACGCTGTTCGACGCTTTGTAGCGTTTGCAAATTATTATCGAAGGTTTATACCTAACTTTGCTTCTCTGGCAACACCTTTAAATCGCTTGAATAGAAGGAAAGTTGACTTTATTTGGGACAGTGCTTGTGAAAACGCTTTTCAATCCTTAAAATCCGCATTAATGTCACCACAGCTACTCCAATATCCGGATTTCAAAAAACAATTTATAATTACGGTCGATGCATCTAAAGCAGGTTGTGGCGCTATTTTGAGTCAGGTTCACGAAGATAACGATTTACCCATTTGTTTCGCGTCCAAATCATTCAATAACGCAGAGCAAAAGAAACCGATTATTGAGTTAGAGTTGTTGGCAATATATTTTGCGATTAAACAATTCAGACCGTACATTTATGGAACCAATTTTCTCGTCAAGTCAGATCATAGACCATTGGTTTATTTGTTTAATATGAAGGATCCGACTTCGAAATTAGCCAGGATACGTCTCGAACTGGCCGAGTACAACTTTACGATCGAATATATTAAAGGAAAAAGTAACGTTGGCGCTGACGCACTATCACGCATCTCATTTAGTGAAATTAAAGACCCAAATAAACAAATTCTTGCGATAAAGACACGAGCAATGTCAAAACAACAAGCTGATACAACTTTACACACTATTTCTGACGACTTAGACAATATGTTACTGATCGTCAAAGTTTACGATAAATTTTCTTTTAAATTTTCTAACAAAATTCCACGTATTAGATCCACAATTTTCTATGATGAAAAAACTAAAACTTCTAAACCAAAATTTGCGCGCATATCAAACATAAAAAATTAGAACTTATTAATATTGAGATTGCTAACGAAATAACGAATTTAGGTGAGTTACTTTCGAGGTTACAATCCGAAGCCGACAATCACGGTATTAATAAGATAGATTGGCCAAAAGACGATTTATTTTTCAAATATTGTACAATTTTAAAGTTAAAACAAAGTGGAAATAAAATATTAAAGACGTTAGAAATAATACTGACTGACCCCGTTGAGGCCGTAACATCGGAAGATCAAAAACTTGAAATTATCACTATTTATCACAATGATGCCATCTCAGGTGGACACTGTGGTATTAAAAAACTGTACGCAAAAATGCTCATATACTGAACAAAGTTAAACCGAAAACTAAAGAAGAGCTAGTGCTAACGCCAACTCCATGTAAACCATTCGAAATAGTAGTTATCGATACAATAGGACCGTTGCCTGAATCGAGTTATGGTAACAGGTTCGCAGTTACCATAATTTGTGATTTGACAAAGTACCTAGTAACAGTAGCGGTTCCGGATAAAAGTGCAAAAACAATAGCTTCTGCGGTTTTCGAGTCTTTTATTTTAACATATGGTCCCATGAGTTCTATTAAATCTGATCTAGGCACAGAATATAAAAACGAATAGTTCTCAGAGCTGACAAAACTTTTAAAGATCAAACACAATTTTTCAACAGCGCATCATCATGGGACGCTAGGTTCAATCGAACGAAACCATCGAGTATTCAACGAATACTTGCGCGCATATCTAGATGATACGTTAGCAGACTGGGACACTTACTTGAAGTATTTCACATTCTTTCACAATACTACTTCGAATACCGTCTTTGATAACGAATTTACGCCATTCGAATTAGTATTCGGTAAGAAACCGATTTTACCTAGTGAACTTCATAAGTCAAAAATTGATCCAATTTATGATGTAGAGAACTATGTGAAAGAAGTGAAATACCGCATGCAAAAGTCTCACTTAATGGCACAAGAGCTTTTAAATAAGCACAAAGTTCAAAATAAGTTTTATCATGACAAACATGCCCATCCGTCAACAATTAACGTAAATGATAAGATTCTAATTCAAAAAGAACCCCGCGATAAACATGCAAGTATATATCAAGGGCCGTATGTAGTTAAAGAAATAGATGGAACAAATGTAAAGGTTTATGACAAAGAAAAGAAAAAATTAAAGACGGTTCACAAAAACCGCGTACAAAAGGTACAATAAACAACCATATTCAAATAACCTACAAACACAAAAACAAACGAATTTCAAATTTGTATACTCAAAACCATTAAAAACGTATTTTTTTTCGAAACTTAAAACCAAAAACCAAACGCTTGAAATATATCAATTCATAATTATAAGATGTAAACTTAAGACTTATTGGCTAAAAGCTAAACTAAAAACATATGTGATTTAACCTTGAATTATATAAATCACAAGCTGAAATTAATCAAAAAACATGAAACCAAAATCATATTTACTACATATTTGTATATAAACACAATTTTTCATATACAAACTAATTATTATAAATTTTCTTAAAATTTAAAGACAAAATTTCTTGAATTTCACATATCTTACATGAATTTCGCATTTAATAAGTTAATGTTTCAAATATGCCATATGGCATAACAAAAATTACCTAATTCTAAGAAATTAAATAGGTTAAGTCTAACGATTAAGATGACTGAAATTGTAAACTTAACAAAAACGAAAAAAAAACAAAAAAAAAAAAGATACAAAATTAACGCAAAATCACATTTATAGGTAACATATTCAAATTTTTAAAACTATATTCCAAAAACTTTGAACTTTATAAAAATCGAATGTTCATTGATATCAAAATTAACGTAATTTCCGAATGTTCATTGATATCAAAATTAACGTAATTTTTGCCTAAAACATACATTTCATTTTGTAAAATCCGAATAGTCATTTATGAGCAATTTAACGTAACTTTTACATATACTATCAACTTCTTTTACTTCAATGTACAATGCAATATCGAATTGCTTGAAGAAGCGAACGTTCAATTGTGCATTGATAAAGATGTCAACACATTTTTCTCGGTGTATAATGGTTGATGTTCGCTTATCGAACCAATAAGGAAAGAAGAATTTCCCAGGTCTGATCACCCTGCCAAATTCTTCTTTTCCCTGGTAGGATGGTGTAATGCTATGTGACAGTGTCATTACTTAGTCACCAATAGCAATGATGGCAATGCCCTTCCATCTGTTCGGTGCTTAAGAGACTGTATTACCGACTGTATTATCGACAGCAGCCAACATCTGCCGATAGGCCGTGCCACCATCTTACGCTCATTATATATATATACTCGACCTGTTACTGACGCGTCTATTAAAGAAAAGTTTAATCAAATATTAGTAAAAGTTTAAATAAATTGTTTGAAGCCACATTGGATAATTTTTTAAAGTAACCTTGAGTTTTATTACTTTTAACGCAACCAGTTGGATCGGTGCAAGTATACCTTCACCTAAACATATACATTCCCTGATATTATATGGCGACCGGCGTGGTAAATATACATTCGCATATATTCCTTGGCGACCTGGCGACCGGCGTAGTAAATATATAATTGGAATACTAAAGGTACACGTATATTACAAGATCAATTGACTGATTGTAGCAGACAACGAAGGACCAACAAAAAGGAAGAGGACACTGTTGGTGGATGTTACCACATCGTCAGTATGTAGCTGGTATTTTCCATAGAGCTAGCGCTGGAAGAGTGCGCTTTGTCGACCAGGTACACAGATGGTTGGCGTCGCATCATGGGGACACACCATACGCCGAGCAAACATTAGACATGTCAGGGTTAAGTCTGACCGCAGGTGGTACTTTTCGCTGTAGGAAGACATTGGCCGCCCCGGATCTGACAAAGAAGTTTACAGAGTATGAGTGGGTGCTGTGGAGTGGCCGCCGGTGCACGTTTGGATATAACGGCAAAGTCAAAGCCATTACCTTAGTTTTAATTTCGTTAGTAATATTGTTTGGTGTTTTGAATGCTAGTCCAATTTGTAATTGTTTACAACCGGTGCCGATGCTAATGCGCGTCCAAAAATATTAGATCCCCTTAGGCGAATTCACATTACTGTAATGAAACGCGTCTTTTGATTTCCCTCCCTACATTTTTGGACAAATATTAGCACTCGGCACCGGTCGAAAACAATTAACTTGCAAACATATCAAAAAACATCATTAGAGCACAAAAACAAAATATAGCCAGCGTTTTACAAGTTTTACATACTCGTTTTACTTAAATGTTAAGAATTTCAACAAAAAATCGCGGAAATTAATCGTAAATTGTTTGCAAAATAAAAAACAAGCAGTTAACCGCCAAAAAAAATTCCAACGTAGAAAAACGGAGCAACGATCGAAGTGCAGAATTAGCAGAATTGGATGTTTCGAAGTTGAACGTAGCGGAATTGAAACGCAGAATACCAAAGTTGCCAAGCGGAGAAATTTTCGATCCAAGTCGAAATGCAGAATAGGGGTGAAAAATGAGTGTCTCTCGTTGTTGTAGTCACGGTTGCCATAAGCTTAACCAAAAAAATGACCAAGAAGAAAAAAAAATACCAGAAATTACCAAGCAGTACACAGTACCGTCGTATTGAATTATCCGAGAAAGTAACAATTAAATTGTACTTATACTTGTCAGGTGATAATAAAAAGTGATGCTTATTTGGCAAAAAAGGATTGAAAGAGTTTAAAAGTAAAAGCCCGGTATGCTGTTGAAAAGAAAATCCTCAAGAAATATTTTCAATTATTGAAAATTGACCATGAAATTGTCATGAATACCCAAGAAATTTTGACGTTCCGTTTTCCATGTTGAATAATTGAAATTTGCCGCTTTTTATATGAATTTCAAGGTTATTTTTGTTATATCTTTTTTCTTTTTTTTTTGCCGAAGCTTCAGTTTTTCTTCAAGAAATAAAGCGACAACTACTTATTTCTTGCCAAAGCCAGAGTTGCACAGGTCGCTTTTTTGTAAACATTTTCCAGAAATTATCAGTAGTAAAGTAGAAGATATTCTGACATAAGTGTCATTTTATATAGAGTTTTGGATTTCTTTTGAACAGCGTAAAGCCCTAAAAAAAATGTAAAAACTTATACTAAAATTTTGATGACAATTTTTTGAGTTTCATGAATTTTCATGAATTTTCCACAAAGTTCTTAACATTGAGTTGCAGTACTTTTATCATGTTTTTACACATACTTTCATAATAAAAAATAATGAAATTAGTCAAAGGAAGTTAATCTTACCGGAAAATCCAAAAAAACCCTTTGAACACAGACATACTAGGTCTATGACCAAACCAAATTTGGTTTGGAATTAAATTTACGCCGGTTGTCATAGAAATGCGCGTAATAAAAATTATTTAAATTTTAAATTGAAAATTTTGTTAACAATTTTTTTTTTTTTTTTTATAATGTGCCCCAAATCAGTGCACAATGCTCTACCTACTGAGCTATGGCGCACTCTTGAATTTTGTGCGAAAAGTACACATATTCGCTGTGTATACGACTTTTGTTGTATTTTTGTTTATCCCAGTTAAGTTTTAAATCTTCTTCTTCTTCTTTAAATGGCCATCTAACCGCCTGAGCGATTTTGACCGTCCAACATAGCTCGCCAGTCATTTCTTCTTTGCGCCAACTGGCGCCAATTGGAGACCCCACGAGATCGCAGGTCGGTCTCCACTTGGTCCTTCCATCGGAGTGGTGGTCTTCCTCTTCCTCTGCTTCCACCGGCGGGTGCCGATAAGTATACCTTCTGGGCTGGAGCGTCTTCGTTCATTCGCACGACGTGGCCTAGCCAGCGAAGCCGCTGTGTTTTAATGCGCTGTACTATGTCGACGTCTGCGTAAAGCTCATACAACTCATCATTAAATCTTCTTCGGTACTCGCCGTCGCCAACGCGTAGAGGCCCATAAATCTTTCGCAGAACTTTTCTCTCGAATACTCCCAATGCAGCCTCGTCAGATGTTGTTAGTGTCCACGCCTCTGCACCATATAGCAGGACGGGAGCGATGAGTGACTTGTAGAGTGTGATTTTCGTGCGTCGAGAGAGGACTTTACTTTTCAATTGCCTACTCAGTCCAAAGTAGCATTTATTTGCAAGAGCAATTCTTCGTTGGATTTCTAGGCTGGCATTATTGTTGGAGTTTATGCTGGATCCAAGGTAAACGAAGTCCTTCACTATTTCGAACTTTTTGGTGCCAGCAGTGGCGTGGGTGCCAAGGCGCGAATGCGCTGACTCTTTGCTTGATGACAGCATGTACTTCGTTTTGCCTTCGTTCACCACCAAACCCATTTTTTCCGCTTCTTTTTCTAGTTTGGAGTACGCAGAGGTTACGGCACGGTTGTTAAGGCCGATAATGTCAATGTCGTCAGCATATGCTAACAGTTGCACGCTTTTATAGAATATTGTTCCAGCGCGGTTGAGTTCTGCAGATTGTATTATTTTCTCCAACATCAAATTAAAGAAATCGCACGATAGGGGGTCACCTTGTCTGAAACCTCGTTTAGTTTCAAACGGCTCGGAGAGGTCCTTCCCAATTCTGACTGAGCTGGTGGTGTTGCTCAATGTCATTTTGCAAAGCCGTATAAGTTTTGCGGGGAAACCAAATTCAGACATAGCGGCATATAGGCAGCTCCTTTTCGTGCTATCGAAAGCGGCTTTAAAATCAACAAAGAGGTGGTGTGTGTCGATTCTTTTCTCACGGGTTTTCTCCAGGATTTGACGTATTGTAAAAATCTGGTCGATGGTAGATTTTCCAGGTCTGAAGCCACACTGATAAGGTCCAATCAGTCTGTTCACGTCAGGCTTCAATCGTTAGCACAATACGCTTGACAAGACCTTATATGCGATATTCAAAAGGCTGATTCCGCGGTAGTTGGTGCAGTTTGCAGGATCACCTTTTTTGTGGATTGGGCAAAGAACACTTAGATTCCAATCTTCGGGCATGCATTCATCCGACCATATTCTGCACAGAAGCTGGTGCATACGCCTTACCAGCTCCTCGCCGCCATGCTTGAATAGCTCAGCAGGCAAACCATCAGCGCCAGCTGCTTTATTGTTTTTTAACCGGGATATTGCTATTCGCACCTCATTATAGTCGGGTTCTGGGACGTCAATTTCGTCGTCTTCGATTGTGGGTTCGGGTTCGAGCTCTTCTCTGGTTTCTTGCTCAATTTCTCCATTTAAAAGGGCAGAGAAGTGATCCCTCCATATCTCTAGTATTCTCTGAACATCAGTCACCAGGTCGCCGTTCTCGTTCTTACAGGAATTTGCCCCGGGCTTGAAACCTTCCGTCATTCGTCGAATTTTTTGATAGAATTTTCGGGCATTATTCCCATTGGCTAGCATCTCAAGCTCATTGATTTCACGCTTTTCTGCCTCTCTTTTTTTTGCCCGGAAAAGTCGCCTCGCTTCCCTTTTCAACTCGCGGTAGTGTTCACACATACTCCTTGTTGCACTCGATCTTAGCGTTGCCTTGTAGGCTTCGTTCTTTCTTTTCGTTGCAGCTCGGCACTCTTCATCATCGTACCAGTTGTTTCTTCTCGTTCGCCGGAATCCAATTACTTCTTCGGCTGCGGTACGGAGTGCTCCTGTGATGTGCTCCCACTGCTCATGCATTCCACTGGGTTGAATTGTGCTCTCAGAGAGCAGGTGTGAGAGTCGGTCTGCAAAATCATTGGCGGTCTGTTGCGATTGCAGCTTTTCGACGTCCAGCTTTCCTTGCGTTTTCTGTTGCACCTGTTTTGTCGTACAGAGGCGGGTACGAATCTTAGCTGCTACTAGGTAGTGATCGGAGTCGATGTTTGGACCTCTTATTGTGCGAACATCTAAAACGCTAGAAGCATGCCGTCCGTCTATCACAATGTGGTCGATCTGGTTTCGCGTTCTTCGATCGGGAGACAGCCATGTAGCCTGATGGATCTTCTTGTGCATAAACCTGGTGCTGGCAATGACCATGTTTCGGGCACCGGCGAAGTCGATCAGCCTGTATCCATTTGGCGAAGTCTGGTCGTGCAGGCTGAACTTCCCGACTGTGGGTCCAAATACACCCTCTTTGCCCACCCTGGCGTTAAAGTCACCAAGCACGACTTTGATGTCATGACGGGGGCAGCGCTCGTAAGTTTCCTCCAGGCGCTCGTAGAATGCATCCTTTTCCACGTCGTCTTTCTCTTCCGTCGGAGCGTGGGCGCAGATAAACGAGATGTTAAAGAATCGTACTTTTACGCGGATTGTAGCGAGACGCTCATTCACGGGTGTGAACGACAGTACTCGATTACGGAGTCTCTCTCCCACCACAAATCCCACGCCGAATCTGCGCTTGTCGACATGCCCACTCCAGTAAATGTTGCAAGGTGGTTTGTTCATATTACCTTGCCCCGTCCATCGCATCTCCTGTATGGCGGTGATGTCAGCTTTAGCCTTCCTCAGGGCCTCAACCAACCGGGCAGCGGCACCTTCCCCATTGAGGGACCGGACATTCCAGGTGCATGCCCTTAAATCGTAGTCCTTGTTTCGTTTGCGTGTGTCGTCATCTAAAAAGGGGGTTCTCATATCCGAGGCTTTTTTGAATTTCATTGGTACGTTGTTTTATGTGGTGGGTCCCAAACCCAACGCACAACCCGTTCCACGGGAGGTTGTAATTTAAGTGCACGTTTATATAGCGAGCCGCTTGATCCAAGACAGACGCCCGCTTACAGCCGCACCACTAGGTGATCAGACGCTGCTTGTAAACCCCTGATAAGCCCTTAAACCGATTATGTCGGAGTGGCCTTGCCAGGTTGTCGCCTTCTCACGTTTAGCTCACCACCAAACGGGTGTTCGGTGGCTACCCAGAGGATACTTGGACGCAAGCGCCCGGAAGTAGTGAGCTGCTTGGACCGCATGCAAAAGAATCGCTCTGGCCATTCCCAAGTGAATGGCGATCAGAAACTTTCCCCACTTACGTGGACTTCTACACGCGGACCCATCCTCCAAGTTTTAAATCTATACCGCAAAAAATTGGGAATTTTTGTAGGTAATTGGATGGTTTGGAATTTATTACACAAAGTTTTAAAAATCGTGTGAATGGTTTAAAATTTAGGCTCAAATTTTTAGCGGTGTAGAAAGAAAAAAATTTCAAATAAATAAAAGTATAAATATGTAACATGTAAGAATATAAATATGTGTGTATTTACAGGTAATTCTTATTTACTGACACTTCTGGCTAAGTGCCTGGTGCAAGCATCAAGTTCCAAGGATGCTTCCTCGAAGACTATGCGGTTGGACCAAGGTGACACTGGTGCTAAAAGAGTAGGTTCGATTGGAAAAAGATGTCATGAGGTCAAAGGGTCATGAGGGGACATACCACATGCAGGGCAAGTGTTTGGTATGGTGGGGTTTAGTCTGTATAAGTAGGAGTTCAACCTATTACAGCATCTCTCTAGTTATTGTGGTTGTAGCGCTACTTTGCCCTACCTAGGTAGTCAGTATCTTTACCTAGTAGTGTCATCGAACTCTTCTAACGTAAGTCCTAGAAACCTAGCGGCTTCGACAAGGGTGGACCAGGGGGAAATGGGTGTTAAAGAGTAAGCTCTGTCGAGCCGACAAATAGATGGTTATTGTCGTGTGGGGACAAGCCGCATGCCGGACAGACATTCGGCAAATCGGGGTTCAGTCTGGATAAGTAAGAGTTAAGTCTATTACAACGAAAGAAGTTGGGGACAAGCCGCATGCCGGACAGATAAGTAAGAGTTTAGTCTATTACAATATCCAGAACGAAGTTGGGCCAGCATCACTATTGTTGCCCTGGGCAGTTCACGCTCCTCTTCGGCGACGAGTCGTGTTGGTGCGTTCGCTGGGAGAGAGCTGACATAGGAGTTTACCGATTCTGTTTGGATGAGTGTAAGGGCCTGTCGGTGCCCTTAGGACCAAACGGCGTAAAAATAAGGTGCCGGATCTCATCAAAATGTTTTGCGTAAGTGGTTTCTATTTCTCCTGGGCTGGGGATTTTCGTTGATCAGGCGCCTGTTCGGGTGCTACGGTTTACTGCAGTTGAACAGGAATTGACTGGTCAACATCCCGCTATGCTCTTTTACCCCGAGCATTTTAGCTTCATTATGAAGATACTCAGGAGACATAAGAAGTCATCCAGTGGCAGTTCTAAGAACGGTGTTCTGACAGACCTGAAGCCTCGTCCAGTGTGTGTCGGCAAGCGCCGGTGACCATATTGGCGTCAAGTAGCTCAGCACCGGCTGACCAATTTTCTTATATGTAGCTAGTAACGTTTCTTTGACTTTACCCCAAGTGCTGCCAGCTAGCGACTTGAGAGTTTTATCACGTCTGTGGGTTTTATTTGCAATTGCGGTTACATGTGCGCCGTATTTGAACATGTTATAAAACTTTACCCCTAAGATTTTGGGGTGTGAGACAGTTGGTAGCTTGACACCATCAACGTAGACGTCTAATTACACGTTCACCTGCGTTGTCCACGTCGTGAATAGGGTGGCCGAGGGCTTCGTCGGTGATAATGTCATGTTTCTGCCAGCGAAAAATGCGGACAGCGCTGGGAGGTATGAATTTATGCGAGAGAAGAGCTCTTCAACGGAGGCGCCTGTTTCCAGTATCTAACAATTGTCGGCGTAAGAGACGATCGATATATAATAGTTAAACAGAAACGAGGATAGGAAACCACCCTGTGGCACCCCTTGTTTAACTATTCTGGGTTTTGATCTGGCGCCTCTGAATTCAACCGACAATTGACGGCCACTGAGGTAGTTGGCAGTCCAACGTTTAAGACAGGGGGGAAGGGACGAGTCTTCAAGGTCTTTCATTAGTTGTGCATGGTTGACCGTGTCAAAAGCTTTGGCCAGGTCAAGCGCAACTAGCACTGTCCTGTGGTTTGGACGATTTTGGTTTAGTCCGTCCCCTATCTGAGTGGTGGTGGCGTTCAGCGCGGTGGTGGTGCTGTATTTTTTTGCGAAAACCATGCTGAGGTTTGCGGTAAAGTACTGTAGTAAGACAGATTCCAACACTTTCACTACTGGCGAGAGGAGTGATATCGGGGATATGACTCCCCCACAGGCTTTAGTAGTGGTACCACATTTGCCTGTCTCCATTTTTTATGAATGACAAAGGTGGACAGGGAAAGGTTGAAGATGTGTGTTAGGTATCTTACTCTTTCACCACCGAGATGCTTCAGCATCAGCATAGAAATGCCATCGGTACCTATGTATTTGGTATTTTTAGATCTCGGAATTGCCAATTGAACCTCTGTGGTGAGATGGCAATGGGCGCTTCGCTATTTTTGGGTTTGTGCGCTTACCCGGTGGCTCGACGAATTTCCTTGTCCAACGGAGGGTGCAGCACAAATTGTCGGCAGAAGGCGCACGCGCATCTTTTTGGTTTGGACTGAACCTTATCGCCGAAAGCGATGGATATTTTGTCATTTGGTTCAGTCGGGTTGGACTAAGATTTCACCGTAGACCATAATTTGCCAACTCCAGCCGAGAGGTTACAAGACCTTAGGTGCTTCTTGCACTTGGCACGTTTGTGTTTATCTACTAGACGTCTGATTTCCGTATTAAGAACTTTTTTTTTGCCAGGGCCGCTTCCTCTGCGGGGAAGTATGGACGCACTTCCTTTATTCTACCTGACGGAACGTGTTGGTGAGAGGCTGAAGTTAAGACCATGCGAAACGCTTCTCGTGCGTCAGACGGAACGGGATGATCTGATGCAAACTTTGAGAGAGAGCCGAAGTAAATGGAGGTGTGATTGATAGCTCCGTATAATTTGGCTGATTTGGCTAATGTTAATAGTGATTATTAACCAATTAAAGTTTTAAAGTGTTAAAAAACATGAAAGGGCAAGTGAGTTTGTTCTAATACAGGGATGGGCAAAACGGCTCGTACGAGTATTTTGCACTTACGGGCGAGCTTTGCACATTTAGGTGCATGGTGACAGACGTTCAAGTGCAGGTATGTGGGGCGAAGAACGCAATGTGCATTAGCAAGTTTACCCACTACTACTTCCTCTAATGCTACTACTTTAAAATTCTTCTTTAAATATTTGTAGGCATATATTGCAAAATGAATCGGCTTGCATATAATTAAATGTATGTGAAGGCCAAATGGATGTCAACAATGCGCTGATTAACATAAAGTCGACTTCAGCCTATGGTTATTCCACTTTTCGTATATCTGCCAAAAAAATGTATGTTTTTGTTTTCGTACTCATGCAACACCGTTTGAGAATTGGTTGTCGAGGTTGAGAGAGAATGTTTTAGTTCAGTTGTTTAGTGTTTCCGCAACCTTCTTTCGATGACGTCTCACCTATCACCCGCTGCACTCAAGCTGATTTAGGAGCCGAAAATGTGCCCATCCCTGTTCTAATAGAATGTGATAGTGACACTTTTTAGATCAATAAAAACAAGTGCAAATAAGTTATTCTGATCTTCAGTCACTTAAGGTAAATGTCCATAATTTCGTGGTAGTACGTTATTTCGTGGTATTTCGATATTTTCTTTCAAACAAGGAATTTGGCGAGTTTTTTTTAAAACTGAAAATTTCATAAAAAAATTTTTTCAAAATTAAACCTATTAAATAACAAATGCTTGTTAAATAAAGTTGGAAGCTCATAAAATGAGCCTTTTGTAGGGAGGCCTGTTAAGGAAACTGTTAAGGAGACCAGTAGATTTTGTGAAGCCTGTAAAAATTGTATCTTTAAATTTTTTTTTTTTATGATAATTTTTTTGGTTTTATTTAACATTTCTTAAACGTTTTTAGTACTGCAAAACTTATTTCAATAACTTTTCATTTACATTTTATTTAATATTTAAATACCACGAATTTAGGGACACATGTTTTTTGTGATGTACCTAATAATACTTTATGTTTTCCTTATTTTCTTTCACATTTCATAGGATACCCTATTATTTTAAGTATTTTAATTATTAAATAGACCCCTGAGGAAGATTTTAACGTTATTTCGTGGTACACTTTTAGTAACCCATTCGTCAATATTTTAATCGAAAAGCTCTGCGAAGCACAACATTTTAACGAAATAATGGCATTATAGAACTTTTGTTTATTCAATAAATTTTGATTTAATTTAAAAAAATATGTCAAGATTTATACTTTTTTGCTTTTGTTATGAATGAATAACGATAATAAACAAAAAAATTTTAATATAAAACTCATATTACCGCTTAAAGCGATACCACGAAATTACCTACATCAATTTTATCGCATGCCCCTAATTTCGTGGTATACTGCGCATTTAGATACATTGTTAACAAGAAACCAAAAAATTAAAAAAAAGAATAAAAAACCAAATTAAATTTAAAAAAAATCAAAAAATTCAAAAAATACAAATAAATTAAAAATATACCAAAAAAATTAAAAAAAAAAACATTTTTTGAAATAATAAAAAATAATAAGCTACATCAATTATTGAACTAATTTTTTTTATTGTTTATTTTTGTTTTAAAACTATTTTTTTTTAATTATTTATTTTGTTTAAAAATAAAAAAACTTAAAAGACCAAAAAACACAAAAATTAAAAAAAAAACATTTTTAGTAATAATAAATAAAAGAAATTTTGAGAAAAGTAACAAATTACATCAGTTAAATACATTTTTTTTAATTTTTTTATTTTTTTATTTTTTCAATCGCAATCAATTACTAATTGCCTTTTCTCAAAAACCAATTGAAGTAATCATTAACAATTAAAAAATCCGTCTAATCAATTGATTACTAAGTACTAAACAAATTAATACTTACTTGGTCTTAAAACGCTTTCTTTTCATAAATGGGTCAATTTCAAAAAAAACGTACACAACGAGTTTTTTTTTGCTTATTTTTAAAGTTTTTCCAATTCGCCTGTAAGAGTGGCCAATTTATGTAGAAATTGATGAAGAATCCGGTGGGACCTTTAGGCTCTCAAAAAAAATCAATATTTTTGGTTTTTTTTAGGTTTTCTATGATTTCTATCTTGAGCGTCACACACCAAATATGTATAAAAAATCTCTGAAAATGCAAAAATATTTGAGATTCAAGTTTACTATGTTGTTCTTTTGTTTTTCAAGATTCACTTCTGCCAAAATCACCTTTTCGATTATAAACACAAAATCACGATTCACCTTGATTTATTTTTTTTTTTTAAGTGACTAGTTATTTACAAATTTTAAGATGAAAATATGTAAATTATTGTTAAAAAGAGACTTGAACTAAGGGGTTACTTGCAAACTAATAGGCTTGTAACAATGTATTTTAAAAAAACTGCATTTATAAGCGTTTTAAGGAAAAAAACTGAGTGTGACGCTCAAGATATTTTGTGACGATCAAGATGAAAATATGTAAATTTTTGTTAAAAAAAGATTTGAACTAAGGGGTTACTCGCAAAGTAATAGTCTTGTAACAATGTATTTAAAAAACTGCAAATATAAGCGTTTTAAGGAAAAAAAAACTAAGTGTGACGCTCAAGATATTTTGGGACGATCAAGAGATTTTGTTGCACGTAAACAAGAAATAATGCCAAATTTAAAGTGTAACGAAAAAAAGGTTATTTTTTACAAAAAGTAAATAAAAGACAACAAAAATTCTTCAAAAAACAAAAATTTTCATACGAAACTAAGCATGTACATATTCTTTGATGTCTTTAACTAAATTTAAAAAAAGGAAGTAATTCTTGAAGAAACTTATACACATACGCGCTTTATCGAGCTTTATTTTTCCGCGATATTTCCGTGCTCTTTCAGCCGCCGTTAATTTTGTAGTTTTACTCTTAAAAATTAAAAAATAAAATCAAAATTAAGCATTTTAAGCTATGAAGCAATATGTATGAAAAGTGATGCTCATGAAATGTTTGCCTATTTTGGTTTTTTCCGTAGGCAATTTATTTCCCAAATTCACAAATTATAAAAAAATGAGTTGAGACCATGTAAACAATGATTGTCAACTTTAATTTTTTACATTTAATATATTCACTTTTAAAAAAATTAGCGTGACGCTCAAGAATTTTTATCGCGCCCTTACCATGGTGTTCACAAAAACTACGCAAATCCACACTTTTTTTAATAGTTTTTGTTTTCGCCTTTTCACTATTGTAATAATTAAAGTTTGTACTTTTTTTACGTTATTTACTTTATTTAAATGAAAATTGAAAACTGCTAATATTTCTTGATTTATAAAAAAGTGACGCTCAATGCAAATTGTGGGGACAACTGTTCTTTGCAACGCCAAATTCGCACTAATTAATTTTTGACAACTATATCAAATCAAAACAAAAGAAAGATACCCAATAATTCCAAAACTGTTATTAAATGATGCCCAGTAACTTTTTTCTTGATTTTATTTTATTTTGTTTACTAAAAATTCTAGCGGGGGACACATGCTTTTGTATGAAAGGAGTCAGAGGGAGAAACAAAACACCATACTGAATAAACAAAAAAACAAATGTACAAATTTGAGAATTATGTTTTTTTGTTACATATTCCTCGGTGATCACTGTCCCATTTTTGTTTTTTTTTTTTTAAATTTGTTTTTTACCTAAAATAGTAGTGTAAAGTGCGGGGACACAAAAATTGCGTTTTTTTTGAAATTGACCCATATATATATATATGTATGTAGGTATAGATCGACTTGCGTCCTAAACTTATAAACCGATCGTAACCAAATTTTACACACCCACTGTACATCTTGCAGGGATGGTCACAGGCTAAAAAATATTTTGATATATATAGGGGGCGTGGCACCTCCCATACAAATGGAATTTTCCATTGTCCGTATCTCTGGAAGTATTTATGTTAGACCATTGAAACTCGGGAAGGGGTTATATGGGATCGATCCCTACCACCTCCAAAACAACTGGGTATAACTAAAAAGTGGGCGTGGCACCTCCCATACGAATGAAATACTTCTTAGTCGATATCTCTGGAAGTATTTAGGTTAGATCATTGAAACTTGGTTAGGGGTTATATGGAATCGACCAGTGGCAGTTCTAAGAACGGTGTTCTGACAGACCTGAAGCCTCGTCCAGTGTGTGTCGGCAAGCGCCGGTGACCATATTGGCGTCAAGTAGCTCAGCACCGGCTGACCAATTTTCTTATATGTAGCTAGTAACGTTTCTTTGACTTTACCCCAAGTGCTGCCAGCTAGCGACTTGAGAGTTTTATCACGTCTGTGGGTTTTATTTGCAATTGCGGTTACATGTGCGCCGTATTTGAACATGTTATAAAACTTTACCCCTAAGATTTTGGGGTGTGAGACAGTTGGTAGCTTGACACCATCAACGTAGACGTCTAATTACACGTTCACCTGCGTTGTCCACGTCGTGAATAGGGTGGCCGAGGGCTTCGTCGGTGATAATGTCATGTTTCTGCCAGCGAAAAATGCGGACAGCGCTGGGAGGTATGAATTTATGCGAGAGAAGAGCTCTTCAACGGAGGCGCCTGTTTCCAGTATCTAACAATTGTCGGCGTAAGAGACGATCGATATATAATAGTTAAACAGAAACGAGGATAGGAAACCACCCTGTGGCACCCCTTGTTTAACTATTCTGGGTTTTGATCTGGCGCCTCTGAATTCAACCGACAATTGACGGCCACTGAGGTAGTTGGCAGTCCAACGTTTAAGACAGGGGGGAAGGGACGAGTCTTCAAGGTCTTTCATTAGTTGTGCATGGTTGACCGTGTCAAAAGCTTTGGCCAGGTCAAGCGCAACTAGCACTGTCCTGTGGTTTGGACGATTTTGGTTTAGTCCGTCCCCTATCTGAGTGGTGGTGGCGTTCAGCGCGGTGGTGGTGCTGTATTTTTTTGCGAAAACCATGCTGAGGTTTGCGGTAAAGTACTGTAGTAAGACAGATTCCAACACTTTCACTACTGGCGAGAGGAGTGATATCGGGGATATGACTCCCCCACAGGCTTTAGTAGTGGTACCACATTTGCCTGTCTCCATTTTTTATGAATGACAAAGGTGGACAGGGAAAGGTTGAAGATGTGTGTTAGGTATCTTACTCTTTCACCACCGAGATGCTTCAGCATCAGCATAGAAATGCCATCGGTACCTATGTATTTGGTATTTTTAGATCTCGGAATTGCCAATTGAACCTCTGTGGTGAGATGGCAATGGGCGCTTCGCTATTTTTGGGTTTGTGCGCTTACCCGGTGGCTCGACGAATTTCCTTGTCCAACGGAGGGTGCAGCACAAATTGTCGGCAGAAGGCGCACGCGCATCTTTTTGGTTTGGACTGAACCTTATCGCCGAAAGCGATGGATATTTTGTCATTTGGTTCAGTCGGGTTGGACTAAGATTTCACCGTAGACCATAATTTGCCAACTCCAGCCGAGAGGTTACAAGACCTTAGGTGCTTCTTGCACTTGGCACGTTTGTGTTTATCTACTAGACGTCTGATTTCCGTATTAAGAACTTTTTTTTTGCCAGGGCCGCTTCCTCTGCGGGGAAGTATGGACGCACTTCCTTTATTCTACCTGACGGAACGTGTTGGTGAGAGGCTGAAGTTAAGACCATGCGAAACGCTTCTCGTGCGTCAGACGGAACGGGATGATCTGATGCAAACTTTGAGAGAGAGCCGAAGTAAATGGAGGTGTGATTGATAGCTCCGTATAATTTGGCTGATTTGGCTAATGTTAATAGTGATTATTAACCAATTAAAGTTTTAAAGTGTTAAAAAACATGAAAGGGCAAGTGAGTTTGTTCTAATACAGGGATGGGCAAAACGGCTCGTACGAGTATTTTGCACTTACGGGCGAGCTTTGCACATTTAGGTGCATGGTGACAGACGTTCAAGTGCAGGTATGTGGGGCGAAGAACGCAATGTGCATTAGCAAGTTTACCCACTACTACTTCCTCTAATGCTACTACTTTAAAATTCTTCTTTAAATATTTGTAGGCATATATTGCAAAATGAATCGGCTTGCATATAATTAAATGTATGTGAAGGCCAAATGGATGTCAACAATGCGCTGATTAACATAAAGTCGACTTCAGCCTATGGTTATTCCACTTTTCGTATATCTGCCAAAAAAATGTATGTTTTTGTTTTCGTACTCATGCAACACCGTTTGAGAATTGGTTGTCGAGGTTGAGAGAGAATGTTTTAGTTCAGTTGTTTAGTGTTTCCGCAACCTTCTTTCGATGACGTCTCACCTATCACCCGCTGCACTCAAGCTGATTTAGGAGCCGAAAATGTGCCCATCCCTGTTCTAATAGAATGTGATAGTGACACTTTTTAGATCAATAAAAACAAGTGCAAATAAGTTATTCTGATCTTCAGTCACTTAAGGTAAATGTCCATAATTTCGTGGTAGTACGTTATTTCGTGGTATTTCGATATTTTCTTTCAAACAAGGAATTTGGCGAGTTTTTTTTAAAACTGAAAATTTCATAAAAAAATTTTTTCAAAATTAAACCTATTAAATAACAAATGCTTGTTAAATAAAGTTGGAAGCTCATAAAATGAGCCTTTTGTAGGGAGGCCTGTTAAGGAAACTGTTAAGGAGACCAGTAGATTTTGTGAAGCCTGTAAAAATTGTATCTTTAAATTTTTTTTTTTTATGATAATTTTTTTGGTTTTATTTAACATTTCTTAAACGTTTTTAGTACTGCAAAACTTATTTCAATAACTTTTCATTTACATTTTATTTAATATTTAAATACCACGAATTTAGGGACACATGTTTTTTGTGATGTACCTAATAATACTTTATGTTTTCCTTATTTTCTTTCACATTTCATAGGATACCCTATTATTTTAAGTATTTTAATTATTAAATAGACCCCTGAGGAAGATTTTAACGTTATTTCGTGGTACACTTTTAGTAACCCATTCGTCAATATTTTAATCGAAAAGCTCTGCGAAGCACAACATTTTAACGAAATAATGGCATTATAGAACTTTTGTTTATTCAATAAATTTTGATTTAATTTAAAAAAATATGTCAAGATTTATACTTTTTTGCTTTTGTTATGAATGAATAACGATAATAAACAAAAAAATTTTAATATAAAACTCATATTACCGCTTAAAGCGATACCACGAAATTACCTACATCAATTTTATCGCATGCCCCTAATTTCGTGGTATACTGCGCATTTAGATACATTGTTAACAAGAAACCAAAAAATTAAAAAAAAGAATAAAAAACCAAATTAAATTTAAAAAAAATCAAAAAATTCAAAAAATACAAATAAATTAAAAATATACCAAAAAAATTAAAAAAAAAAACATTTTTTGAAATAATAAAAAATAATAAGCTACATCAATTATTGAACTAATTTTTTTTATTGTTTATTTTTGTTTTAAAACTATTTTTTTTTAATTATTTATTTTGTTTAAAAATAAAAAAACTTAAAAGACCAAAAAACACAAAAATTAAAAAAAAAACATTTTTAGTAATAATAAATAAAAGAAATTTTGAGAAAAGTAACAAATTACATCAGTTAAATACATTTTTTTTAATTTTTTTATTTTTTTATTTTTTCAATCGCAATCAATTACTAATTGCCTTTTCTCAAAAACCAATTGAAGTAATCATTAACAATTAAAAAATCCGTCTAATCAATTGATTACTAAGTACTAAACAAATTAATACTTACTTGGTCTTAAAACGCTTTCTTTTCATAAATGGGTCAATTTCAAAAAAAACGTACACAACGAGTTTTTTTTTGCTTATTTTTAAAGTTTTTCCAATTCGCCTGTAAGAGTGGCCAATTTATGTAGAAATTGATGAAGAATCCGGTGGGACCTTTAGGCTCTCAAAAAAAATCAATATTTTTGGTTTTTTTTAGGTTTTCTATGATTTCTATCTTGAGCGTCACACACCAAATATGTATAAAAAATCTCTGAAAATGCAAAAATATTTGAGATTCAAGTTTACTATGTTGTTCTTTTGTTTTTCAAGATTCACTTCTGCCAAAATCACCTTTTCGATTATAAACACAAAATCACGATTCACCTTGATTTATTTTTTTTTTTTAAGTGACTAGTTATTTACAAATTTTAAGATGAAAATATGTAAATTATTGTTAAAAAGAGACTTGAACTAAGGGGTTACTTGCAAACTAATAGGCTTGTAACAATGTATTTTAAAAAAACTGCATTTATAAGCGTTTTAAGGAAAAAAACTGAGTGTGACGCTCAAGATATTTTGTGACGATCAAGATGAAAATATGTAAATTTTTGTTAAAAAAAGATTTGAACTAAGGGGTTACTCGCAAAGTAATAGTCTTGTAACAATGTATTTAAAAAACTGCAAATATAAGCGTTTTAAGGAAAAAAAAACTAAGTGTGACGCTCAAGATATTTTGGGACGATCAAGAGATTTTGTTGCACGTAAACAAGAAATAATGCCAAATTTAAAGTGTAACGAAAAAAAGGTTATTTTTTACAAAAAGTAAATAAAAGACAACAAAAATTCTTCAAAAAACAAAAATTTTCATACGAAACTAAGCATGTACATATTCTTTGATGTCTTTAACTAAATTTAAAAAAAGGAAGTAATTCTTGAAGAAACTTATACACATACGCGCTTTATCGAGCTTTATTTTTCCGCGATATTTCCGTGCTCTTTCAGCCGCCGTTAATTTTGTAGTTTTACTCTTAAAAATTAAAAAATAAAATCAAAATTAAGCATTTTAAGCTATGAAGCAATATGTATGAAAAGTGATGCTCATGAAATGTTTGCCTATTTTGGTTTTTTCCGTAGGCAATTTATTTCCCAAATTCACAAATTATAAAAAAATGAGTTGAGACCATGTAAACAATGATTGTCAACTTTAATTTTTTACATTTAATATATTCACTTTTAAAAAAATTAGCGTGACGCTCAAGAATTTTTATCGCGCCCTTACCATGGTGTTCACAAAAACTACGCAAATCCACACTTTTTTTAATAGTTTTTGTTTTCGCCTTTTCACTATTGTAATAATTAAAGTTTGTACTTTTTTTACGTTATTTACTTTATTTAAATGAAAATTGAAAACTGCTAATATTTCTTGATTTATAAAAAAGTGACGCTCAATGCAAATTGTGGGGACAACTGTTCTTTGCAACGCCAAATTCGCACTAATTAATTTTTGACAACTATATCAAATCAAAACAAAAGAAAGATACCCAATAATTCCAAAACTGTTATTAAATGATGCCCAGTAACTTTTTTCTTGATTTTATTTTATTTTGTTTACTAAAAATTCTAGCGGGGGACACATGCTTTTGTATGAAAGGAGTCAGAGGGAGAAACAAAACACCATACTGAATAAACAAAAAAACAAATGTACAAATTTGAGAATTATGTTTTTTTGTTACATATTCCTCGGTGATCACTGTCCCATTTTTGTTTTTTTTTTTTAAATTTGTTTTTTACCTAAAATAGTAGTGTAAAGTGCGGGGACACAAAAATTGCGTTTTTTTTGAAATTGACCCATATATATATATATGTATGTAGGTATAGATCGACTTGCGTCCTAAACTTATAAACCGATCGTAACCAAATTTTACACACCCACTGTACATCTTGCAGGGATGGTCACAGGCTAAAAAATATTTTGATATATATAGGGGGCGTGGCACCTCCCATACAAATGGAATTTTCCATTGTCCGTATCTCTGGAAGTATTTATGTTAGACCATTGAAACTCGGGAAGGGGTTATATGGGATCGATCCCTACCACCTCCAAAACAACTGGGTATAACTAAAAAGTGGGCGTGGCACCTCCCATACGAATGAAATACTTCTTAGTCGATATCTCTGGAAGTATTTAGGTTAGATCATTGAAACTTGGTTAGGGGTTATATGGAATCGACCCCTACCACCTCCAAAAAAAACCTGGGATAACGACAAAGTGGGCGTGGCACCTCCCATACGAATGAAATACTTCTTAGTCGATATCTTTGGAAGTATTTAGGTAAGACCACTGAAATTTGGTGAGAGATTATATGAGATCGATCCCTACCACCTCCAAAAAAACTGGGGATAACGAAAAAGGGGGCGTGGCACCTCCCATACGAATGAAATACTTCTTAGTCGATATCTCTGGAAGTATTTAGGTTAGATCATTGAAACTTGGTTAGGGGTTATATGGAATCGATCCCTACCACCTCCAAAAAAAACCTGGGATAACGACAAAGTGGGCGTGGCACCTCCCATACGAATGAAATACTTCTTAGTCGATATCTTTGGAAGTATTTAGGTTAGACCACTGAAATTTGGTGAGGGTTTATATGGGATCGAACCCTACCACCTCCAAAACAACTGGGTATAACGAAGGGGTGGGCGTGGCACCTCCCATACGAATGAACTACTTCTTAGTCGATATCTCTGGAAGTATTTAGGTTAGACCACCTTCAAAAAACTGGGGATAACGAAAAAGGGGGCGTGGCACCTCCCATACAAATGGAATTTTTCATTGTCCGTATCTAAGGGGTTATACGAGATCGATTCCTACCACCTCCAAAAAAATTGGGGTTAACGAAAATGGGGGCGTTGCACCTCCCATACGAATGAAACTAATTTTTTAAGCTAAATATCTCTAAAAGTATTTAGGGCAGGAACCTGGAAATTGGTATAGAGCTAAATGATATCAAAACAATTTTTGCGCATAAAAGTGGGGTTATCTTAAAAGCGTTTAAAGTTACGACCTGAAAATTGATCAGGAGATTAATGATATCAATAGCTCTATGTGGCGTGTTCCCGGGTAGGAAAATTTTTTTTGCTATTTACTTACGCTCCGGGACAGAAAACTAAAAATTTTGTGTATCGTGTAGCCTTCAACGGAATACTAAAATTTTATATTTTTGAAGTTGTATGCACAATGAAGTAGTGAAAAATTAATCAGAAAATCTATTTTGGGAAGAAAGAAGTTTGGCGGGTCAACTATATTATATAAATATGAAATCTTAAAGTATATTATTGATTTTGAAAGGCCCCCTAACTACTTACATCCCGAGCAACGCCGGGTACCCTGCTAGTACCAACTAAAGAAGGAATGATACAGCTCACCTCACTCGTCTGCTTTGCATCGCCGGTTGGTTTCTTCTTTGGTCCACCCGCTGGTCCTCGTCTCTTCTGCTATTGTTGCTTAGCTTCGTCGAAGTGTAGCTCACCATCTGTCCGTCACACTGATGCCGATATTTACTTATTTATTTGATCTTCTTCGTTTCATGCTTGTTTTGTTTACATTGTTTCCGAGACTGGATGGTTGTTCTTCTGAGTTGCAACCAGGTTCGTTGCTATTTGCTTCTTGTCAAACCGCAGGTTTGAGGGTTCGCTATAGCGGACTTTCGCTGCTACAGCGCTGCTTCACCGATAACGTCGCTTTGGGACTGGCGTGCGCACTTCTACGGCGCCGCTGTAGCTAGCGCGCCGGTCACCAAATAAAAATGTCTTTGCTATCAAGGCGCTCGTTAGCGCGATTGAAGCTATGTTTAACGCGCCGGTGGTGATAATAAGACGAAGCGCTATGTACATTAGGAGGCGCAGCGCCATGTGCAGCGCGCCGGGCTTCAGATAAATGCCAATAATTTGTAGTTAAGGCCTGATACGCCAACCGATATGCTGAGCGCTCTGGTTACTGCGCTCGGACCTTCCGCGGCTAGTTGCCTGCTGTCAGACTTGCCTGTGGCTTGGGAATCAGCAGAATTTTTACTTGTGTGATGATTGATACGTCGCGCGTTTAAAATCTCCGCAGCAACCGCGCTGCTTGCTGCCTTTCTCGCTGGTTGGTGCACCCGTGGTCACTTGCAAAACTAAATCACTGGTTTGGCCAGTATTAACCTAGACTGGAGTAAGAAAAAAACTAATATTGAAACTATCTTCTACTGGGCAGCCACATGCTGACCTGACAATAACTAATTCCTTATTTGCTTTTCTTCCACCCCCATTTTTCTCACCTGATGAGTTATTATCGCTTGACGACCCAATTAGAAAGAAAGTTTCGTTTCCGGAAACCAACGAGTACTCCTTTTGACATGTCGATCTGTCAGAGACAGCTGAAAGTGGCATATATTTGGTTTGCCCAAGCCCTTACGTACGACGTAAACTTTCTGACCGCAACAGGGCGAGTGGTTCACCAAGCCTGCGACTGAGAAGCAATCGAAAGACTGGTTCCAAGTGGTTTAGGCCCCGTCGTCAAGCACGCAGATCCTTCGTATGAATGATCCCGACGGATCGCCTTTGGCCGCTATGACTTAGGGTACTTGGGTGCGAGTTTGGCATTGTATCTCTTTGCCGCGTCACTCAACTTAAAGTTTTTACGATACACTGTCTGACCTTCCTTGTATCTAATTAGCCGAGACCTTCTATTATACGCCCGCTGCCCTTCTCAAAAGCTACCTCCAAATTTCCGGCCAGCCGATCTCTTATTAACGCTATCCGATCTGTTGTGGACAGCACAGAAGCCTCACCCTCACGCAACAAGCCAACCCTTCGGAGCCCTTCATATGCCGACCCATGCTGCACCATAGCTTGCCCCAAGACGGCTCTAAATGGCTCCACGCCGATAGCTTCGTGCACTGCACTCCGCAGCGCAAAAGCGGCGTGTGATATGTGCTGATTCCAGCTACGTTGGTCTTCTCCGGCTATATAGGTGCGCAAAACTGCTAGAAGGGACCGATTTACGCGCTCCGAAGCGTTGGCCTGCGTCGCATAAGGCTCAGTTCGGATATGCGGCACGCCGTACTCTTTTAAAAATCTCGAGAAGAGTTCGGACACGAATTGCTTGCCGTTGTCCGAATGAACGCACTCTGGCACCCCAAAAGTGTGAAAAACATTGCTTTCTAAATACTGTATGACTTCTTCAGCCATGGCCCTTCGCATTGGCTTCAGAAATATAAATTTGGATATGTGATCCAGCACCACGAAAACAAAGGCGTTTCCGGAACGCGTGTGTGGATATGGACCGCATAAGTCTATATAGATCCTTTGGAATATTCTCTCCGAGCGGAATCTACCGACCATCGGTGGACCCGAGACCGTGTTCGGGGATTTGGCGCATTTGCATGCATCACATGTGGCAACAAAATTGTTCACGTCCTTCACCATGCCTGGCCAATAATAAAACTCTCGTAACCGGTACAATGTCTTACCCGTGCCCCCGTGTCCTGCCGATCGATCGCGATACATCTCCTCAAGGAGGGACTGCCTAAGACCCTCGGGCACCCACACTCTCCATATGCACTCACTTGCATCCTCCGATCGCTGGGGAGGAACCCCTTTGTACACTACACCCTCTTTCACCTGGATGTCTGGCAGCCTGTTTGCATTGATTTGGACCTGTCGCTTGAGGTCCTCGTACGTCTTGCTGGTAAACTCTGGCGAACCGAAGTCCAGTCCGGGAGACCATCTATGTATGCACGGAACTTCTGCACACTGACGACAGCTGCCAATCGGAATTAAGCTTTTGTGACATAAAGGCAATCGGTCTTTCATACCCACTGTCATCCAGCTTGAATAACACACTGCCGATACCCTGCGTCGAACCGTCGCATTGGATAAAGAAGCGCTTCCCAAAGTCTGGGTTGACCAGTACGTCGGTCGATGTTACAGCACGCTTTAGATGTTCCAAAGCTTGTATCGCTTGATCAGTCATCACGAAGGTTTTCGCCTTCTTCAGACAATCAGTCATTGGGTCGGTAATACTCGCAAAATTGGGAATGAAACGCCAGTACCTTCCGCACATCCCTAAAACTCGGCGAAGCTGCTTCATGGTAACCGGCACGGGAAACCTGCCACCTCTGCCAGGTGCACTAGATGTGCATCAAAACTAGGAGAAGAAACCAGCAAATCATCGATGTACACAAATACATTCTCGCGTAAGCGAGACGTTATTATTTTGTCCATCAGCCTACAGAGTCTCTAGCGGGCGTTACACAGCCCGAACGGCATGACCTTAAACTGGTACAGTGGCCGTCTTCTCTCTGGATGACATTTCCAGAGGAATTTGCCAAAAGGAGTACTTCAAATCTATTCCCGATACATAATACGTATCCCTCAAGCGCGACAGAATACTCTCAACATGCTGCGTCGGATACGCATCCGTCTTTGTTCCCTCGATTAACTTGCGCATGTCCACACACAGTCTTTTCTTTCCGGGTTTCTCTACCAGCACAATTTGAGAACTCCACGAGCTATTGCTCTCCTCTATGACATCGAGACTAATCATTCGGTCAATTTCATCGTAGGCGTATTTTTGCTTCACTGGGGACATGGGGTAGTGCCTTTGCTTTACAGGAACTGTGTCATCAGATACCTCTATTACATGTTCCATGACATGCGTTCTACCCGGTCTGAGTTCCGCAAAAGAAGGGAAAAGCCTCTTCACTTTCTCCAACCTACGCGAATCCTCTGCCGACAGATCCAACTGATTAGGGTCCTTGGCCTCGATTTCCGAGACCACCATTGGCGCTAACCCAAAAGCCTCCCAAAAATCGACCGCCAGATATAACTCCTGCTGCAAGCTTGGGACCAGGTACGGGCACATTTCCACCGTTTTACCACGCCAACTAATCTTGACGTCCACCTTACCGACGATGGCCTGTGACCTTCCGTCCTCTGTCTTTAGCGTTTTACTCCTGGCGCGAATCGAACCCTTCAGTCTCTCCATCCACAAGCCCGAACTCGAGCCGAAACACCTGATGGACGCCCCACTGTCCAGCAGACCCTGCACCCGAAAACCTTCGATATCCACCGTAATATAAGGTCGTTTATCAACTGCGTCCCGCAATATTGACTCATCTATGTGTTTATCTTCTCTCTTTCGGCCGCCACTGAGCTTGCTGGTTAGAGAAATTTTCTTCCATGTCCTGTTCAGCTTCGGTAGGGCAACGGCTGTGGCGACTTCCTCCTGGAATATACGCCTCCTAGCGGCCTCATACCTTCTTTGTCTCTCCGATAATGTGAGCAAGGGATTGAATCCCTGCTTGGATTGCTCAGTGCTGTTAGGAAATGAGCTTCCTTGAAATTTTACTGTTCCGGGGATGTATTACGTTGTCAGGGCTACCCGGTCTTCCTGCCCGCTTCGCGGTTTCCCGCGGTTGCTCGCCTGGTTGCATTTGAAGCATACCATTTGATGGAGCTTTCCGTCGCAAGCGGTGGTCTTCACGCTACTCTTGCCTTCCCCGGAACTCCTATTATCTAAATCTACACTCTGCTCTTTCTTCGGTTATCGGTCTCTGGCCGGTCGATGGATCGCTTCAACTGCGTCCGGATCCTCTTCCAAGGTTTCACTCTCCACGGCCTCCACAGACTTCCTCTTGTAAGTTTTTGGCTCCAATTCCGCGATGCGTTTTTCGGCTCTTCGACATTCGGTGCGTAGCTCCTCTAGAGTGCTTATTCGACAGCCAAACACTAAGTCCTTCAAGCGAGGTCTCAGATTTCGACGGAGGAGATTTACCAAGCTTAGCTCCGGCATCCACGTGCTCATAGTGAGCTCCATCCCCCTGATGACGGCGTAGTACTCCTCGAACTTCTCATGATAGTTCTGTTTCCGCTCGTTGGGGTGTGATTCCTGCCCGCCTAATGTCGTCCGTATTCTGTCCAAAAAGTGGTCTCTGTCTTTTCGAGATATTCGACCTCGGTACAACAATCTGACTTAGCCATCTGGTCAAGACTGGCTACCGACGAATCTTACCTCCCCCACTTTCACTGAAGACACCAGTGGCGCACACAGAAAAATAATTTGGGGGGTTTTCAATACGTACCTACATATGCACACATTAAACAAAGGCACTTTTTAAAGTTCAATTCATTGCATTTTCTCCGTATTTAAACTAAAACTAAAAAGGAATTGAAACATTTTAGCAATAAAACTTTATGAACATATTAAATGTTACAAATGTAATTAATGCTCATGAACATAAATTAGACACAATAATATACATAAATTAATATAATTATAGAAATTATTACAGTTGTATGTCAATTTTTCTTGACGTCTCTGCAAGTTTGTCTATAACTCTTTCCACTGAAGGTGTAAGTTCTCTATACATATAGAGAAGTGCTAGCCCGTTTAATCTCTCCTTGGAAATTGTACTTCTTAAATGCGTTTTCAGTCTTCGAAGTGATGAAAATGATCTTTCATCAAAAATCTTTAATTTTTCCAGACACTCCTGTAAAACACTCTGCCTTTTAGGTGTATTGAAAAAATCATACAATTTCAATGTGAGATTGTACACCCTTAAATTGGCCACTCATTGATGCAGCAACATCGTACCCTTGGCTGCGCATTTTATTTAGGCCCAGTCCAATTCTCTCCAACTCTTCTAAAATTATTTTTGACATACTCTCTCCTGTCAAATCCTTCAGTGGAACGAACTTAAGAAAAACTTCATTAATTTCGTGTATATATATATATATATATATATGGCGCGATATACAACAGTTATATCATCAACCTCCTAGGAGATTTTTGCGCCGAGCTTCTCTTCCAATTTGTGGTGTGCCGCTTTGAAATTTTTCCTACAAATTGGCGGGACCTACGGTTTTTCGCCGACTCCGAACGGCATCTACAAAGCAGATGAATTTTTGCTGAGAAGCCTTTCATGGCAGAAATACACTCGGAGAGTTTGCCAAACCACTGCCGAGGGGCGACCCCGTTTTGAAAAAACTTTTTCAAACCACTTTTTGATATAAACTGTACCAGGGCTCGAACCCGGACCTTCGGTGTGGTAGGCCGACAACACTACCTCCACACCACGGTGGCCGCCATACCATTACCAAAATATCTAACACAGAGTGACATTTGTTCCACACCAGATATATCAGCTGTCTCATCAGAAAGAACGGAGAAATAGTTTGCTCAGACAGGGTTTTTAAAATCTATTTCTCACATATGTCGATAATTTCGTTTTGAATTCTCCAACTGTGTACATTGCATTACTGCTGCTCTCCGACAACACACTCTTTAAATGTGTATCATACTGCTGTCTGTACTTCAAAATCTCCCTAAAATTGCCCTCATTTATTGCACTTGTGTCCTCTATACGCCCCCAGTCTCGATGTCCTCTAAGTGCAAGTCCTTGCTTTCCACAAAAGAAAACTGTTTCAATGATGGGCCTTAATTTGTTCCGATTTTCTAAAACTTTCTGTTTGGCCATCTGAAGGCAAACGGGTTCTTGTTGCTTGCTTACTATTTTCACAATGAAATGAGCATTTTCTACGCTATTTTTGTTTTAATTAGTTTTGCTATGATGTGCGAAATACTCTCGAGCTTTTTTCCAATTATTGAACGGCCAACCAACCAATTATTGAACGGAACCAACTTTCCCATTCTTTCTGTGCTATTTTGCCCGCACACATTTTTATTTTTAAAAAGGACACAAAACTTACAAAATGCTCCATTTACTGCTTGAGAGTAACAAAGCCAAACCCATTCCGCTATCCACTTATGCTGAAACCTAAGATTTCGTGGCCCGGTTGAAGGTAAAGCAAACCTTTCATTTGGAACCCAAACCTTATTCAACGCCTCTACCTTTTCCTCATTACTAAACTTTCTTTGTATGAAATTTGAAACATCATGTTTCTGCTGTCCTTCGAGTTGTCATTTCCTACGACCGTAGTGGACTCTTCTGTAATTTCAACATAAGCTAAAATCTGCAAGAAGGAATAATGCATCTTTTAATTTTTATTATTACCAACTATTTTCCTGGAACACGATGGTTGTTCATCATTTGCTTTGGGTTTTTTAGAAAAAAAATCAGTCAAATCTAACTGACGCTTCGACATTTTTTTAAATTTAATTGCACCAAAAATTTGACCACCAACAGCGGCGACAAGAACTGTTTTTCTATAGACTCTCAATTATCCACTACTGCAGTATTTTTCCTTTTCACATATTTTGATTTGCAACTGACCTCATATTTTTCGTCATGTAGCAGCTACATTGTTATAAGCGCTCGTAATAAGGGGTGAGTGTAAGAAAGTAAAGAAAAACTCGTTAGTTCGTATAAACAAACAAAAGTACACAGGTTTATTAAAGCAACGTTTAAAATGTAATAACAAGTGAAAGTAATTGAATTTAAAATGAATTAATTAATCAAATCAAAATATATGGAAAGGAAATTTGGAAATTTGACGAGTATGGCTTACCTTGGGTAACTTGGCCGCTGGCGATCTCTTGTACGTTCGTAAAAGAAGTGACCGCGAGAAAAAATATAATTTAATGTGTATCCCCCGCCGAATAATAGCTCTCGCTCTTATCCGGTGGGGTACGGTTATCGGTTTCGACCGAGGTAAAAGTAAAAGCTCTGCGCATTAGGGTGTGCCTTAATATTTAGGCCGGTGGCCTAAACATGCCGGCCCCCTTGCAGCAGGCAATTTATCAAACGCGCTCAGCGGCCAAGACCCGGAAAGGTAAGCAGTTATTTTAAACTATGTACATATGTATGTATTTTCTATTTTAGCTTCGTCGCCCCTGTGCAGCGTCCGTGTTTGCGGTTCCTGTGGGTGAAAAGAAACGATTAGTAGCTATGGACGTGGGTTAATTTTAGTGCACTTTACTTAGTTATGTATGGTTTATTGCTGGTGGGCTCCCGAAACCACCAAGCCAAATATGGTTGCTTGTGTCAGCAGCCCCCCCACAGTCGATGGAGGTGCGCCACTGACCATAATGTTGGCGTAGACGTCGGCGCCTAGTGTAAGCCGGACTGGTGAGGACCGGTGGAATGTCGGATCCGCCAGCTTCATAAATTGAAATGGCGTTGATACTGACGGATCGAGTGACGTTGTCGGACTAAGCCGCGAATAGCGAGCGACTACTGTGGCCTGGGTTGTCACTTCTCCGACTACCCCATACTTTCCGCGAAGGACGAGAGTGCACTTGGTGTGGTAGTGCGTGCCGGTGCGCTCCAAACGGAGGTCCTTTGCGAGGTTCGCGTCGATTATTGAGTTCGGCGTGCACGGATCGATGAGGGCGCGCACGATGTGGAGTTCACCCCCCGCCGCGATTCGAACCAAGGCCGTTGGAGCAATAGCTACGAAGGCTCGCGTTATAGTTAAGGGGGCCTCCCCAAGGCGCCCTGTTCTAAAGCCAGACGGTGTCCTCTCGTGTATCGCGAGCGCTTCGCTTTGTGCTGTTGATTGCGTATGTTTTGGATACGGGGCCGCCCTGCCAGCGGTACGTCGTGACGAGCGGGGCGGACGTGGCTCCGCGTCGGCACGGCGCCCTCCGGAAGAACGGTGCGATGGGCGGAAAGGACGTGTCTCCGCGCCATCCCCGCGTGGAATATTTGAGGGCTTCTCATGGTGAAGGAGCGGTCGAAAGCGGCGATGTTCCAAAGCAACCGGTGGAGCCCTGGACGTTAGTGCGGTGACGTCTTCCCTGAGATTAGCTTCTTCGTCAGCTACTTCCTCTGCCCATGTTAACGTCTTCTCCGCGACGTGGATGGAAAGTGCTCCCTCCGAGCTTGCGTCATCGTCGTCGTCGTGGACGGTCGGTGGTGCCTCGTCGGTATGTGTCGAAGTATGGTGCTGTTGATTGCACCGGTGGCACCGATCTTCGCTGGGGCATGACCTCCTCTGGTGAAAAGGCGACAGGCAGTTAGTGCAGTACCGCGAGTCGATGATCACCCTTAGTCGCTCCACATTGGACAAGCCCCGGTAAATAGGGCACAGTCGAATACTGTGCGACTCCTGGCACAGGCGGCACGGAATAGTAAACGTGACGCCCCGAGTTTCCGACTTTTTGCGTTGGATGCTGAAGCCAGTCATTCTGAAAGATTAGTCGTCAAGCATTAATTGTCACGGATTTATATTTCCGTATGTCGGGTGGTTTGTGGTCTTGCACATACTTAAACACGTTTGGCTTTGGCTTTTTGTTTGGCAATTTTTCCCTATCTGTCAGCTTTGTCACGAATGACAATTCCCTGCAACCCCAGCACACAGTACATATTGGTGAGTGTAGTAACTCGTTGGAGCCCGAACTGTATTATTTGTTGGTAACCTGGTGTAAAAAAGGAAGAAATGGTGCGAGGTCCCCCGACTTTTGTTTTAGTTTGGGTATCAGTAAGCGGTATGTGCACGTATTTGCTCTGAAAAGACTAAGTTTGGGGTCCCATCACGGCTGGTTCTTACGTGGTGCATAACCAGCTGATCGACACCGTGCTCAATCAGCTCGTAAATCACCCACCTCTGCTGTTTTACAGACGTGGTCAGCAACTCTGTGCTGCCACATCCCACCGCTGACGACTGTGTCACTCGTCCATGTAAAGGTGCAGACAGATATACCGCGACACCCATGAAGGAATCTAACATAACCCCCTTGTGCCAAGGGCAGTTGAACGCTCATTGCGGTAAAAAATCTACCATACTGAGATGTTTCCCTTTTTTTTTGTGCAAATAAACTGGCACTTGTGGACAGTGCAGTGAAAAATAATAATGGTGGAAGAAATTAAATATTCTGTGAAAAAAGTGGTTAGTTTCAATATTTTTGACCACGCTATATTTCGTCTTTGCGATTAAATTAATAACGTACGGCCAACGATATTTATTTCCACCAACATTCTTCGGAGTGAAAAATGCGTATAAGGGTACACATTCATAGTGACCCAGATTTCCCCTAACATTATGCGAAAAAGTTTCACCCGCTCAATATGGTACGCCACGAAAAGTGGTGGATTTTTGCAACGAGTACATACCCGTTACGATCATGTGTGGGTACCGATCGTTACGCGAAGTGGCTACGCTATTTCATTCAGCACTGCATACATTCCTGAATGAAATGTCATTGATGGAAAATACACACGAGGTAAGTAGTAAAATTTGTGAATTTTATTTTTGGTAGTTTTGTAGAGCTTTATTGGCCGGTGAGTTAAAAGCGAAAATAAGTTTTCCTTTTTTCCTCCTACTAGTTTCGGTGCATTTTGCACCTTCCTCAGGGAGTCTGCCTTTTATTTAATAAAAACATAGAACAATTAACAATTAAATCACAGTAATTAGACTAAGTATTACACTTACTTTACATTACACGAATTATTCAAATTAATTCTACACACATTTCATTTAACATTTTAAACCTAGCATATTTTCCAACTTATTTGTCTCTTTTGTTATCGTCCACTTTTTTGTTTGTTTGTCGCCGTCAAATAGGCGCAATTGATAGTGTCAACGTCTTCTTTGTGGTTTACAGCATCTTTTATTCTTTCTTGTATTCTTAAGCTTTCTAGCGTCAATCTTGTTTTCGTTCTTCTCTCTGTGTCTAAAATTTGCACATTGTCAAAGTCAGCTGTATGTTTGTTGTTGTTAAGATGTTGGGCAAGTGCAGTGGTAGATTTGTTTTTCCTCGCGTCCGTTTTGTGTTCGTTAATTCTTACACCTAAAGCTCTTTTGGTTGTGCCTATGTATACTTTTTTGCACTCTTCTCCAATTTTTCCATTACATCTTATTTCATATATAACGTTGTGTTGTTGTTCTTTGTCAACTCCGTCCTTTGTTCTTGTAAATATTTTGTTTAGTGTACAGTGTGGTCTGTGTGCAAAGTTAACATTGTTGTTGTTCATAATTTTATTTAAAGTTTTGTTGTCCGTTAAGCCTGGTATGTATGCGACTCCTGTGTATATCTTGTTCTCTTGTTCGTTATTTGTTTGTGTATTTTTGTTGGCATGTTTTATTTTGTTCATTGTTGTTGTGATGAGCATCTCAGTGATAGCATTAGGGTACCCATTTTTGTATAATATGTTTTTAATTTTCGTCGTGTTGTCATTTATGAACTCCTCATCACTTAGAGTAAAAATTTTTCTTATTAAGTTGACTGCCGTATTTTTCTTTTGAGACCATGGGTGATTGGAGTTATAATTTATCATTCTGGAGGAAGCGATAGTTTTTGTGTACCAATTCATTTTAAGTCTCTTATTTTCTCTCGTGATTTCTATATCTAGGAAGGCCAATTTGTTGTCTATTTCTCTTTCCGTAGTGAATTGGATTTTTTTGTGTTGGGAATTTAAAGTTCTTAATATTTCTTCCACGTCTTTAGTTTTAACTATAGCTAGTATGTCGTCTACATATTTATCTATGTATTTTATGTGTATATGATTTTGTTTCAGTTTTGCGATACTGTCGTCCAAAATTTTGTCTAGTACAATGTCTGCTACTGTCGGGGATAGGGGGTTTCCCATTGGCATACCAAAGGTCTGTTGGTAGATAGTGCCGTTGAATAAAAAGTAATTATTGTCGCGTAAACAGAATTCTAAAATTGAGCGGAACTGTGTTCTAGTTAACGAAGTGTGTTCTTGTAATGTCTGCCATTGTTGCATAATATTATTAATTGCTAACTGTGTTGGAATATACGTAAATAAGGAAACTACGTCGAAGGATATGAGGACTTCGTCCTCGTTTATCTCCGTTTTTTGCAGTCTATCTTTCACTTGTGATGAATTTTGAATGTTGTACTTTTTGGACGTTATTTTTTTCAGTATTTGGCCTATGTATTTGGCGAGTTTGTAGCACGGAACGTTTACTGATGACGAAATCGGACGTAAGGGGGTGTTTTCCTTGTGTATTTTTGGAAGGCCATACAGTCTAGGGGCTGTGGCTGCTGTGCACGTGAGTTCCGCTTTTTGTCTCCAGTCGAAGTTTTTTTGTTTGTATATTTCATTTACGATATTGTTGTTTTTCCTCGTTAATTGTTGTGTGGGATCTGTTCTCATGGTTTTGTAGGTGTTCCTGTCACTTAATAAATCGTTCATTTTCTGCTCATAGTCCGTCTTATCCATCATGACTGTCTTGTTGCCCTTGTCTGCGTTTGTGATGATGATAGAATCCTTATGTTGAGTTATATATGTCTTTGTGTTTTCAAACATCTTTAATATCATTTTCTCTTTTGGTCCGTTCCTTAATTTGTTTTTAAATGTGTTTATTTTTGTGGCAATCTTACACCTTATGGTGTCTTTCTCTCTTTCATCCTTCATTGTCTGTATGTTCTGCTCCAGGTCTGCGATAACATGTATAGGCGAGAAAGTGTTCCTTGTAACCGGTAAGGCGAATTTCTTTCCTAGGGAAAGTACCCAGCGGCACTCTTGAGGTACGTTCAGACTAGTTTTATTGATAAACCAATCTTCATTTGACCTTAGTCCAAGCTTTACAAAATTGTTGTTTATTTGTGTGTTAAGTTTTCTATTTAGGTTATTTTCCGCGGCGGTCGTCTGATTTTTGAAAAAAGTTTTCTGGCTATCTACGACTTTGTTGAACTCCTCTTCTTCTAGTTTTCGTTTCAGCGTTTCTTTGATATGTCCCATGGCAGTTTTTGTCAGTTTGATTTGAATGTTGGCTTCTTTTATCTCGAGGTTCAACACTCTCACCAGGAATTCTGTTTCTAATTTTTGCATTTGTTTTCGGGTTGTGTGAAGTTTGGAGCCATGTGTAAATTTGTTTGTCTTACCCTTCAAATGGGGAGGTGTTATTCCATAGTCCTTACAGTTGAGTAGATATTTTAGTCTCTGTTGTTGCTTAACCAGTTTTTGGTTGTTTTTGTTGTATTGCTTTATAATGTAGCAGGTGTCTTTGTCGTATTTAAATGTGATATGTTGGAAAAAGTGCTTCATTTTTATATTGTTCTATATTTTTATCCGTCGTTGCATCGGTTGAGCTCTCCGATATAATTTATGTTATGATTGCTTTGTTGGGCCAGTGTTGTACTTAATTTTGGTAGTTTTGTAGAGCTTTATTGGCCGGTGAGTTAAAAGCGAAACTAAGTTTTCCTTTTTTCCTCCT